>CM017445.1:39508076-39648695 GCA_007726485.1 Eragrostis curvula | reverse complement strand
AAAAAAATTGAGGATGGGCACCAAACGGTCAGGGGGGCTCTTTCTCTTGCCAAATCCGTTGTTAGGAGGCATCGCCCGAGCGGTGCGAGATCCATCCAACCTTCACATGGACGCTAACATCTTTTTTTTTTTTTTATTTTTGTAGCAGCTAAATCACTACCATTTTGACTATTTTGGCTCGGAGGCACCGCAAGGCAGCAAACATCTTTGGTATAATTCTGGTTTTATATAGTGACGAGAAGTTCTAAAAACCGTGCCTCTGGCCGCACCACCTACCTTGGTCGAACCGGACCAGCACGAGCTCGCTCCCCACCGCTCTCCCTCCCCTTCCCCATCGCTCTCGTTCCCCATCGCACGCCGTTGCCCTGCCTGCCGCCGTCTGCTAGTCCGGACGCCGCCGCCCGGGTTCGTCCGCCTCCTGCTGTGATCCCGCCGCCCTGGTCCCACAGCAAGCTTTTCGTTTCTTCTTTTGTTGGTAAGTGAGTAACCCTAGCTTGCTTTGATTGGAATGAGATTTCCTCTTCCTTCACTTTTTATGTGACCTGTGAGTAACGTGAGGAATCAAATCAAAATCGTTCCTTTGGGTGGTTATGGATTGTTTTTCGCTTGGTACCCTGGAAGCTGAATCCAATCGAAGCCATCTATCCACGAACAAGTTAGGTTTTTCACCGCCACATTCATCAATCAACAAGGTGTGATGCATTTTATTTTACAGATATTTTGGCGCTCAATTGATTTTTAGCACCCAAGCCTAATATTAATCCCAAGCTGGATCCCAAGTTCCTGATGAAATGTTTCGGGGGGAAAAAACTTTTGGGCTCAGGATGCCCGAAACCTTGATTTACTTGAAACCAAACTACGAAACCCATCGGAAAACACATAGTTGCATCTAAGTTGCGATTTGTTGTTCCATTTGATGGTTTTCTAGGTAGTGTTTGGTTCGGCTATTTGTATCTTATGACCGGAAAGTGGCACCAGATTACATTAAAAAACGTTTGTTTCGCCGTTGCTGTAATCAAAGTCCTGTGTGTACTCAGATACAGGCGTGTAGAAACCCGTTACCCCTCCCGACACGACGTCGAGAGTTGAGACTTCAGAGATACCAACATAACAATACTCAGCTTCCAACAATTGAAGCCACCATCCAGCTTGTGCAGCTCTCATGCATTGGAGACCAAAGCAATGTCCCACCTCCCCATTTCCCTCTTCTTCCCTTCCAATGCATCCACTCATGGCCAGCCCCTCCGTCATTGATTCCTTCTTGCTGCTGCCGCTGCCGTCTCCTTGGGAATCTGTTGCCTCCGCTTGCTACGGCGCCACTGAGATCAGACAAGGCAGATGGGAAGGAAGGATGATATTCTCTTATGCGTGAAGGCGAGGAGGGCGTCACATGTTCTAAGCTGCCGTTTGGATCGTTTGACGAATGTAATTGGGTTTGTTTTTTAGCATCTGATGGTGCTGTAGTGCGATTTATCTGTTCTCCTTTGCACAAATTTATTTACTGGTGGGAAGGAGGGAGGTAATGGACATTTTCCATATTTCCTCTTTTTATTCGTCAAAATCATCCCTTCATGATTTTCTTTTGGAACAAATCTGCAATGCTGCTTGTAGTTGAACCCTCATGCCGTTATCGGGATTAACCAAACAGATCATGTTTTTTGCTTCTTTTATTTCTACCAGTATATAGATATACTATTTGTGTTACCATATTCAAATCAAACACTACATGAATTAATGTTTCTATTTGCCACCTAGCTAGTTACCATAAAACATATTTGTCATTATCTTATTATTGGTGTTTGTTGTAGGGATGATGATTTGATGGCAATAATTGTACAACGTTATGTTTGAAGAATAGTCCATATCTATACATACACATTATAACAATTACCGAAAATTACAAATGGATGATGAGAATGGCCTTGAGCTTAGTTTGGGTCTTTCTTTGGGTGGTGGGTCATCAGGGAAGTCTAAGGCTCCCCTAGAACCCAAAACGGAACCTCAAGTGGAAGAAAGCAGTAGCAAAGGTGGCTCACAAACTCCTGATGCTCCATTTGGAAAATACTATCAGAAGAATGCCGATAACGAAGAACACAACAGTAAAAAGAGCCACAGCCCTGCTGCACCGTCGTTGGGGAAATTTTGGGGACAACCAGGGGGGTCCTCCACTCCAGTGAAAGAAGGATCCATTGAACCAGCAAGCCATCAGTCTCAGCTTCCCAGGTATCAAGATGGGAGGATTTCAAATAAGTGCGGAAATAATTCTGAGGAACATAAGCCAATTACCAGTAACCACAAGTTGCCTTCTGAAGAGAGTTTTCAGAAGAAGCATCCCACAGCTGTTGATCAGCCTGATGCATTCAGTAAGAGCTCTGATGGAGGTGCGAAAAATGCACCTATCTCAATTAGTACCGATGATGGTTCAACCGGTGAAAATGAAGATGTTGCAGAGTCAGAAGCTGAAGGCTCGAATTCCTGGTTGGTTGCACAGCGAGAAGACAGTGCTAAGGGCTCTGTTGTTAATAAAGGCTCTGATAGAAAAAGATCTGCCGATGATACTGCAGTTGGTTTTCAAGGGAAGAGGCAACCAAGTTTCTCAGGAAGTGAATCCAGCTCAGGAAAGTTGCCACTTGGAAATCCTATGTCTATGCAAGCATCCAGTGTGGTGGCTGTGCCATATCAAGTCCCACCGCAGGTCTCTGGTCCTCCTACAATAACTAATACACCACCAAATTTTCACACGGTATGTACAGTGCAATTGAGGCCACCCACAAATGGTGGACCAACTATCCATACAACTGGTGGCAGCTCGTTTGCCTTTGGTTACCCGGCAGTCCAGCTACCAACACTTGAAACAAGCTCTTCATGGGCTTTTGGTGCTCCGCTTCAGGCTCAATCTTCTTTTACTGTAAAAGATAGAGCTGAACAAACAGGAACCAAGCAGGCTGATGATGGCAAGAAACCCCAAGGTTAGTTGATGCAACAGCACAATTATTCTGCTTACAACACTTTCATGTTGGAAAAAATCATCGCAAAAAAAAGTGAGTTAAAAAAAAGATATTTTATGTTTCTATCAGAAAATAACGGATTTTTTAAACAAATAGTAAACTTGAACATTTTATTTGTATGTAACATGTACCTGTTTAATAAATCATTTTACAATAGATTTAAC
Source organism: Eragrostis curvula (assembly GCA_007726485.1). Lineage (NCBI taxonomy): Eukaryota > Viridiplantae > Streptophyta > Magnoliopsida > Poales > Poaceae > Eragrostis > Eragrostis curvula. The sequence goes on along the minus strand of CM017445.1, from coordinate 39,645,523 downwards.
CTATGGTTGTCCAATTATCCTTGTTATCTACTCTAATGATTGATGCAAAGTGTGGCATATTTCACAATATATACTAAGCTTCACGTGGGTAACTGTTGAGTACTTTTTTTTTTTTTCCTTAATTAATGAACTGCAGATGCTGGTGCTTCGTCAGCCACTCGTGCGGAAGATGAGAAGAAGGCTGATAGGGCATTCCCTCTTATGGGTTCTGCCATAAGGCCAGGCATTGCACCAAATGTCAAATTTGGAGGGTGTGGATCGTATCCGGATCTTCCCTGGGTTTCTACCACTGGGGCTGGACCACATGGCAGGACAATATCAGGTGTAACGTACAAGTTTGGCAGAAATGAGGTTAAAGTAGTATGTTCCTGCCATGGCACTCACATGTCTCCTGAGGAGTTCATGCGGCATGCAAATGCAGATCCTTCAAGCCAGGATTTACCACCATTCTCGGCTGGCCCTGCTGAAAATTAATTTGCTGGTTTCAGAGAGAATGCTTGACTGATAATTGTAACCCTATTTTGTATCTATACGATCTATTTGTTGTATTACCGCTTTCATTGCATATTGGTATATTATGGAGGTTTAGACGAGTGTATCTTAGAGCTTTGTGAGGACAAAAATAGTGTATTTTCTAGCTCCGTTCAGCTTCAAGCAAAGATTAATATTGCTTGGGTCTACTATCCTGCCTTCCTGCTGTCTGGGATATTTTGATTATGTGATTCTGATTACCATTTGAGCAACTCAAATCTAGCTTTGATTTTTGAAGGATCATGACGAGTTTACACAGAACCAACCATCTATTTGACTGGATCGTGTTTGTTATTACTCTGGAGTCAGGAATCTAGTTTGGTTCACAGATTTTTGCCACATACAGAAATCCTGCTCTACATGAATTGCATTACGGAACAGATTTTCCGCACAATGCCATGAACTGACGGCTCGGTAATAACCAAAACCGCCTCAACTAATGAGTACAGAATGACCCGTGATTGTGTCATTGCTTCATAATTTTCAAGGGAAATAATCTCACGAGTTGCAAACCACGAACTGCAACTGTCATTTCTTCATAATTTTAAATCTGGGAATGAATCGGTGCCACCAATGTAACATTGGAAGCGTCACTGTTAGTAGTTTGGTACAAGCAAAGCTCAGACCTTTTCTGTGCTCCCGTGCTAGAGCAACTCATCCCCAACCGACAAGATTTAACAGTTACAGTGTGATGTCCATTGACAGGCCAGCGGTCCTCATCAGCTTCAGGCTAATCTGGATACTGGAGCCGGCGAGTATAATCAATAGCCACACAGAAGCTGGATAAAACAGACTTTGCCCACCAGGTTTGACTAACCACGCTGGCACTCCAGCCGTTTTGTGTTCTCCAGTAGCACCTGTTTCAGAATGGAAGTCATAAAGATGCATGTATCACAAAAGGGAATTCATGAGGTGTTTTGTTGAGTTCCAATGGATTAAATCATAGGTGGACTTTTTTTGGGGGGCGATGATAGGTTTATATGTTAATGTAAAAGCGAATCAAAATAAAGTACAACCACCAATAATGGAAGAATTATAGAAAGTTATTTACCTCCCGGATGTAACTTGCAATTGCTTTGCACCCTTCTATTGCAAGTCCCATTACGTTTTCAAATGTATCCATTGGTAGTTTCGCATCCATCTGAAAATCAACAATTCAGATATCAAAAAAAAGAAAATCAACAATTCAGCACTAGACTTGCATTTTGGTGAATAATTAAGGCTTGTAAAGTACAAAACTAAGCTGCAGAAAAGCACATAAGAAATATTACAGATAAGCAAACTGTTATAATGAATTGCTTTTGAATATGGATGGAGAGTATTAGGGGAGTAAAGAATTTAGAACAGTAAGATATAACTGATGATCTTCTGGTACCTGCAAGAGAGTCACTTTGTCCATCTTCGCAAGAATGCCAACAGTGACATCTGCACCTCCAGCACTGTCTTCTATGTAATTAAGATCTGGAATAACGGAATTAGAAAGATTTATCAGTGCCATATGTTTCTTAGTTTGTACTACTTAGATATGAAAACAACTCAGGTGTTTTACCTAGCAAAGGAGAAGAGCACAGATACCCAGCGCTACAAGAGGTGACAATGTCTCGCATTGGAATACCAGCATCTGCAAGAGCTAATGTTGCAGCATTGATGCATGCTGACCTCGTTCCTGTTACACAAATGGTCATGCTCTGTCAATATTTCGAATCAGGAAAGTACTGGATATAAGAAACATGATTCGAATCAGGAAAAATAAAATATATGGGCGCGTGTCTGCCTGAACAACATAGCATACCAAAAAAAAAAATACAAATAGGAATTGATTTGATTGGAATTCTGCTGATTTACTTGGACTCTGGAAGATAAGTAGCCTTGCTTGGATTTGTATTGGAAAGGAAGAACAAGTTCATAGGTTTCGAAAAGAGCAGTGGCGAGTGGCATCCAAGATTGACATATATCGATATATTCTTGTTACATCTCTGGTGCACAGACTCGGGTATAGAACATATATTGCATCAGCTTTTGTTGAGACAAAAATGGACACAATTCTTTCATGCAAAATAAAGATTCTTTGAGACAAACTACTATGCGCAGATAATTTTCTAGTTCTGGAATAAATGACAGTTCTCCTAGCACAGAATACAAGATTGTTGATTTTGAAACTCAGCAATCTGAAAGAAAGGTCAAAGCATTTACCACCATCAGCTTGAAGAACTTGGACAAATATATCGATCTGCATACATGCATAAAAAGCATTCGAAGTTATCCCTGAAATCACTTAGATTGAAGTACCTTTAAGGACCAGGTTAGTAAATAGAAGTAACCTGTGATCGTGGCATCAAATGTGTCAATATGCTTGCCTCCATTGTTTGACGAATAACAAGAGAAATTTCTGTTGATCGCCTGCAATATGATAATAACTTTAGTTCACTGATACAGTAGTATGGGAATTGAAAACCATGTACAATGGCAGTCATGCAACCCAGATTCACTTTGCAAACTGGGACACTGGGAGTTCACGTCATAAGTACCAAAGTGAATCCACTAAGTTGTACTACTATTTGCTTTGTGCAACATGTGATGAACTCTTGAACTTCTGACCTAAATTATGACATGTCACTATGTTACATAATGTTACAATGTTACAAGCAGAAAAAAAATATTGATATGATAAACACTTTGATTCGAAAATGCTTTCATCCTTAGGATAAGTCAGAGTACTATTCCCCTCAGAAGGTAGTAATGATATCAAGAAAAATGGGTAACATAGGGAGTAAAAAGTGCGCGCGCGTGCACACACACACACACACACGCACACACACATTTGTCATGTATAAAGTCTATACCTTATTGTTTCTGATCGGATGTCTATGCAATTGTAAGTGAATGAACTGGTTTCTATTAATCGAATCTCACTCGTCAAGTTGGAACATACCTGTCACCTTTCGGCTTCCTCCTCCGATCCCCAGTACTAAATTCTGCCATCCTATACTCACAACGAACCTGCAAATTGATTTATCAGAAAAGCATCCTAAATGGAGAATCTGCGAGAATCTCTGACATTTTTGACTAATAAAATTTTACCAGGGCATCCTTGCTGTTTACTTGCTGGCCTTTGTTCTGAACCTGAATGTGCAAAAACCAAGAGCGTGACTTTTCTTGGATAGCAAAGAGTTTAATTCAGAGTAAATAACCATTACTATCGATCGGGGAAAATGGGAAAAGGAGGCAAGGCAAAGCACTTGCAGAATTAAGATCCAGTGAACTCCACAGAGAAACATAACCTAGGGTTGCCCTGGTGTTGTTTGCACCCAACAGCATCAAGAAACTGATTGAAATCAGGATTTCCATTATTCCACCTGACTTCTCGGGTACATCTCCTGTGAAATTCACAGATTCTACTACAGTGCGTGCTTTGAAAACAACTCAAAAAAGGTTCCATCTAAATCACCTTGGTTCTCATTAGTAATTCTAGACATCACATCCTGCTAGTAAGCCCCACCAAGAGGCATTTCCTCAAACAGGGTGGGCACATGGCCAATCACAGCAACGCGTAACCACATCTCATCAGTCATCACACTAATAAGAGTAAGGAAAGCACCTCTCGGGGACCGTAGACGGCGGCGATGACTCTGGTGTTGCCCATCTCGAACAGCGCCGACCTGCACGGACAAGCAAACACCAAACACCCGAAAATTCCGATCAAAAGCGAACGCCTCAAAACCACCGGAACCCTAATCGAAAAGCATGTACGGTTTCCCAGTCTACCAGCGTCGGAGATTTACTCACCCATCGGCCTGCGAGACGACGCCGACCTCGCCCTTGAGCTGCCGCATCTGGCGAATGTCCACCACCGAGTGAGATATAGGGTTGCGCGTGAACCGTATGAGGGAGGCGGTAGAGAAAGGAAAACGGGGCATCACCTCATTGGGGCGGCGGCCGTCGACGCGGAAGCCGGTGAGGGGGTTCACGTACTCCATCGCCGGATTCGCCGCTCTCTCTTCGAGGGGTTTTCGTGAGGTTTCCCTCTTTTCAGACCTGTGCCACCAGCCCCGGGCAGCGTTTGGTTGAGCCAGACAAATTCAGCAAGCCAAGCTCTGTTTCAGGCTCTTCCCGGTGGACCCGGAGACCACTTGATTCATGTTCATTTGGATTTTAGTTGGATGATGAAATGAGATGCATCAGAAAATATAGTGTATGCGTGTGTTTCTTGTTTAAAATCTACTAGAGTACTAACGTACAAATGACAGATGCGTGTGTTTCTACGCAAAGCTAGACAACGCAAATACAGTTCCAAATCAATTTTGGCCACACAGAACAGAATCAAGAAGGTTACATGGACTAACTGTCCTCTTCACTTGGATTCACACAATCCGGCCCGCAGCGACAAGTACACACGGCAAATCCAAGCAACGGGTCAGTATCACTGAATCTTCACCCATACAGCTATGCTGGGCACCTCCCTGGCCACCACGAACACCATGTAATACCCCGGCGGCGCCAGCTCCGGCTTCTTGGGCGCGTCGACGGTGATGGTATGGCTCCGCCCCTCGTCGACCATCCCGGCGACCGACAGGATCAGCAGCCGCTGGTTCATGGAGTAGCCGTGCGTGGTGAAGGGCGGCGCGTACATGGTGACCTTGACGTCGGCTCCGGTGACGCCCTCGGCGGGCGTGGAGAACCGGAACGTGAACGGCTTTCCGTAACGCATGCCGTCCGCGGGCACGGACAGCGCGTCGATCTCCGGGCGGTTTGCGGCGAGCTCCTCGCTGTGGTACGGCGGGCAGAAGCGCTCGACGCGCACCTCGGTGGGGAAGTCGACGCCGCTGAAGTTGTAGGCGGTGTTGGTGTTGCCGCCGGCGACGAGCACGGTGGCGTCGGGCAGCACGGCGCTGGTGGAGTGGTACATGCGCGCGACGGTGGACGCGGCCAGCTTCCGGAACCGCGACCCCTGCGGCTGGGCCGGCGAGTAGAGCACCGGGTTGAGGATGGGCTGCCGCGCGAAGCCCCAGCCCGAGCAGCCCTTGGCCGCGCCGTTGAGCAGGAGCAGGTCGCCGGTGGGGAGGATGAGCATGTCGCCCATGACGCGGCCCACGGGCATGTCCTCGGCCTCCCACCGCGCGTCGGGTTTGGCGAGGTTGATGCGGCCGCAGTCGCGGAGCGCCGGCTGGAACGTGAAGTTCTCGCCCAGCTTGAACGCCGTCTTGAGCGCGCCGCCGCAGATGATGACCTCCGCCTCGGGGTCGCCGCCGTTTGTGGCGTTGCGGAGGTCGAGCGGGAGGAGCGCGGACATGGCGGACGCCGGGTAGTTCCGCGCCCCGCCGGCGAGCTTGGGCAGCTCGCGCACCACCTTGCCGCCGTTCCTGTAGTCGAAGACGACGGAGCGGTCGTTGGCGAAGACGAAGAGGTTGCCGTCGGGGAGGAGGTTGACGAACGGGTACAGGTTGTTCTCCACGTCGTCGGTGGTCTCGCGGAGCAGCGGCATGTGGACGGCTTTCTCGTTCGCCTTCCCCGGAAACGGGACGAACTCGTAGCTGAACGCGCGGCGGCCGCCGACCACGACGAACCGGCCGTCGGGGAGCACGTGCTGCGTCGCGTACCACCGCCCTTCGGCGAGGCTGTCCGGGTGCTCCATCCAGTCGCAGGTGTCGCAGGGCTTCATGTACCGGACGGCCTTGTCGCCCTCGAAGTATCCGCCGGTCTGCACCAGGTTGCCGTCCGCGTCGAGCCCGCCCGACGAGCACCACGTGTCCGTCTGCACCTTGAGCGACCGGAGCCCGCCCGTGCTGTAGTCGAACTCCACGGCGTGCGCCCAGCAGTCCATGGTGCCTTCCTCCTTGGCGCGCGGGTCGATGCGGCAGTTGCCCTGGGACAGGCGCAGGAGCGACCGGCCGGTCGTGGTGGTGTCGAACATGACGGCCTTGCCGTGGCGCATCACCACCATGTGCATCGCCGACACGCCGGAGTTCTGGCTCACGATGGTCCACTTCCCGACGGGCCCGTCGCCGGCGTCCACGCGGAGCTTCACCTTGTCCTTGGCGGCCTTGCTGGGCGGGTCCGAGGGGGGAACCTTGGTGAGGCCCGTGGCCGTGGCCGGCGCCGCGCCCTGCTCCTCCTGCTCCGTCTGCGCCGGCGCCGCCGGATCCGGCCCGCCGCCGAAGGCGTTGCGGAAGTAGTCGCCCTCGGAGCGCGGCCGGAAGATGTTGAAGAAGTCGAGGAACGCCGCCTCGCCGGAGGAGGCGAGGAGGAGGAGCGCCACGGCGAAGGCCGCGGCGCGGAGCAGGGACCCCATGGTGGCCGCGGCTGCGGCGGCGAGGAGGAGCCGGTGCCTCCTCCCGTTCCCGGCCTCCTAACTACGCGAGAGAGGGATCGCGCGCTCCCTGCCGGCGTCTGCGCGCTCGTTGTTTTATTGGAAATTCGCGTTTAATCCCGGCGCCTAAATTTGGGTCGTGTTGTTCATGTCGCCAGCTCGCCGGCCGCGGCAGCGACCCCGTTCGCTCGGCGCGAATAGCTGGCGCCGGGCGCTAGCTGCCGGCTGCGCGATTCGCGCGGAAGGGCATGCACGAGGGCCGTTCAAATGCACGAAGAGGCTGCCATCTGTTCCGGCCGAGCTCCCAGAGCAACGTCGTGCTCTGTTCTGCTTTTGCGGTCGTCCCGGGCCCGACGAAACAGAGTAAACCGTACTCGGGCTCAAAGCCCATTTAAGCCCAATTGCCAGCCGCGTTCGACGGCGCCCTTTCCCAAATCGGTCTGCTACATCTACATGTCATTTCCTTTTCCTTTTCCTTTTCCCTCAAAAACAAAACGTCATTTCCTTTTTTTCCCTCTGATGAATTTCACGCACGAATCGTGCAAATAGGCAGTAAATTGGTCCCCGAACTTTCGATTCGTTAGCCAGCAGCTATCTCATCCGTCCTAGGACAACACCGTTAGCCCTTGCCCTAGCTAGTATATGTGTTCTACGACGTACAAATGAGATTGAAAAATCTATCAACGCGTTTGCCACCTGGAAATGCAATAGTACTGCATGCAATGCTATGGCACTAGCTAACACAACCCATATACATGCACCGAAACGCAGAGATTTCATGTATAAAATTAGAACATATGTTTTGATATTCCTTCTGAAATCTTTCGATCGCAAGGGTAACTGCATGAAAAGCACATGCGAGAGAGGTATATTGCACACCAAATCGATCGTGGTTATTGCTGTAACTGCTACATCTAGGCACTGTACTATATCAATTAGCTGTTGTCTATGTCGGTTCTTCAGCATAGCTACTACTGCTTATTTTGTGCACACCAAATGGCGATGCATGACGACATTCTACATGAATGAGAGTGTTACATGATTTATCGAACATAAATGATTGGATTCAGAAAGTCAACATTCTTTTTCAAACCATCCAGGGAACATGATCTCATACTGTCATACATGCTAGAAATTTGAAAGCACCATTCAATAATGATCACTCGAGACACTTCTGGTGAATGAATGCCTAGAATTACAGCTTGAGATCAAGGTCCAGGTCATGTGGATCACTGGAGTCCTTGCTACTTGACTCCCCTGATTGGCTGTGGCCTTCCTCTCTCTTCGGATAGTCAGATTCACCTTCCTATACAAATGTTAGAGTGCAACATCAGCGATCTTGATACCATGTGCAGTTGAGATGACATTTGTTTCATCCCCTTCAAAAGAAAAAAGTAATAGCATGCATGTCCATATGTATATTTCTTATTAAGAGTTCTTACTGCTACAACAATGAAAGCTGATGAGCTATATAGATATACGCACCTTAAGATAATCAGGTGTTTCTTTGAAGAGGGACAGCGTTACAGGCGCCATATTGCTTGGATTGGCGTAGGATGCAGATTCAGATGTGCCAACAGGCCTGGTTTCACATTTTACATTGGTCAGACTATATTACCATGAGCTACAACACATATATATTTGAAAACCAATTAACTGCAGGACTTGGCAAAATCCCTCCGAAATTCCAAAGTCCTCGATATCCCCCAATGAATCGAGATTCAATGGGATGGAGAATATTGTATACCTGACGCTGGGGAGCCTGTAATGTCCACTCATGTCTCCGGTTCCATTTGCCATCTATACAGTAAATCATAAGAGGGTCGATCCATGCGTAAGATACCAAATAGATAAGACTGTGTCCTAACATATGATGTGTTTTGGAACAGTGTTCCTATTATACATAAGAGTTTGGAAGTGAAAATTTTAGACCAGAAAGGGTGGTCTCAGTTCTGAACAAACTATATATATCAACATAAAAAGGCTCTTATACAGCAAAGTTTTGATGGACCAATGAAAAATGAAAATCTTGGGAATGTAAATACAACCACGTAGAGACAAAAAAATAAATACCACAAGGTCATGATGCCTTTGAGGCGGGAGCAATGAAGGACCAGCAGCAAAAGGCTGAGGCTGCTGGTGAGGCGGCTGTAGATTTGTTGCCATTCTATTTCCCTCCTGCTTGATAGATTGAAGAACACGTCGAATGAGATCAAAAGGTGAGAAAAGATATGCATGGCGATGTTACTACAACAAAGTGTAAATAATTCATAAATTAAAAGGGACTAGACAGTGATTATGCCAAGCCGTGGATTCCAGTTCCAGAGATGGCCGATGGCTGGCTAGGATGTGTTCTTAAGAACATCCGTTTCATTACCTTTTGGATGCTAATTTTCTCTAAGTTGACGATCTCTGGCACTCTCTTTGGTTCCAATGGCTTCTCGAGGGCGATTTCAGCAGACCTCTTGCCCTTCTTAGGAGAAGATGAGCCTCTTTCTCCTCCTTCGTGGCCATCTCTAGAGCTACTTCCCTCCATGGGTGCCTACAAAGAACAAGATAATATAAGTTAGTAGGGATGATGCAAACGTAGATCTAAAACGAAGAAGAAAAAGGCTTCACTGCATACGCACAATGGATTTTTTAAAGTAAAACGCTGCTTAGAAGTTTGTTCTGCAATGCAAATCGTTTTGACTGGGACGGCTCTATATATAAAAGCACCAGTTACTCAGAATCTACTGTATTGATTTGCTGTAATCTTTTGCAAGCTTGACATATAGATAATCATGATGGATAATCAATGTTCATGCTGGTAAATTTGTAATGCAGTTTGTAGTACGCTAAATCATTAGCCAAAAATATTGAACCTAGAGCTGGATACTATGTGATACAATAAATGTGGATATACACGTTGCGTGAATCAAAGGTTGGATCAAGCACAAGAAGATATTTAAGGGTTGGGATCACAGATACAATTTTTGGAATGTTCTTTGGACAGGTCCATGATATGTTCATTCTTAGTTAAGATTTTAGTATGGTGATCAATTATAGCTCGGCATGCAGAGTATCCGGCCATATATTTTTTGTGCTAGGTGTTGTTGCCCTCTGGAACCTGGGGGTGTTGCTCATGCTTGGACAATTGTGTATGCAATAACTGATCGGTTACAACCTGCAAACTCATGGGAATTTTCGAAAATCTTGTCGCAAATATATATGTGAATCCTCTATTGGTCTCGAATTTAGTTAAGCGCAAAGGGTATATTACTAGTACTATCTAAATGCGATTCACATGATTTTACATAAGCTGTCGCGTTAATTTTCGTGATACACAATAATAGTACTGTTGCATGCAGTTCATTTTCTTTTGAAATGGATTAAATGCGGTTCATGATTATGCGAACCACTCCTGACCCTATTTATCCTGTGCCAACTCACTTTAAATGCGTCTTAAAAATCACTTTTAAACGTTAAGTATGAATGGGCTCGGCCTCCTACTCGAGAGAGGGATCGCGCGCTCCCTGCTGGCCTTTTGCGCGCTCGTTGTTTTAGGCCCTGTTTGGAACAAAGGAATAGAAAATACAGGAATAGGAAAAAACACAGGAATGGAGAAAACATAGGAAATGAAAAAGTGAGAAAACCACAGGAATTCAAAACAGAGGAATGGAAGATTTGAGGTGTTTGAAATGCAGGAATGAAAAACACAGGAACTTCATGGATTACAACTAAATCAAATCTTTAGAGGAGTCAAATAATCAGTATTCAATGCACTTAAATCAAATTAGTAACTCTCGGCACAAATTAGTAACTCTCAACACCTTTAACTACTTGCTTTGTCTTATTGTTACCAATTCCTGTATGGTCTTTTGCTAGCACCAAAGCACAGACATGTACATTAACTCATGTCAAATACGTTTAAAGATGTACATTAGCTCACCTCAATTAAATTAGTGGTTGTCAGATGGGGGCATTCTATTGCCAACGCAAGGAGCAAAGCAAAGAAAATTTTTCCTTTGGCTCCAACCTCATGCTATATTTCCTACGTTTTGTGAAGGAAGGCATTCCTTTCCTTTGGAAAGGAATTCATCATTCCTCCATTCCAAACAGCAAGTTAAGAAAAAATTTCTATGAAATGGATTCCTATGAAAATCCTTTGAATTTTCTTTGTTCCAAACGCCCTCTTATTGGAAATTCACGTTTGATCCGGACGCCTAAATTTGGGTCATGTTCATTTCGCCGGCCGCGGGAGGGCACGCACAACTGCACAAGCACAAGGGAGTTCAAATGCCTCGAGCCACGTGGACGTTTTTCCCGCTAGCACGAAGTATAGATGGCCAAACGGGCGGGCCAAAATGGGCGGGCACGAAGCACGGCCATTTTGGCCCGGCTCAGGCACGACACGGCCCACGAAAGTTCGGGCCGGGCCGGCACGGCACGAAGCAGCGAGCCGTGCTTGGGCCAAGGCTTCAGCCCAGTCAGCGGCACGGCATGGCCTGCCTAAGAAAATATTAAGTTTATTTTTATTTTTACTTGTACAACTAAAGTGTTGTAGCCTGATGGTAAGTCATTTAACTCATATCCTTGAGGTTTAAGGTTCAAATCCTCACTCCCTTACTATTTTGCACCATTTTTACATTTAAATACAACTTCATAGCTTTGATGGGCCAGCATTATAACAAGGCCCACCGTGTCTAATGGGCCGGCCCGCCACGATTAGTAACTGGTGGGCCGGGCCATGGGCTGACCCCCTCCCCCCCCCCCCCCCCCCCGCCCATGGGCGAGCACGGCACGGCCCATGTAACAAACGGGCCGTGCCGGCCCGATGAAAAATGGGCCGTGCATTGGTGGGCCCGTGCCGTGCTGGGCCGGGCCGCCCATTTGGCCAACTATAGCACGAAGAGGCTGGCATCTGTTCTGGCCAGGCTCCGGAGCAACGTTCTTCTGCTTTTGCGGTCATCCCGTGCACGACGAAACAGAGTGAACCATATTCTCTCCGGTTTTTTCTTCGAGAATCCCATACTCTCTCCGGTTGGGAGAGGATACAGGAGGGAGGAAGAATTGCCAACCGCGTTCGACTGTTTAAACTGGTCTGCTGCATGCATGTCATTTCCTTTTTCTGCCCTATGAATTTGATGCACAAAATATACCGTGCAAATAGGAAGTAAACTGTTCTCCAAACTTTCTGTTGATTGGCCAGCTAGGCCTCATCCTTTTCATAGGACTGGATCGTTCGCCCTTGCCCTAGCTAGCTAGTATACGATGTACAAATGAGATTAAAAAATCTATTTTTTGAGAGGAAAAAATAAAATAAAAAAATATTAACGCGTCCACACCTGGAAATGCAATAATACACTGCATGCAATGCTATGGCACTAGCTAGCTAACGTAACCCATAGACATATATATGCACTGGAACGCGGGAATTTCATGTACTAGAACATATGTTTTGATATTCCTTCTGACATCTTTTCTAGATGTGCATCACTACATAATACTTATATCTCTACTGTTCCTCAATAAAAAATGTATATCTCAGTCGTCGGCTAGCTGTTTAAAGAAAATATGAATAATAATATCCGTAGGAGCTAGGTTATATCCTTGAATAGAGAGAGGTATTATATTGGACACCAACTCGATCGTGGATATTGCTGTAACCGCTACATCTAAGCACTGTATGTATTAGCTGTTGTATCTATGTCGGTTCATCATACTCCTAGCTGTTACTGGTTATATTATTTTCACAAATGATTTACAAATGATTGGATTCAGAAAGTCAACATTCATTTTTCAAACCATTCAGGAATTAACATGATCACTACTGTCATACATGCCAAAAAATTGAAAGCACCATTCATATAATGATCACTGGATACACTTCTGATGAATGAATGCCTAGAATTACAGCTTGAGATCAAGGTCCAGGTCATGTAGATCATTGGAGTCCTTGCTAGTTGACTCCCCTGATTGGCTGTGGCCTTCCTCCCTCTTCGGATAGGCAGATTCACCTCCCTACAAATGTTAGAGTGCAACCTTATCAGCGAGCTTGATACCATGTGTAGTTGAGATGACATTGTTTCATCCCGTTTGAAAGAAAAACAGGAAAAATAGCATGCCCGTATGTGTATTTCTTAAGAGTTCTTGCTACTCCAACAATGAAAACTGATGAGATATATAGATATATGCACCTTGCGATTATCAGGTGTTTCTTTGAAGAGGGACAGCGTTACAGGCGCCATGTTGCTTGGATTGGCGTAAGATGCTGCTTCAGATGGGCCAGGAGGCCTGGTTTCACATTTTACATTAGTCAGACTATATTACCATGAGCTACAGCACATATATATTTGAAAAACAACTAATTACAGGACTTGGACAACCCCTTCCAGATTCTTAAGCAATTTCCTAACAAATAGAGACTTAATGGATATAGAATTAACCATGCATATATATACGTTTACCTGACGGCGGGAAGCCTGTAATGTCCAGTCATACCTCCAGTTCCATATGCCATCTACAGTAATTCATAAGAGGGTCAAAAGACATCCAGACACCAAATTAGATAATACTGGGTCCTAAGATAGGATATGTTTTGGAACATAGTTTGGACGAAAAACATCTGGACCAGAAAGGGTGGTTTCGGTTATTTTCGAAAGACTGGTGGTTTCAGTTCTGAACAGCTATATATATCAACATAAAAGGGCTCTTATACCGCATAGTTTTTTTTTTTGTTTTTTTTTTTTTTTGGCGAATGGAAGAGCTTTATTAAGAATTAAGGTACAGGATTACAGACTCGAACAGAAGCGCTCTCCTCCCTAACTAACGCATCGATACACTCTGGATAACTTGAAAAAGATAAAACACTACGACTCGAACGAATAGCAAGTTGGGCGAGTTCATGCGCCACTTTATTTTGACTCCTATCTATCTTAACCACCTTAAAGTTTGGCAACAGCGAACCCTCCACCTGAATATCATGGATGATTGGAGCGAGCAGAGAACGGTCCGGCGGTCGACCCAGAATTTTATTCAGCACCCCCAGGCAGTCAGTCTCCATCATCATATTTGTAGTCGGCCATCTGCTAGCAAGACGGATTCCTTCCAAGCACGCTAGAGCTTCAGCTTCTTCCGCATCCCGGCAATTGAATAGCATTCTCCATGCAGTTAGACACGGCTTCCCACAATGATCACGAATTATAACCCCCACTGAGGCAGCACCGGTCTGGATATTGAAGGCCCCATCAACATTAATCTTCATTTCATCATTGCCGGGTGGGCACCATTTCTTCACAGGCTTAGCAGTCCTTGCTCTGGGAGAGTTAAACTGATAATGAACAGATTTGCCTTTCTCACTGTTATTTGATAGAGTCGTCTGTTGTCGGATTTCTAGCAGATTATCCATGTACTTCTTTAGAAAGATAACAGAGCCCTCTATAGAGATGTTTTGTCTTGCCTGTAGTACCCCATTACGGACATCCCAGATCCTCCAAATGAGCATCAAGAAGTTTGCCATGATCTGATTTGAATATCGATCGAATAAAAGTAAAAGCCAGTCAGGACCTGAATTTATTAAGTCCTTCTCCTCGGGTAGCTCCCAAAACAGCATCATGGCCTCCCTAAGATCTCTAGCATGTGGGCATCTGATAGTAGCGTGAAAACAATCCTCCGGCTCCGTGCCACACAGCTCGCATGTATTCAGCTGCGTAATGTGTCTGTAGTATTTATTAACTCGTGTTGGGATTCCGTTGCTTATCACCTTCCATGCAAACATTTTCACTTTTGGTGGGACTTGACACTTCCAAAGTTTCCGCCATACTTGTCGGTCCCCCTCAGGAGATGAGCTGCTCCCCATTGTCCCCATGTCATGATTCAACCTCATAGCAAGCTTATATGCACTCCTGACCGAGAAAAGTCCAGTCTTTTCATAATGCCATGCCACCACATCATTTGTTGTACCTGTGGAAAGCTTGATATTCAAAATTACTGCTGCATCAATCGGGTAGAAAAATCTTCGCACTGCTGATTCATCCCACGATCTGGTGTCTTGATCAATGAGTTGCGATACCCTGTGTAGTCTGCAAGTCCTCATTGGGCCTATAGGTTGTAGGCCATGCTCTCTCGGCAGCCAGTTGTCACGCCATATTCTAATCGATGAGCCATCACCAATTCGCTGAATTACACCATGCTTCAACAGTTCCAACCCATACTCCACCGCACGCCACGTAGGAGAAGCATCACTAGTAGGAACTGTATCAAGAATATTGCCATTAGGAAAATACTTGGCCTTTAACACTCTAGAGCACAAGCTATTTGGATAAGCAACAAGACGCCAGGCTTGATGAGCGAGCAGTGCCTGGTTATATAGCCGAAAGTCCTTAAACCCAAGACCTCCCTGTCCTTTCAGCTTTATCATTCTTTCCCATGATACCCATTGGCATTTACGTCTTCCCTTGTCAGCTCCCCAAAAGAAAGCCCGGACTTGTTTCATCAGCTCATCACATAAAGAGAAGGGCAACTTGAACACGCTCATCATGTATGTGGGTATGGCTTGCGCCACGGCCTTAATAAGTACTTCCTTTGCCGCTGCTGAAAGGTCCTTCTCACGCCATGCCACCATTCTTTTCATGAATCTTTCCTCTATAGGTTGGAAATTCCCTCTTCTAACACGCCCATGGGGTGTAGGCAAACCCAAATACTTAGCCTCAAAGTCAATCCGCTGTACTCCCAAAATAGAGCGCACCATTTCAGCTTCACTTTCCTCCTTATCTTCATTCACTAACAGTGAACATTTAGCCGGACTTAACTGCTGGCCTGTACAAATTTCAAATGTAGACAAGACCTGTTTGACCACCGATGCTTGAGACTTATTAGCACGGAAGAAAAGTAAGCTGTCATCTGCAAACAGCAAGTGTGAGATACTTGGGGCTCTCCTACTGACCCTTAAACCTTCCAGCTGCCCTAGCCCTTCATAATGTTTCAAGAGTGCAGACAAACCATCAGCGACAAGAAGGAAAAGGTATGGCGATAAAGGATCACCTTGGCGAAGACCGCGAGTAGGGGAAAAGGGGCGCAATGGCACCCCATTGAAGCGAACACTATAGCGAACAGTGGAGACACAAAGCATGATCCACTGAACCCATTGAGGATGAAAGCCCAACTTCAACAACAACTCTTTGAGAAATCCCCAGTCTACACGATCATAAGCTTTCGATAAATCCAGCTTGTACGCACAAAACTCTCCCTTGTCTCTGACGCCTCTCTGAATTGCATGAATACACTCAAAAGCAATCAGGGCATTATCTGTAATCCTTCGTCCAGGCACAAAAGCACTTTGTTCAGGTTCAATTATATCTTCAAGGTAAGGTCGTAGCCTGTTGACCAAACACTTCGAGATAACCTTATATATAACATTGCACAAACTAATGGGACGATAATCCTTCAATTCCTCAGGGTTGGGCCCTTTTGGAATCAAGACAATTGCAGTATCATTAATTCCTTCTGGAAGGATACCATTTATAAAAAATTTCTGGACTGCCACCACCACATCTGTTTTGACCACATCCCAGTGCCTCTGAAAAAATCTCGCTGGAAATCCGTCAGGCCCGGGCGCTTTTAAAGGCCCCATTTGAAAAAGTGCATTACCAATCTCTTCCTCACTAAAACCTCTGCAAAGCTGATCATTAATGCTAGCTGTGATTTTGGGTTGAATAAGCTGCACTAGTGTACTGGGATTAACATCAGGATCAGCAGTATATAAATCCTTAAAGAAATCTGTAGCCATTATTTTCATGTCACATGGTGAGTCGCACCAGGAGCCATCTGCCCTTTTAAGTTTTCGTATTTTATTCTTTCTTGCTCGCCATATGGCCTGCCTATGAAAGTAGTTGGTGTTACGATCTCCTTCCTTCAACCATGTGATTCTCGACCTTTGCAATCACATCATTTCTTCACGGTAGAGAAGTTCGTCCATGCGGTCGGTAATGGCTCTAACATCTGCTCTGCTATGGTTCGGAATTCCTTTTGTCTCTTCAAGCTGCGATCTTAAGGCTTCAAGTTCATTTGTCACCGAACCAAATTTGTGCTTGCTCCACGATCGTAGGGCACGTTGCACAGAATTAAGTGCTGCCATAATCCCTCCCAAACATTCTCTGTCCGGTGCTGAGCACCATGCAGTCTTGATCTCCTTGGCTAGTGATTCCAATCGCTCCCACATTATTTCATAGCGAAAGATACGCGGTTTGTGACATTCCCACGATTCTTTCTTAATCTCTAGCAGTAGCGGACAATGGTCTGAGCGACTCGACACAAGATGGTGCAACTTGGCCTCGCCAAACATGTCTCTCCAGAGAGTATCCGCAACAGCTCTGTCCAACCTCACTTTAACATTAGCATCTCCATCTCTACCATTATCATAGGTGAATGGCAGTCCAACAAAACCCAAATCAGTGAGATCGCAGTCTGCTAGTGCATCACGAAAATTAGCCATTTGCCGTTCCGGTCTTTCACACGACGAAAAGTGCTCAAAGCCCCACATTGCTTCGTTGAAATCCCCCATAACCATCCATGGCATCTCCGATTGTCCGCGTAACTGCCTCAAAATCTCCCACATCTGTGGACGATCCTCCGTGCGTGGCTCACCATACACGAAGGTTGTGCGAAACCAAGACTCGGAAACATTCTCACGAACCAAGACATCAATGTATCTCCTGTGCTTTTCTAGCAATTCCACCTCAACACCCTCGCTCCAGAACAAAGCCAATCCACCACCAATGCCAACACTATCCACTGCTATGCAATTTTTCAGGCCCAGACGCCATCTCAGATTAGCAGCACGTCTTCTAGATCGCCTAGTCTCAGATAAGAACAACAGGCTAGGGCGTTTTGCTCCAACCAGAGAAATAAGCTCTCGAACTGTCTGAGGGAGCCCCAACCCTCGACGGTTCCAGCTCATGATATTCATTGCTCCTGGTTAACCGGCTATTCATCTATTGCAGGTATATCCGGGTATTTCAGCCGTGGTTGTTTAGTCATCTCATTAGTTGTCTCCCTAGCTAGGCGATTGCAAAAACCAGAGGTACCTCCTTTTCTTCCTTCTGTTCCTTCTATTATTTTAATCAACAACTTACTATCATTATCCTTTTGTGTCCAGCATTATCTATAGAGGCTTCACGAACGATGACACCAGCCACACAAAAACAAACCGGCCTTTAAGTAGTATACGAGCAAAATATGACTTTGACGTCTCTAGCTGGCCTCCTCGATTGATCTCGAACTCCCGAGCAACCCAATCCACGAGTCCTCGTAGGTGTGGCAGCGCCAGCCGTCGAGGAGCCGCACGAACGGCAGCTCCAGCGGCACCGATACGACGGGTCCCCCCGCCGGTCTGCTGTGCTCCGCAGACTCCGAGCGGTAGGAGGCCGGAGATTGGGTCACGACAACAGTCGAGGACGGACTCTGACGAGCAGAGGAAGGCTATCACCAGCGGAGGCGACACTCCGACGAGCGGAGATGGTACTCCGACGAGCGGAGACGAAAGCAAGCTCCGAGTCGCGGCTGAGGCGCACGCGCTGGAGTGGGCCGCCGAAAAGGCCGCTCGCGCGGGGGAAGACGGCGTCGACGCGGTCCACCACGACGGCGCGGAGGCTGGAGGAGCTGCGCCCGCCCTCGCTGCGGCACGGTGGGGGAGAAGCTCTGGCTTCCTCCCAACAGGACTCCGACGAGCGGAGACGGGATTCCGACGAGCGGAGACGGGACTCCGAGTCGCCCTGCGACGCCGGAGACGAAAGTGAGCTCCGAGTCGCCCTGAAGCGCCGGAGACCAGAAGAAAATTTGAACACGGCACTGGCCGTGTCAAAATATACCGCATAGTTTTGATGGACCAGGTTGTTGGGAAGTGGACCACGAGCATAGGGGTGGTAAGATTGCAGCCCATGAGGGCGGGCTAGTTCTGTTCCCTGTCTCGTTATACATCGGAAACCGAAAAGCATGTCAAATGAAAAAAAAAAAAGACCTTGAGAGTGTAAATATACAACCACGCACAGATAAAAAAGAATTACCGCAAAGTTGTGATGCCTTTGAGGGGGAGATGAAGCATTAGGCTGAGGCTGAGGCGGCTGCTGTAGGTTGGTTCCATTTCCATCCATCCTGTGCTTGATAGATCGATTCCCGAAGAAGAAAAGGCACATCGAATGAGATGAGAAGGTGAGAATAAATATGGTGATATAAACACAACGACGTGTGAATAAATCATGAAAGGGATCAGACAAGCGTGATTACCAAGCCTAGGGTTCCAGTTCCGGAGATGGCCGGTGGCTGGCTAGGATGTGTTCTTAAGAACATCCGTTTCATTTCCCCTTGGATGCTCATTCTCTCTGGCTTCTCGTGGGCGATTTCAGCAGACCTCTTGCCCTTCTTAGGAGAACATGAGCCTCTTTCTCCTTCGTGGCTATCTCTAGAGCTACTTCCCTCCATGCGTGCCTACAAAAAACAAGATCAAGTATCATGGATGATGCAAAACGTAGATCTAGAAAGGGGACGGAAAAAGCTTTTACCGTATACACACAATCAAGTTTTCTCAGTAAAAACGCTGCTTAGAAGTCTGTTCTGCAATGGAATCGTTTTGACTGGGACGGCTCTATATATAACGGCACCAAGTACTAGGAATCTACTGATGTCCTGTAATCTTTTGCAAGCTTGGCATATGGACATTCATGATGGATAATCAATGTTCATGCTGATAAATTTGTAATGCAGTTCATAGTAAGATACGCTAATTCATTAGCTAGAAATATTGAACCTAGCGCTGGATACTATTTGATACAATAAATGTGGATATATACGTTGCATGGATCGACGGTTGGATCAAGTACAAGACCTTTAAGGGTTGGGATCACAGATACAATATTTGGAATATTCTTTGGACAGGTCCCATGATATGTTCATGATTTTAGTATGGTGATTAATTATAGCTCGGCATGCAGTATCCGGCCATATTTTTGATGCTACAGGGTGTTGTTTTCCTCTGCATCCTGGGTGTTGCTCATGCTTGGACAGTTGTGTATGCAATAACTGATCGGTTACAACCTGCAAACTCAAGGGAATTTTCAAAAATCTTGTAGCAAAAATATAGATTCCATTTCTTAATACCATGACCAAAATGAACTCCAGCTTCTATCATCTCTTTCAAATTGATGTTTCAATATCTTCTTGTCATTTTTTCCACACTTCTGTGAATCCCCTATTAGTCTCGAATTTAGTTAAGCGCAAAGTGTAGAAAGTAGTACTGTATTACTTAAGGAGAGCATTTTTGTTAGCGTGTTCATTTGCCCCCTCCGGTTGCGTTGGGAAACGGCGTGCATCACATGATTTTCCATGATACATAATAATACTACAATTAAATGCAGCTAATTATTTTTTCTGAAATGGATTGAATGCAGTTCATGATTATGTAAACCACTCCTGACCCTATTTATCCTGTACCAACTCACTTTAAACGCGTCTAAAAAAGATCACTTAAAACGATAAGTATGAATGGGCCCGGCCGCAACACACAGATTTGACGGCCCACGCGTGTGATGCTCGTTGGAAAACGAGGCCCCGACGCCCCGTGCTGCCCTTGGCCCAAGGTTAGGGAGGAGTAAGCAAAGGCTTCCCCCGCTGGGCGCCGTTCTGAACTTCAGATGAACGTATCAGGAAGACGAAGACAGCGTGGTATAGCAATGGCAAGACGCCGGCCATTAGTCTCTTGATTTTATCCTCAATTTCATGCCTAATATTCTTCGACAATCTGAGAAAAACTGCTCCATGCATGACTGCACGTAGCTAAGAAAATGCAACTTGCTAAAATCTCAACTTCTAGATTAACGGGTGAACGGGACACAATGTCATTAGATCTGATCAATTTACGACTCGATCTTTGTATGCTTACCTAATGAACCAAGGCACTCCGTTTCATCATAAGCTAATTTGGAAATTGAAACTACCTTTAAAGATAAAAATTTTCCTTTGGTATCTGGCAAAGGGTGTCATTTTAACCAAAGACAACCTAGGCAAGCGTAACTGGTTAGGGAACCAAAAGTGTTGTTTCTGAAATCTTAATGAGACAATCCAACACCTGTTCTTTGACTGTCATCATGCCAAAACTATCTGAAGGGTAGTTCAAACAGCTACAGGGCTTAGCCCACCTAGCTCTTTAATTCATATTGCGGGAGATTGGCTTGCTCATATTAACTCAGACAAGCGTAAAATTATCCTAGTAGGTGTGGCTGCCATGTGCTGGTCGATATGGCGATGTAGGAATGAAATTTGTTTTGATAATGTTAAATATACATCGTATATGCAGGCACTTTTCAGGGGAGCTTATTGGCTGCGGTACTGGGCGCTGCTGCAGCCTGAGGAGGTCCGTGACCACGTTCGTGTGGGGTGAGCGCAGCATTGGAGGTCGCTGCATTGGAGCTTTATGCCTCTCACGGGTGGAAATTTAATAATAGACTCGGTCCTCCATAGTTTGATTTGCTTTCATTTAAGCTCTTCTTGTCAATCTGTCAATTGACATCATTTTTGTAATAACTGTCAAAAACAAAACAAATACTGGGCTGCGTGCTGTGCAGAGGCCGGGAACTAAAACAGTTTCCATTATCTAAAAAAAAGAAAATGCAACTTGCATTGAAACAAGTTAGCACGCATATATACTGGCATTCCGACATCATGATTTAGTAGGTAGAAGGGCATCCATGTGCAAGCTATATTGTATAATGACATGTTAAGGACGTATACAGCATATGCATTTTTTTTTAATGGTATTATATAACTCGGAATCTTTTTAAACAAATATATAACCAAGAAACAAAGCCCTACTTTTTGCAGTTATGGCTTCAAAGAGCTGGGCGTTCAACTTGCAGGGCAGGTTTCTTCCTACTTGCAAAACTCGTATAGCACCACATGCATGCGATGATTAGTTAGATCATTAGCAAGTTTAATACTGTAGTTCATATTTGCAAAGGTCTGCAAACCTGATTGATCTATACGTAGGACAGCATATATAGGCGTTAAGCTGCTTCTGTCATCGTGTACTATTAGATTGTTGTCTTCTTTATACGTACAGATACGACTTGAAGATTGTGAGGGTGGTGAACTGCTGCGTATCAGCATAAACAATATTATTTTTGTAGCCTTTTTCGCTCTCTATCTATCGTATACAATAAAGGTCCGTCATTAAGGACAATATCCTCAGCTTGTTCGTCTTGCTGTTTTGCAGCAGCTACAGTGTTCTAGTTATTTTTTCATCAGCAGCTACAGTGTTCGTAGTTATTTTTTCAACAGTCGCTACAGTAAAACGGCTGCATCGCAGCGAGACGAACAGGCTGCCTGATTTGCGTTGTCAGCGTCAGATTTTCTCTCGAAGCCTTTTCCAGGAAAGGAGCTTGAAGAATTTATTGCTGCTTTGTTTGTCTTATCATCTAGAAATGTTTTGAATTACTAACTAGTAGTATTTAATTTATTTGCTTGCTAGTGGCACAGAACAAATTTGATGGCATACCGTCATAGTATCCTAGTTTGAGATATCAAAGCACTGACACACCTGACACACACACACACACACACACATTATCTTACTCGATCAACAGTAGTACAAATAGTGACCTGAAAGTTCGTTACTGTTTGAATTCATTCAGTCAATCAGAACAACTAATTAAGCTAGGCTTCATTTCATTTCAAAAGGCACAACTTTATTTTCATTTAGTTCAATAAAACTATAAAAGAATATGTCCTGAACTATGGAAAAATAGTGCAACTAGTTGGCCCTGCACAATATATACATAACAGTAGGGGTGTAAATTAGAGGCCATAAAGGAACCTTTCAACTCTCTTTAGTTCAATCAAATGAACTTGTTTTTCAGAATTGATTTTATTTTTCAAAAGTCAGTACGTTTGATTGAACTAAAGATGGTTCGAGGTACCCTTGTTAGGATCATCCATCTGCATCCCCTAAGTGGTCTAAACACATTTGTCAGTGCCACAAACAATCACTTCTAAATTCATACCTAGCGTGAGATAAAGGGATATAAAAATGCTTGTGTTTACACATGTTATGGTTTGAACTCATGATATTTTTCCCAGTGAATAAAATTTTATGAACTTCTGATACAACCATGCCACCTTTTGCATATATATGAAATGTGACCCCATTCATGCATGAATGCTTTCTCAAGGATGCATTCATTATTCGAAAAAAAAATCTCAAGGACACGTGTGAATGCTATTATGCAGATAGTAAGGGACTTAGCAAAAGATGAATACCGACATATATATACATGTTTATTCCATATCTTGAAAGCATGAAAGGATAGTCCTCGATCATCATATGATGAAATCAAGCTGCTGGCAAACCCACAGTTGACAGAGAGAGCGTGACAATCAAACTATGCAGAGAGCTAGTACAGCCTGCTACATGCATGCCACTGTCGTTCCATTTTCATGTATCAAACACACGTGGTGAGAACCATGATGATGCGTTCATCTTTCTTGGCCTCCTGCTCCCACATGATCAGGAACGTTCCCAGATATATAGATATGCACCACTCTCTTCTGAACTCACGAGCGCTGAACTGCAGATGAATGCTGCCGTGCCTATATGTTCTTGATTGGCTTCCAAAACAACAGGGTGAGAAGACCTAATTCTATGCTACCACAGTTTACACAACTGTCCAAATTAATTAACTAGCTGGTAAAATCACCAAATCCCGCTACTTGATCGTATTAGTATCTGAATCACACACTAATACACCGTGTTTTAAAGAATTGCCCTAGAGCACACCGTTACACACAAGACTGCAAATCTTTTAGTTCTTGTGGCAGCAACAATAAAAGTAAGTGAGGGCTAGAGCGCGCGGTAGAGCCGCAGAGGGGTATTCTGGATCATAGCTTCAGCTCAAGGTCCACCTCTTGTTGATCATCGTCTGAGTTCAAGGGATCCGCCATTTGATTTATATCGTGCTGTCTCTTCAAGCTAATGGATTCCTACAAAAATGAAGTGACACATATATACACGTCAACAAATGATATACACGTACACAAACTTCAAATTAAATGACTAGCTACCTCAGGTTCAAAGAGAGGCAATGTGACGTTGCTCTGATGGGAATAAGGCGCTTCCGATCCAAAGATAGCGCCATGGTAATAAGGCGATCTGAACGTAAATATAGGACATGTACATGTTACTCCATCTGTGTCTAGATCGTCTTTGATATATAAGATCACATGTCAATGGATGCAGAAATCCTTGTACATGGACGCACCTGATGATGGGATTCGTTTGGAATTCATCATATCTTATGTCTCCTCTCTCTCCATATGCCATCTACGTACAAGACATAATTGAGGTTAGGTCGCACCAACCGCAAGATATGATCGCTGGCTAGCTAAGGCCATCACGTGCATGGGAGAATAAAATCTGTTGATCTGCAATGATACTCTCCTGTTCATATTTTAGCCTTCATGATCTATACTTTCACTCTTCAAACAACTCAACATTAATGCATTCGTCATATATACAAGTACAACGCAAAAACACTGAAGAATAGAAAAAGGACAATGAGAGATCTAAGGCTAACTTTAACGGATGTCATATCGTTTATTACTCAATTTTTGTTGTTGTACTGTATTAACCAACTAATCAGAACAAAATTGTAAAGGTGTCTTTAAATATAGAATGTCGAAATTAATTGTTGTAACAAAGTCGAAATTAATCTACAACCAAGGAAATGGCAAAAATGGTGCATAGTGCTCAACACTGATACACTAGCTGAATATTTTTTTTCAAGAAGCCACAGTATTTACCGCAAGATTGGGACGATGAATTGGGTAGGATGATGAAACACCAATATTAGCATGGAAGGAGGACGATGGAGATGATGGCAGCGAGTGAGCTAAACGCACATCTTCCTGCTCGATGAATCATAAACAAAATCACAACAAATCAGAAATTCAAGACCCAAACGTATGGCTACACTACTTACAGAGCAAAAAGTCAAAGAACCGAAATGATCACATATATATGCCTGAACGATTACCAAGTTGAAGCTGCCGGTTCTGTGGATCGACGGTCGATGACCAAGAGGGTGGCGCAAGTACTCGGCCATCTCACTCTCTATCCTGATCTTCTCCAGCTGTGCCACGCCGAGTCCTCGCTGCGGCTGCCTCGGCTTGTCCGAGCTGCTGTTGCCGGTTCTCTTGCCCTTCCTGGAGCTAGATGATCTTCCCCTCCCCCATTCCGTGCTGTCTCCAGAGTTGCTTGCACTCATGGCACCTAGGTAGCTAGACCTAGAGGAAGAACAAAAAATGGGAGCAAAAAAGAAGAGAGAAGATGGATGGTGCAAAGAAGCCTCTTAAAGTGAAAGGGAGAGATTGCCTTACACGCCCAATTAAAAGGGGACAGCAGATTGCCTCATTTTTTATTCATTTATTAATTT
Source organism: Eragrostis curvula (assembly GCA_007726485.1). NCBI lineage: Eukaryota > Viridiplantae > Streptophyta > Magnoliopsida > Poales > Poaceae > Eragrostis > Eragrostis curvula. The sequence goes on along the minus strand of CM017445.1, from coordinate 39,620,227 downwards.
AAAATATGTGGTGACATGTATGAGGCTCATGGCATATTATAATCAGCATCATGTTCCCCAACTCTTATCACTAAAATAAAGAGAAAGTAATTAATCAAATTTGAGATCCTTGATTTTTACTTTTGGAGGATGATCTTTATTGTCAGAAAAATGCACCACCAAAACTTTGGAAACTAATTAATGTGGAACAAACTTACGACAAATTGGCACAGAAGTGCAAAGGTGCATCAAAAACTGTTGTCTGTCAGTTAAAATAAATAGTGGTTTCCTTTCAAAAACGCTTTACAACCAGTCTGGTGAACTGTTAGAGTGTTCCTTGATCGATCCGTCTGCACATCGATCATTTGATAAGTGACAGTCTAAACCATCAACTTCGAAGGTTGAAATGGTAGCTAGTTTGAAGGGTTGTAATGATAGTTTAGACTATGATCAGTTATATACTTATATCAAATGATGCTGAGTCAAAATAAAGTACTATAGCGATGAATATTGCATCTACTGCGTACTTACCGCTTAGTTCGTACCAACTGCCCTATGCAGTTCAGTGGAACCTACAAAATCATATATCCATTTCATAAACAACTGAACAAAAGGTAACAATACACAATCAGATAACTGAATGACATCGAACAAAATTCTTAGTGCCAAATCAAGATAGTATAAACTAATAAAGTTATAATAATGCGTCACTTTGAGTACATGTACAATTGTCTAATTGAGAATAGAGATTTGCCGGATGAGGGGATTTCATTCAATTTAGTAATGTCCGTGGGGGAGGGAGAGATGGGGAGCAAATCTTCTCGACGATCTTGGGAATCAGAAGCTTCGCTGGCTGCTGCATGTATCAGACTCGGCTAGCTCAGACATGGTGTGGTGGGATCACAGTTTAGGTGGAAAGAATCCTCCTCAATCGAACACAACCATACACATATATTCGTATTTCATGGCCGGGTCCAGGGACACCTGCATTTCTTGTTAATCAACCTGTTCGTTTGGATGTTTTGCAGCAAGCAGCAGCAGCAGCTACAGTATTTGTAGTTATTTCTTCGGCGGCAGCTACAATGATTCAACAGCAGCTACAGTGTTTGCAGTTATTTTTCTGAATATAGAGATGTCACTTGCTAGTTGCCACAGTTCTGGTCGTATATTTCTATTTCACGTGCGGCCTGGATTTCCTTGCTCGTGTTGATCGATCAGTGACAATAGTATGCGTCGTGATTTGACAGTCTAAAGGCTATAAATCTCATCAGGCAATGCAAATGTTAGCTTTACAATGCGTGCAAACTAGCTTGCTACAGAAACAGCAACAGACGATGCAAAAATGAAGGCATCATCCATTTTTTTTTCTATTCATTATACCAAAAAAAAAAAAATATTGAGATTTGCAGCATCGGATCCTCGCAAGTGAACTCCTTTCAGGGAACAGCACCTAACTCTTTAAGGGTTGCTTAGGCGGCTAATTAGTTTAATTGCTTTGGTAGTTTCTGGGCAATGCGCGTAGAAAACAGCATCACGCTATGCACGCTTGATCCTCCTCCATATTTTAGTTGCATGCATGTGTGGAAGCTTTTCAGGGCTCATTGCGGCTGCTTATATATATGAGATAAAAAAGCAGTTGCTTTCATACATCACAAGAAGAAAAAAAAAAGGTTGATGGGTATGTGTGCGCGTGCCTGCTAGCTTCCACTGTTCCACATAAGCGAGATGCAGAGAGACTGCTCCTATCTTCAGAAACTCGAGTCCGGCCAGCCTTTGCGTTTAGAAGAGCCACAACAAGATCTGATGTACCCAATCTACTAAGATTCACCATTCAACAAAAATAAAGCACACTAGATCAAATCTATTTAGGTTAACGTAATTGACCAAACGAAAATGATCACAGTGCATGCTTGCGGACATGCATCGTCCAAAGTGAACATTTTCAAACCACAGCGGACCTGGCCAACTCAATTTCCAATGCTCGCAAGCAAGCACGAAAAGCTTCTTTCTGATCAGAAACGCCAGTAATATCGAAACTCATTGCCTATGGGGGAAGCCAGTCGAGAGAAGGGGAAAAAAAAGAAAGAAAGCCAAACAAGGTTCTATACCCGATTCAACACTAGAGCATGCAGCGGATCCTGAAAAGTTACTCAAGAAAAACTCTAGTAATTAAATTCATGCCGCGTGAGCATCAAATAATTAAGAGCAGTTTTACGGTCCAAAATAATAGCCATTAAAAAACTAATGGCCATTAGTTTGATCCGACGGTATAGATTTAATATGAAAAATCTACTACTAATAGCCATTAGTAAGGGTAATATCAGAAAAATAAAGTATGACAAGCTTCTAATAGTAATTTTTTTATAAAGAAAATCTAATTTGATCAATTTATATTGTCCATCAATCTAAGTTCGTTATTATAGTTCCTAAGGTTAACCGGTTAGGGTTGAATTATTTAGTTTATTTTTATTAAACAAATAATAAATTATTTAGTTAATCATAAAATTACTAATGTGCCCTCAAACTAATGGCCATTAGTTTTGCAAAACTAATGGCCATTATTTTGGACTGTAAAACTCCTCATAATTAAAGGGTGAACAAACAAATTCCATTTCTGATTACTCCCTTTGGATCATATATACAGGTTGCGGTTAGCTGGTGTTACATAAATTAATCTAGTCACATTTGACAAACTGACTACCCTAGATATATATTGCAATCTAGGGAGTATTAATTGATATAAGCACATGTGGATATGGATTAGCCATACGTCTTGAGGTCACAAACACTATATGATTAACGATTTGCTGTCACGCTAATCACCTTGTATATATCTAGTTAATTTAGTATCTTAGAGTATACGCCATGGGACTATAAAAAAGGAGGGCCGGTATAAGGAAGAGAAAATAAGAATCACAAACAGTTCTCTCTGTTACCAAACGACTAGACTGCAGGAAAGAAGGTTGATAATGGCCAGCAAAGCGTTACGGTGACAGGCAGAGCCATTGACTAATGTTGTTTTGATAGCTTCTGATGCTGCTGTGCGATGGCTACACTCCATATATAATTGGAAGGCATTATCAGTGCCTGAACCCCTGCATGCTTTTTAGCCGTTATTTTTCCCCCCCTCAAATATTATTGTATTTAATTTAATCTGCCGGTTGATCCCTCCGTGCCATCAATCACGTCAGGTTTAAATTAATCCACGGACACAAACGTTGCCGCGTTCAACAGAGCACATAGCATCTTTGATTGAAGGAACTATTCGTGCCTGATTTGGTAGCCCCACATGGACATTTCAAAGTAGGGGGGGAAATTCGTTAAATACCCCTCTTCAATTAGTGATGTCTGTCGGGCTACTTGTATACAAAGCAGACTGATTTCAACTTAGATTTCTCTTGATCAATCTTTCGCAAAATAATGATCTGTTAACCACAGTTCTTGAACATAATCTTTTATCCAGCCGATGACGGACCTAAACTTGACAGGTTGCCCTTCAGAAAAAAAAAGGAGCATAAACGGTGCAACGAGCAAAGCCCACGAGCCCAAGGCCATAACGGTTTGGCGGCCCAAGTCAATCTCCATTTCACGGGCCACAAACTCAACCCGCGAAGACGCAAAAACGGAAGAAGGAATCCGGCGCGCCGGCCCTGGCGCTGGATCGCGCTCAGCAAACAGTTTCAGCGGCCATCGTCGGGCTGTGACGACGTGACTGATGGACGACTACCTACTCTACTCTAGCGCTGCACAGCAGCGTTCGTCGAATATTTCCCGGCACGGCTCGATGGTTTGACGCGAACAAGACAGATGTTGCAATAAGAGCAAGCCCAACGGACCGGCGTGTAGCCCACAAATGTCAGAGAATTCTGACATGCAGAGGAGAGAGAGCAAAAATATTCCCCGATGGGCGTCCGCAGTCGCGCCGAGCGCGTAGTCTTTCTGCAGCCGGGGACGCGCCGTGACAGACGCTTGTCCACACGTTTTGTGGGCCTACGCAAGAAAAATGCTCTTTCAACAGAATAGAAGTGGACCCTATGTCACTGTTGAATGAACAGAGTACAGCCTATCTAGAGCCAACCGGTTGTGTGGACATGCTTTTAATGTAAAGGCTCCAAGCCAGGCAGTCGGCGCGACCGATGGCCTTGCTCTAATTGAGCCGCGACAAGAATTCACGGCAGGAAAAGGGAAAAGGACGCGCCGCCTGCTATGACGCCATTGGGCCAGGGACCTCCTGTAAGAGCAAGCCTAATAACTGGCTTGTAACCGGACACGTAGCCTCACAATCCGACGTGGATGAGGGAGAAACCGGAAAGATTCTTGGCTCGACGCGACTGCGAGCGCCGAGCGCAGCACGAGCTCCAACGCAATCATGGGGCCCGCTTTGCTTCTCACCCTTCTCCCTCCCGCTCTGCATCGTTCCCAATCCGCAAGAGTTCTCCCTCCCGTTCTGCCTCGTTCCCAAATCGCAAGTGTGGCGAGCTCCCGGTGGCGGCGAGGTGCACGGCCGGCCGTGGTCGCGGTGGAGCCCCTCGGGTACCTGCTCCGCGAGGCCGAGTGCGGAGACACAGCAATGTTGCGGACGGCGGCCCTAGGTGAGCTCCAGCTGCGCGGCCGAGTCGAGCGGCACAGCGAGGCGGCCGCGGCCTGAGGCGAGGTCGAGCGGAGCACCTTTGCGCACTCGGCTGACGGGGACGGCGACGGGCTCAAGGCGACCTGGATCGACCCGGCATGCAGCAGGAGCTGGGCGTAGGCGCGGCACGGCAAGGCAAGAGGTCGGGCCTTGGCAGTGCCGGCGGCGAGGCGGATGGCCGCGAACTCACGCGAGGCTGCCATGCCCACGAGCATCCTCTCCGGTGCGCCGGACGCGGCCTTCTCTTTCCAGCTTGCCTCGTCGAGTGCATCCGCCTTCTTGGCTACGACCGCCGCGTCTGCCTCGGCCTCGCTTCGTCACCGTACTCCACGCCGTCTTCATCTCTGCGGCGGAGCTGCGATGGGCGAGCAAGGGGCTGACGGTGGGGAATTTTTGGCTCCTCGGTGAGATGGGCCTGTGCAAATAAAAATGTAATTTAAGAAGCTTGTTTGGAGCCAAAGTTGTTGGGCAGCACGGGCTGTACCGCTTCTCCGATACTGAGATGGGCTGGCTTCAAGCCAACCTTATTGACCTTGCTCAAGAGCACACCGTTGTCAGCTCAACAGAGCAGTCCACCGTCGGTCAGTCAGACTTGGACAAAACGGAGCGTACCTAAAGTCAACTTTAATCCTAAACGAAACGAACACGCGATGAGAGAAGCCAGCCCTTTGCGTGGAAAAGCAGCAGATGCTTGGCGCAAAGGCGAGGGAGAGGGATGGCAAGAGCAGACCGGGGCAGGATTGGATGCCGTAGGTAGGGCTGGGCGTGGTTAACCGGTTTAACCGCTGACCGAACTGACCGAACCGAAATAACCGAAATATGCGGTTAAATCGGTTTTCGGTCATGCATGCGGTTAATGTTTTGCTGCTGTTCGGTTTTCGGTCATGCGTGCGGTTATCGTGTTGGGCTAACCGAACTAACCGCAATACCCGAAATTTTGGCCCAAGAATGGTTGTCCGGTGTCCCAGCAAGCAAATGGGCCGGCCCATCCCAATAGAAACCCTTGGTCGTTCCTTCCCCAAACCCACTCGCCCTAGTCCTGCCTCCCCCGCACGCCGCATCAGATGCCCACGAGTCGCTCGACAACGCCGCCGCCGCTCCTCACCGACGACGGCGCAGCTGCCGCGTGCAGGTGCTGCAGTGGTGGCGCACGACGCGTGCAAGAGCAGCAAGCGGTGCTCCGGGTGGGGGCTGCAGCGTGGTGCGCGGCAGCAACACGCGAGGCAGCACCGGCGGGACGCGAGGCGGCGCGGGGACGGCAGGCGACGAGCGCGACGGCTTTGAGAGGCACATCTTGATTCGATTTGTTCTTCATTTGGGTTCAATCTCATCTGTGATTTGAGGAATTTCGGTGATTTCGGCTGGTGCGGTTAATTCACCGAATTAACTGACCACCGAAATGTGCGGTTAAGCATTTTTTGTGTACTAAATCGGTCATGAGTTTTCATTAACCGAATTTCTCTCTAACCGTATTAACCGAACCGAATTAACCAGGTTAACCGAATGCCCAGCCCTAGCCGTAGGAGGTGAGACCTGATGCCGTAGGAGGTGAGAACTGTTGCCGCGAAAGTGCTAGTCTGCTCCTGTATCCTCCTTGCCGAGAAAGGAGTTCGGCAGCACCGAGGGTGAGCGGTGGCTTCGGGAATGAGGATTTCCTAGGATGCAGTAGCTGAAAGCCTGAAACAGGCATTTCGCCGCCGTGCGCTTTTCTGCTTGTGCGTTTGCTGCAGGCTGACTACGGTGCCGCTGGTTTCTGCATAGTCTCGTGAGTTGGCAACGTGTATGCGGTGCTAAAACTTGTACTACCTTCATCTCTTAATATATAGGGTATTTTAGAGTTTGATATTTTTCTCTAAATATAGGGCGTTTTGCACTTTTGCATATAGGACAAAGACAAACTCAGGTCGGTGAGAAGGTTGGTGGGAAGATGAGTTGAGTTAAAAACGAAAAATATGATAGTTTTTTAACATCTTGACTATTTTTTTGTTTGAAAACTAAAAAGCCCTATATTTAAAGACGGAAGGAGTACATTTGTATAATTATGCAGTATGGACACAGGGAATTCAACTGGAGTCGGAACAACTATGGAGTCATGACAACAAACCGTTTTTATCTCCCACCTTTATTGTCAAAAGTCAAAGGGATAATTGCAAAATTGCCACTATTCTAAATCCAATATTTTATCCTCATTTCTTAAAGTTTGCAAGATTAGCCCTATTTTCTGGAAGTTGAACATGCTATTTACACTTATTTTCTACATCCGTTAAATGTTGACTTGTTTATTGAATAATAATTAATCAGAAATTATTTGGAAAACGGGCCAACTTAAATCATGTCTGCAACGAAACAATTGGATAAGCATTTTGCGAACACATGTATATTGGGGAATAATAAGAAGATAGAGTTTTCTTAAATGGTAGCCGACTCTCAGTTATATCGATCCATGGCATCAAATTCGATCTGAAGCAGGTCTAGGAATTTTTTTTTGGGGGTGGGGGGGGGGGGGGGGGGGGGGTGGTGGGGGTGGGAAAGGGGGTTCAAGTACGGCGATAGGTGTGGTGGCCGCCATACTTTGTCATAATTGTGATAGAATCATTTAGTTTGTGTGCTATTGCCTATCAAATGTAGGATTGTGGAAGGATGTGAATCTAAATTACAGAACCCCCCCCCCCCCTAGATTATATGGAGCTTATATAATCTAAGGGTGTTTTGTTTCTCCATGTGGCATGGGTGCTATGGAGAAACAGAAATGAGATGTCTATTCAAAGAAAATTCTGCAGACATCCAATTAACTTGATCCGAAAAATTGTTTCTTTCATGCAGAAATAGCGTATACTACTCTCTTCCCAGGACAAGGACAAGCCGGAAGATATCATAGTGAGACTGAAGTTGTGGTCCCAGTCTTTCCAGCAGAAGCTAGAGGAGTTAAACTTGGTTGATTCGGAAGCATGGTGATAAAATTGTTTGGAAGACATGCCAGAGGAACTTGGTTTATTGTGGTCGATAGACAATTTTAGTTTTAACGTGTCGCTCTAAAGTAAACTGGTATCTCCAGTAGCGGAAAACATTGTGTGGGTTGTAACAAACTCGTAATTGCTTTCAATAAAAGCAGGCGCAAATCTATTTCCTTTTTACAGGGCTCCTTCATCCTCACCATTGAATCAAAGCAAAGTCGCTCACTTTTGCAAGGTGGCCACGCCCCCCCCCCCCCCCCCCCCCCACCACACACACACACAAAAACATACATACAAAGGGAAAAAAAAGGGCAAGTGATGTTTAGGATTTCATTGATCGCATGGTGTAACACTTCCATAGTTTTTGCCCCACATCAACAAACCAAATCCGACTACTTTTTCTTGCCTTGATTTTTTTTTTTAACAGGGGCCTTGATATTAGTGATGATAAGTTATGCTGCCTTGCATGTTGTTCCTTTTTTTATGATGGCATGGCAACCCTACCATATGTGTTGTTTGTATATTGGTTGGTCATTATCATCGACATCCTTGCATCTTTGTTGTTTGTCATTTACACAATACATTGTCACTGCATACTCCCTCCGTTTTTAATTATATGACACCGTTAACTTTTTTGTTGAACTTTGACCAACAATATATATGAAAATAATTAGTTTCTTAACGTGAAATGTATATTGTTGGATCTATCATTAAAAGCACTTTAAGATTAACTTATAAATTTAGCTATTTGCATAAATACTTATAAATAAAACGAATGGTCAAAGTAACAAAAAAAATCAACGGTGTCATATATTTAAAAACGGAGGGAGTAGTTCTTTTGTGTATCATGTACCACATGTGTTGTTTGTAGTTTGCTCTCTCTCTCATAGGGAACTTGCAAATTATGGCCCTCTTTGGAACGCGGGATTTTTTCTATTCCTGTATTTTTTCTGTGAACAGTCAACTGATTCCTGTAAAATTCCTGTACAACTCCTGTGAAAATCCTGCGTTCCAAAAGGGGCTTATATTTGCAGTGCCGAAATCAAATTAGTTAGCCTTTGATGTAGATTTACAGCACGCCAGAACCTGGATTTGATCAGGCACTTTACTTCTCATGTCAAATGACGAGAAAGTGAGCCCACCATGCATCACGCGAGCGGTTAAGCACGAGATATATGACAGTACAAATTACTGGCTACAAAAGGTGACCACAAAGCAATCGCCCCACCGACCGTTAACCTCTTCGCGAAACCACACAGTCAAGTCCCTCACTCCTCCTTCACGGCCTCATACGGGCCCACACTTAAGTAGCCACGTCCCCACAGCAACAACCAAACCCAATCCACCTAATCGGTCACTGCCACAAGGGGGCCCGCGTGTAAGCGGGAGGACATGCTTGAGAGCGAGACGTCATGTTGGGAGGCAGGCAGATGGGCCCCCGTGTGTCAGTGATCGCCGACGCCGTCCCACGCGAGCCCGAGGCGACCGCCCTCCTGCAGCGCGCGCAGCAGCTGCGCGCCCTTGCGGCGTCCCCGCGCGCTGCACTCCCCCTGCATCGCCGCCACGACAGCCTTCACGACCTCCGGCGGCGGCGGCGACGCCGCCCCGTCCTCGCCGCCGCCGCCGCCGTAGATGGCGGCCAGGACGCCGATGGCGCACTCCCGCCCGCGGCCCGCCATGCCCTCCACCGCCCGCGCCAGCACCGGCGCCGCGAGGGCCTCCCTCCGCACGGCCGCCGCGCCGCCGGGGGCCGTGCACAGGAGCTCCAGCGCGGCGAGCGCGCGCTCCGCCGTGGCGCCCGCCGGTCCGGACGCCGCCACCGCCTCCACGGCCGCCGACGCCGCGCCGGCCTCCACCGCGGCCTCCCTGTTCCCCTCCTCCAGCAGCACGACGAGCAGCACCTTCGCCGCCAGCCTCGCCATCGCCGGCTCCCGGACCGCGGCCACCACGCCGGCGACGACTCCCGCCGGCACCGCCCTCGCCGCGGCCTCCATCTCCCGCTCCACCGTCCGCAGCGCCGCCACCACCTCCCCCGCCGCGAACTTCTCCTCCGCGGTCAGCAGCGCGTCCCCGACACCGGCGCCACCAACCCCGCTAGCCGACGCGGACGCAGATGACGCCGACGCCTGCGGCGGGTGGTGCACCGGCAGCCGCCACTGCGTGAAGCTCTGCGACGCCGACGACGAGGACGAGGAGGAGGACGACGACGGCCCGACGTTCCTCTGCGCCGCCCGCAGATGCCGCTGCTGCTGCGGAGGCGGCGGCGGCGTCGCCCTGGCCTCGACCACCGGCGACGCGGACGCGTCGGCGCACGGCGTGCTCGAGCCGCCGCCCTTGATGGCGCCGCTCCCCGGCACCGCATTGTTGTTGGGCGTCGCCGTCGGGCTCAGCGCCGGGTGCGTGCAGGTGCTGAAGATGCCGCAGGAGAAGAGCGCCCGCGGCGACGCCTTCAGCCTCGCCGCGCCGCCGCCGGCGGCGCCCGTCTGAGCGCGACTCATCTGCTCACTGAGCTGCGCGCACAAAGCACAACACAAACAGAAGGATCGGATCGCGTCGGAGCAGAAGAGCAGAGAGGCACGGCCGGTTGATATGGAGAGGTGGTGGCCCGAGTGACTTGAATGCCCACGCTGTGGCTGTGAATGTGATTACCCGTCGCTGTGTGGATCACTGGATCAGCGGATGCTGGGCAGCGACGTGAGCTGAGGTGTGCCGCCCGCTCATGGCTTGCTCGCCTGCTCACTTTAAGTAGTACCACAGCGAGAGCACGCACAGCACGTGTACGGAGGATGCCGGGATAACGGCGCGGTTAAAGGGAAACAGAGGGAAGGAGGGAGCAGGAACACTGTGCAGTGTTAAGCTAAGCGGGGTATGGTAGTAACGTTTTACTGGGATCAAAAGGGGACAAGCAAAGCGATCAGCAAGTCTGCAGCCGGTGTCAGGGTACCATATGGGGCAACCATCCCCAGAGCATGTGCCGCTCCGTCCTTGCCTTCCTCCTCCTCGTTGATTGGTGCCTGTGCCCAGTGTCCAGGGTCACTCGCTGCTGGGCTGCTGCCTCATCAGTCCCTAGTAACAGCGAGATGGGGACGGCAGAGGAGCGAGCGGATTCTGCTGATGAGAAGACGATGGCAATGGCCGCGATCGATAGCGATCCGTGCCTGCGCCGGCGCGTACGGCAGGCCGCAAGGCGCGGCAATAGCCAATTAACTCGCGCGCGACGCAGCGGCCGCACGTTCCGGTCGGGCAATCCGTTGGATCGCGCGGGCGACGCTGCATTATTGGAGCCGGAGGAGTGAAGAGGAAGCGCTTTGCGTGACAGCCAAAGGACCCTGTTTTACGTACGCGTTGGCCAATGAACGAACTAGAACTGGCTAGACAGGATTCGTTATCCTTGCTCGCACGGAAAATAAATGGAAGTTATCGTGTATCCTTATAGGGGAGAAGCATCAAACAAAGGCAGGGTACATCCACAGGTCACGTTGTGTGTGCACGGGTACCATCGTACGTGCCGCTAGTACTGCGTGATCCACGGTTGGTGTTTAATCTGCCTTTTGATGGTTTTGTAAAAGAGTGTAGCTTAGCCAGCAGACAGACTAATAATTAAGAACAATATTGATCGTTGGTTCAGAATAACCAACAGGAACTATATTTGGTTGATGGGTCTTTTCTTCTAAGAACTGTCAGGGTAAAATATGGCTCAAAACTGTTCATACACTAGTATTAACCAGGAGTGCAAGACAAGAAGAGGAAGACGGTTTTTCATCAAGAAGAAATTGGCTTCCAAAACGAGATGTATTTGGTTCAGACTTCAGAACTATAATAAGGTGCACTCACCGCAAAACTACTTCTACTCGAGTAACAATGGAATGGAGACATGGAGCAGGATACCGAAAATATATACGGGGCCCAACCGCCCAAGCAGAGGCATGCATGGCAAAAGTTCATACGTCAACTTCACAATAGTACATGCCTGAGTGTTCATTTAAAAGGAAAGGCACGGCCGGCATGGCGCATGTACGTGCGCGTGACATCCATAACTGCAAGTCTATTCCGCCGTCACGTAGGTCATCCATATGCGTTCAAACGAGCTTGGATCCATCTGCCGATACGTTCCAAGCAACGCTGGGTCCATCCATCCGCAACAAGCTAGTAGTAGCCCCGAGCAGAGAAAGAGATCGCACCGGCATGGCAACGGCATGCACTGGACCGGGACGGGGCCGTTGCGTCGCGCGCGACCACAGACCCAGAGAAGGGCCCCGGGTGCCATGTGACCGGCGGGTGCCCGCGCACTGGGGCTGTCTCGTCCCCGTGGCGCGGAAGTCATGGCGCGTGCGTGACGATGGCTTCCCGTGTTCCGGCCGCAGCGCCGGTGGCGTTCGATGGCGTTGTCGCGCGCCATGGTCCCGCCTCTCGTGCGCCGCGGCAGAACGCACCCGCGCGTAGAGATAAACTCGTTCGCAGTCGCACACGTGTACGCCGTCGCAAGCAAAGTCACACTTCAGGCGCTACCTACAGCTACCTAGCCATAGCAAGTTACTACACGTGAGCGGCTGAGCGCGCGCGACGCCATTCATGGCGCGTGTTGCGTTATCCCTTCGCCATCGCCCCGCCATGCTCTCGATTCCACGTTCTGGTTTCTGAAAGCTGCAGCTCGGTTCGGACGCTCGGCGTACGTTTTAGTCGGGACTCGGGATTCGAGACGACACCTCCGGGCGGGACCCCGTGTTGTCAAATTCGCGGTGGTCCTCCGCTCCGGTCCGGCTGCCATGCCGTGCCGATGGTCCCCTGCCGCGCGCACCAGACCAGGCTGCCGCGGTGCCCCACAACACGCCTCATCAATTCCTCGGCGTCCGCACTGATCGAATCATGGAGGCAGAGCCGGAGCGCGCTCGTCTAGCTCCGGTCGAGCACGGCGGCCCGGTTAAATGATCGGGCAGGACGGCAGCCGGCGCGGTGGAATTTACTGCGACTCACGTAGCGCACGCACGCACGAACGTGCCGTTGCGCATGACAACGCCAATGCGGAGGCGGATCCCTTCTGTGCTAAGCGTAGCTGTGTGCCTGTGCGGCAGCTCTGTTCCTGTTGCTGCGATGTTCTCCTGCATCGCCAGTTGCAGCCTTGCAGTCACCGGTCAGGCCGGCCGGCAGTTTTTGCTTCGAATCCCTAGAACTCGGACCGGGCCTACTACAAGGGTGCAGCACGGCACAGGCATGTTGGGAAATGGCAGCGGCAGGAGCTGGGGCCGTGATGGTACGTGACACAGTGGTGATCTGGAGTTGTTGCGATAGTTGGTAAAGCGCAGCGCTCCGAGAAGACCGACCAGATCTCGCCCAGCGCCAGGCCGAGCATATCCCCTTGTCGTGAGCAATGCTTCTCATCCCTGGAGCGAGTAGTAGGTCGTTGCTTCGTCTAGAGAATGGAACAAGCATGTGTAACCCAACTCATGTTCCAGCTTGTTTGCGTAGCCACTAGGCAGGCATACTGTTCTCTACCCGATTCAAGCAGATTTTGTCACATCCTTCCCAGTCCAAATAACGCACCAGTAGTCAGGAGTGCATTGCTACTTCCGGATCAGAAAGAATCACAAGAAACTACCACTTCATGACCAGAATCAGCTTAGCGTGGCCTTCGTTGGGCATGCCGTCTGCAAGAGCCATATGGCTGAGGAGCAAAAGCAGCCCAACACCTAAACTTCAGAAGTGCAGGTGGAGAGGGACAAATCAGCGTTGAAACATCAAAGGAAGCTCGATTCATCAGCTAAATGGCTATAACAAATAAGCCCGTTATCACAAGGAAGAGCAATCTTTCTGGCCAAATGAAACCCAGTTCATTGAAACGCCATATCGAGCCATAAAAGTATTAGAGGAATGTGATATCATCTCAATTCTAGAGTTGTACTACCCAGTCAGGCAAGATACAAGCATTGAGCTTTTCAGGGTGAATATTTAGCACGGGGAAACCAATGATGTGACAATACGGGCCATTTTTTACTTCAACAATATGAATACAAACTTCTGAATATATAGCGACTGATGAAAGTATCATAGGGGAAGCAGTAGGCTACCCGGTTCGATCTTTCACTGACAAAAGCATACCATCTACAAAAGGCACATGACAACCTCGTGGGCAAAATGGGCGTCTTACAGTAGGCAATATATCTCACTACACATGTAAAATACTTGAACAATTCAATAGGGAGTACTTCAGGTTAACCATCGCACCCTTCAGCGCCAGAAACTTCCGTTCTTTCCTGGTTCATATGTAGGCCAGGACACCTATTTGTTCCGACCCCTCTCCGTTCTAATCACCTTGGTGCTGCAGGTTCAGAAAAAAGCAACAAATTGTAACAAACTGGTGCATATAGTTACCAAAAGTACATTCATATGAAAGAGGGGACAGCCAATATTCACTAATGTCGGACACCATTTTTCATGATACTTCTTTGTATTCAATAATGTCAGACACCCTAAGTTGGTCTTAGTAGTTAGCATTTTCCTAACAGTAATGTCTAGTTCAGCTTCAGCCAAATGACAAGACAACTGCAATCACAGTACAAAAGATTCAGTTCACCCTGGCCAGATATTTTTGTTTCACCCAGCAAAAACGAAAGGGTGTGTGCTAAAACAAAATATCAAGACCATGAAATAAGTATTTTCTTAAATATATTAATAGTTACACGCAGAGAGTTCTCCAAATATCAATAGCAAAGTCAGAATACAAGTCTTGTCAACTGCGTGCTCGGCCTGAATTTCCCATTCTTAACTACATGTCTTTTTAGTGGTTACTGACCGATATCATATTTAAATGCGTAGTCTTATTTGAATACCACAATAACACACAAACTTGAGAGAGAGTAACTAATACAACATGCAGCACAAGATAAACAAAATCAAGAAAATGTTAAGTTATGCTCAAAAATATTTAATTTGTCTAACAGAGTCAACAGTCAAACATGGACAGCTAGAACAGATGCTTAGTGCTAGAGTATACATACCCATGCCAGCAGCGTCAGAGCCTCTCATGATCTTCAGTTTCCGACAAATAGTAGTAAACAAGCTACAAAAAGTGGGCAAGGATTGTAAGGATACATAAACATACTAGTCTTCAGAGATAACTTGTAAATTTACAGATGACGAAGCAAAGCAAAGGACAGGGAGACAAACAAGTCATCAAGTTAGAATTGCAATTTCAAGAGATCATGCATTCATGCTCAGAAAACCCATCTGGGCCTGCATCCTTTTAGGAGAACCAACGACTGTATAGAGATGCAATTTTCTAACAAGATCACAAAAAAAGCCAAATATAATCTGAAACTTGGTCCAAATTAAGTTCAAAATGAACTCTGCATAGAAGTCAGTAAATCCAAATATAATAGCCACTTTTGCACGAGTGAACCTAACATTCAATAAAAATCAGAGTGTCCTACTTAAATATTGGTGGCAGTCATAAAAAAAGATCATATTAAAGACAAGTGTGTTTCAATTGCATAAGTAATCTACACTGCTGTAGTAAAGTTATATCAAACCACAGTTGCCTCATCAAAAAAGGAATATACTCATTTAGATAAGGATGCTAAATGAATTTCACAAGCCACATAAAGTTAAGAAACTCACTCCCAAGGAAGATCACCAACGAGCATCCAATCAGCATCCTTGTCTTCATAAGTAAGGACATACTCTTGGTCCTGAAGGGCATCAGCTCTAGAACCATCACCAAGCCTATCTCCTCTCGATGATTTGCATGGACTGCTTTTACCTGTGAATCCACAAGTTTAAGTATAATTATGTTTTACACAATAATGGAATAATTCACTCCTAAGCAGATCTCGATATCTTGCAGGCACCAAAACGATACGTAATTTTTGTTGATACAGGGCAAATAATGTTCAAACTTAGCAAATCCAGTATTAAATGTGCTTGGGGTTACTATGAATACGAAATGCCTATGTGTTCCGATCCGTACAGGAACCAGTAATGACATACTCCTATATAACTACATTCCTTTTTGTTACACTGTACAGTAGGCAAAGTATTTAGCGACATAATTAGCAGTCCACTTTATTTCCTTCTCCTAACGAAGAGAACATATAGGAATATCTTGGTCAATACTTAGTTATTGATCGAGATTCGATGATTGGTTAGTCAACTGTATTAGCGGCCGGTCAAAAAAAAAATATGTTCAAGTACAAAGGGCATACTATACAGTTACGGAGAAAAACTAGTGAAATTAGCTAGAAATATTACTTCATTTGCTTTTCCCCGTTTAGAAGAAGAATCTTGCTACTAATTGTAAATATTCAATACTAATTAGCCAGATGATGGTTGACTAGCCAAAAATAAGTATAGACCATTGTACATGTCACCAAATTATTCTTCCTAGTCCTTGTAAACATTTACTAGAGTTAACCAGATGATAATTGACTGACCAAAATTCAGGAAAGGCCATTGTGCATCTAGCCTAACTCACAAGACGCTAGCTATGAACCCTCTAAAAGCAGGGTAACTCACAAGACACCACAGAACCATACTCAAGAATCAATCGTAAACACCAATGCTCACCAGTTATGAAGCAGCTGAACATCTTCTCAAGACCAAGTGAGAGATCCTCATAGCTCGAATAGGTCTTTAGGTCCACCTTCCTAAGGTATGGGGCGCCATCCATGCTGACCTTAACATAGCAGCACCCTGTCTCACTTCGACCATCATCTTCAGCCTTAGCCTTCGTAGCGTTTGCAGTTGCAGCCAACGTATTCTTCCGGTAGCTCCGAACAGGCGGCCATCCAACAACTTGTGCCCTAGTACATAAAACTCCCAACTATCAGTACACATCAACATCATTGAAAAGTTTCCCAACAAGTATACCCATGAATGTATTCTGTCCAGGGTACTCCACACACTCCACTGTCCTCTAGATTCATCTAGAGCCTATGGCATGAACAATACCCATGAATATATACTATCAAGTATCAACTTATGTGGCTTATGCGACAACATTAGCAAATCTACATGGCATGAACAATAGCTGATTCATTCTCAAATTCTCAATCAACTTGTGAGGCTTCTGTGACAATATACTAGGACTAGCACAAGTGAGGAACTCCAAAAGTTTGGGGCCAAGGAGTCAGCTAAGTGGTGATTTTAGCATGAAATATGTTCTCCGTCCCATAGATTTCGAAAACTGGTTTATCAATTAGTTGTCCGTCCGACAAATTGGTCGCAATTAAGCATAAGCAGGTCGGGAATTTAACTATCATCAAAATTATTTATACCTACAAAGCACAAACCTCCATAGCAAGAGCAAAATCCGGCCTAAATATTACTAACAGTCCGAAACCGAATCACCCATCCCAAA
This sequence comes from Eragrostis curvula, assembly GCA_007726485.1. NCBI lineage: Eukaryota > Viridiplantae > Streptophyta > Magnoliopsida > Poales > Poaceae > Eragrostis > Eragrostis curvula. Next base: position 39,603,312 of record CM017445.1, on the reverse strand, counting down.
ATCAAAGTCGCAACTAAAGTGGAGCGAAACTTACTTGGCAGCCGGCGGAGCACCGGCAGCGGCTTCTGCAGTCCCCTTCTCCCCCTTCAAGCCCCCAACAGCCGCCGCATCCGCACTGCGGCTCGCGGACCGGTCGAGCTGCGAGTCAGCGAACCCGCGCTTGGCGCTGCCGGTCCTAGGAAGAGGCGCAGGGCAGCCGAGAGTGAGCGCAGCGTCCACGTCCTCCGCCTCGGCGCCACCGCCGGGGGACTCCGACCCCGGAAGGCCCAGTCGCAGCGCGAGGTGAGCCTCGCCGCCGGCGCAGGATGAGGAGGAGGACGAGCAGGACGAGGTGCCGGCGGCGCCGAGGCCGATGTAGTCGCGCGCCTCGAGGGGCGCCGGCGGCGGCGTCATAGGAATCGAAGGCGAGGCAGCGAGCGAGGGGATTCAGAGAGAGGGGATTGCGTGGGGAGAGGCGCTGCGAAGAGGAGGATGCGAGGCCGGCCTCTTTTTGTTTGGAGATGGAGAGGAGGAGGAGGTGGTGCCTTGTTAAAGAAGGCTTTGGCGTGACAGTGAGAAGTGGCCGACCGGCTGAGCGCGAGTGCTTTCTCCTCTGTTCCCCGCTTTTCGGGCCGTGTGGTCTCTCGTGTGAGCGTAGTGATTTTGACGCGGAGGCCGGCCGGACGGATAGGACGGATAGGGATGGGAAAACGGGTGCCCAGCGCGCAGGTGCGCTAACGACCGTTTGTTTGACCCCGGGTCAACAAGGCAGCCAGGTCAAAAGCTCAATTACGATGGTGACTTGGAATGCCAAGTGCGATCAATGTGTAGTATCTTTTGCCACAGTCAAAGCGATTAGCAATGGGAGTGGGTCGACTGCAGTCGCTCACGGCTGTTTGGGGAGGTTTTGGAAAGGAATCGTTTGAACACACAAAAGCTCGCGCAGGCCATGTGCTTGACTGCAATGGAGCACGGCCAACTTGTCAATGCACACCAGTATACAACAAAAGCATTTGGATATCTACTGGAAGGCCAACCTGTAAGACTAGACGTTACAACAACAAAAACATTTGGATATCTTGAGCGGCAACGCGCGCGACTGACTGGCCGCGGTGTGAACGGGAATCAAATAAACGCCGTAAATCGCGAGACATGGAGGACGGTGAAACGTGAAAGGGGAAAGCAAAACGGCAACATGCTTTGGCAAAAGTTGCGAGGCAGCACTACTGCAGAAGGGTGAAAGGGAATTTCAGGCAGCCTCGGGGCTGTGACAAAAAGCGGCGCGGACACTGCCGGCGGTTAATTGCCTTGCCTGCCTTGAGAACACAAGTGAAATGTTTCTTTTGGCGGCGACAGGATCTTCGCGAGGATTTCTTTTCCAGCTTTTTTAATTCGCGGACAGCTGCCGCGCCGCTCCCGCCACCCATCTTGCCGGCACACTGGCGGTGGGCCCGTGAAGGAAACATGGTCCCACGTACAAGGCCGTCCTAACCAAACCACGTCGCTCGTGTTCTTCCGTTTTGGTTTCGTGGTGGTGGTGGGTGCAGTACTGATCGATGATGATGCGCGGTCTGGTCTCGCGAGAGACGAAGCGGATTTATGAAATGGCGCGGAACGCGGTGGCAGCCACGGCGTTGGGGAGCACCGTACTCCACTCCGAACCCGCAACCACCGACAACAGCCTCCCGCACCTGGAGACGGCGACGAGGACGCCGTGTTCCACGGTTCCAGTTCTCTAAGTCTAGTCCACGCACCCGCGTCCAAGTTTCAACGCATTGTTTCCTGCCGTGCCGTCTCGTTCCTGTTCCGCGTCGCGCTTGTGTACTTTCCTGCCGGAGCGCCGCGAGGGCAGCCGCAGAAAGAAGTCGCAAGGGCAGGGCGCGCAGCGCAGAGGAAGATGCGCACGCCACGGCACGGCACGGCAGCCTGCCCGTTTCCGGCCGGCTTGACCCGGATTTCGTGGTGATTTACGTCTGCCGCGTCCGCGCGGTGCGGTGGCCGTGCCGCGTCGCGCGTCTCGGTGGCTGGCGTGGCGGCCAGCAGGCCAAGCACTGAAGCCTGCTGCGCGCTCGAATTCTTTGCTTTCACATCGCGGAAAGCTCCGTCGGGCTTCGACGTTCGTGCGTGGAATTGTAGTTTGGAACTCGGAAGCCGGAACCGCCCTTTTGAGGCGGATCATCATTGGTAGTACGCCCGGGCGTGCGGCTATTAGTCGTTGCGATTATGATGTTCGCTCAACAAGACAACAGCTAAAAACCCGCGATCATCATGGATGAAAAACACAGGTGTCATGCTACTACAAGCATTTCATGGCGGATCGGAAGATATGGCGCTGCCGCTGCGTTGGCGTCTTCGGCGCGACAATGCCTGGTCAGGCATGCATGCCGCGGCAGCGGCCGCCAGCTGCGAGTGGCAGCAGCAGGATTTTTACTGCTCCGCTAGGAGTAGTTACCACTAGCTTGTGCTCTGCTTCCTCCGGTACTCTGCTCCCCGTCCATGCGCGCATCATCACCGCGCATCTCGCCGGCCATCAGGCAGACGTGTGCTCGAGAGCACCGCATTTGCTTGCTCTGTGCCTGCTCACTCCTGGTAGTATATTCATTCAATGCCTGATCACTGCAAAAGGAGCGAGCAGAATACTCCACCGAAACAGTAGTGTCCCGGTGTATGATACCTGTTGCATGTTGCAGATTTTAGGCGAACATACTTGATGATGCGATTGCAGAAGTTAATTCTTGATAAGTTGTTCATTTTCAGCTCAGAGTTTGTGACTTAATGGCGAACGGATCATACTACCGTGGAACAACACAGGAGGTATGTCAGTGCCAACATATCACTTCGTATGGTTGTGGCCTTCTGGGTAATTCGAGCACAACAATCCTTTTCCAAGTGCCAAAAACTGCATACTGTCCATTTCCAAAACCTGAAAGCTTTTTTCGTGTTTCTTTTCCAACGCTGATCTCGGTCCCCTTGGTTTATGTGGCAGTCACTGACCGAGACACTCCAAACAAAGGCCTGTTTATGTGGGCAAGGCCTGACGAAGTCAGGGAGAGCCATGCATGCCTGTTGCTGAACATGAATGACTACAGCAGTAGATCGATGCCCCGGTGCCGTGCCCATGCATCAGGCTGGCGTAGGCGTGGCCGCAGTGTCTTGCTGCGGCAGGGTCCCCGGTGGTCTCGACTCAAGTGAACCTGCGACTGCGATTGCCTCACCTGACAAGGCATCCAAAAAATTATGCTTATCAAACAAACAAAATGAAGCATTGTTTTTTGGTTTTTCAGAGGAAAGCAGGAGCTTGATCCGTCCGTCTCTAACAAAATGTTCCACTTGGACGAGCATCACTATGGGCCGGATCGGTATTCTCAGTCCAGGACGGTGCCCTACTGGGCCATATTTGAAGCCCAATCAAAAGTCTCCCATACTCTCCCATACCTCGCCTAGGTGGGTAGCACTTGTTAGCACAAACACTCCAAACTAAACTAATCACAGGTTTCGCAGAACCTTGCCATAATGCCTCGCCATGTGCAATCGTGTAGTTAGGTTAGTTCACCAACTTCGCAAGGACACGCATCTGGAAGCGAAACGAAGTTAGCATGGAGTGCCGGTACTTAAAGGACCTTATCATCAATCACTTTTAAGAAAAAAGAGCACAGGGCTTTTGATTAGTTCAGAATGCATGGCAGCATAGCAGCACACCGCGTTATTTGGTTCTTTGGACACCGACTCATCATACATTTCAAACTCAAATTTGTCTCTATCAAGTACCGGCACAAGGTAGTAGTATATACAGACAGAGAAGGGGTAGCTGGACAAAATGGGCAACGGAAAAGGTCTGAGTCGAGGTTCTTTTTGAATTTTGATAATGCTAGTGGGTAAAAGTCACATCAGTTAATGGGATTAGTTGGAGATATGAGCTTTCACTAGGCATTAATTAAAGCCAACACCATCATCTTTCGTGGACCTGTGGAGGTCGATTTATGATATAAATTCATATAAAAACGTTCAGTGGATGCTCCGAATGATAACATATGGAGGTATCATCTTTTTTCTTTTAAAAGAGAGGTAAGGATATCATCGTTAGGCAAAGGCAGAGCATATCTTCAATTTTCAAATCGATTGAAATAGCCCTGTATTATTAATTCGATTGTGATGCTAATAGAGTTCAGGCAGTGCTCCTACGTAATTTCTTAAAAACAAATGCTTCCCTGAACAGACAGCATGTAACAGACAGCATGTATAGTATCTGTGTCACATGTATCCAGATTCTTCGTAACGCCAATAATTTTTTTCTGCATGCAGCAGGGAATGATCAGACGGTAGTTAGTCCAGCAGATGGATTAATTAAGAGCGAACAGATTAACAATCACCAAGAATAGTTATAAAATTCCTTCCTTGACTTTGATACCGTAGCAATGACCACTTGCTGAAAGGAGTACCAAAAACAAAATGATTAGCTGCGTCGCCTACAGAATAAAAGGATTAGATTAGATTAGCTGCAGCTGCAGGGAGAACCATTACAAACACGAGCGCACCGAACCTCCACCGGTCGCTCCACGTGCTCACAAAAAGCTAAGGCATGGCCTTTTTAACACAAGTCCACGTCTCTGCGCCACTGGATGTGTCGGCCCTGGGAACGGACGGTCGTGATGCGCTCTGTTCCCAGCACGCCAACCGGCGGGGCCACCACTTCAACGGCTCGCCGTCGCCACTGGTGGGTGGGACCCTACGTCAATGACCACCTAATCTTGCAGCAGTTTACGGCCGTCCGATCAACCAAGAGGCGGTCTCGATGGGCTTCAGCTGGCTACCTGGATGGCGGTGGCGAGTCTCTGGTGGGTCCCGGCACCGCTCCTTCTACAACCAGCTTAACGCTGGCGAGCATTTGCAGGTAACACCCCAAGTATTATTAGGTTTTCCCTTGGAATTATGGCATTTCTAAACAAAGACTAATTGGGAGCTTTCCTGGGTCCATTCTTGAATTGCACTTAAAGTAACATCGGATCACGGTGTCAAGGACAGTGGCAAGGATTTGTTTACGGTTGGGTTAATTAGTTAATACAAGATGCTTCTCGTAGGGAAGAGTTTATTAACAAGACAGTACCGTGACTTGTTTTGTGGGGCATTAAACAGTCTAGATATTTAAGTATTAGAAGATGCCCATGTTAGAAGAAAATATGAAGCGTTCTGTCAAAAAAAGATAGATTAATTAGGCTCATTAGATACATCTTGTAAATTAACATCCAGCTGTCAAAAAAGTTTTATAATTATACTTTATTTAATATTCTTAAATAGTAAGATTCTCTTTAATGCGACAGGTTTAAACTTTAGTTTAGGAGGAAACGAACATGCCCTAAAGTCATACATAAGTTGGGGCGCGTTCGGTGTCCTCTTTAGACCCCTCTAAAATTTAGCTCTAAAAAGAATCTTATTATTTAATAATACTAAATAAAGTCTAATGACAAAACCTTTTTACAGATGAGTACATCTTTACGAGACGAATTTAATGAGCCTAATTAATCTATGTTTTGCTACAGTGATGCTACAGTAAATATCGTCTAATCATGTCTTACCTACCCTCATTAAATTCGTCTCGCGATTTAGAGGGAGGTTCTACAGTTAGTTTTGTAATTAAACTTTATTTAAGATAAGATTTTTTTTGTTTAGACCTCTCTAAATTTTAAGCTCTAAAACGCCGAACGCAGCCTAAGAATAGGATGAAGTAATTTGTGACAACAACTTGAGTTTAACTAAACACACGCGGTATTGTCGTCTTGTCGACATGCATGGCTGTGTGGAAGACAACCAACATATTGTTGAATACGATGTAGAAAGAAATGATAAGATAGAGTGTGCCCAGTTCTAATTAACCCAGTCATCTAAATCGGACGTTTCATTAACAAGAATATAAGTTATTTTCTATAAGATAAAAAACTCCTTTGATGCTTCAAACCAGTAAGGATCAGGATTGCATTTCACCAGTTCAAATTGAATAATAAGAAATGGTATGGTCAAACAAACCCTTTCTAGCTTTGGTAAATGAAAAGCCTTCAGCGCATCTCATGAAAGCATACGTTAAACTCCTCGCAAAAAAAAAAAAGAAAGCATACGTTAAACAGCTTGTACAATTGACGTGGTTCTACTAATGTGCCTCGACAGCCGCATCTAGGTCATCTTGCTGCTCGTTACAATCAAGAAGTCAACCTCAGGTGCACGTACAATTCTATATTTTTATTTCGAATTTTGCATCCTGAAAATCCAACATTTAGGCCCCTTTTGGATTGCGGGATTTTTTTCTATTCCTGCGTTTTTCCTGTGAACAGTCAACTGATTCCTGTGAAATTCCTGTACAATTCCTGTGAAAATCTTGCGTTCCAAAGGGGGCCTTACATTTTTTGAGGAGAGCCTACATCTGCACGCATACATCTATATTTCCCTTTTCTCTTTGAATGAATTGACAGGACCTGTGAAAGGGGTCTTGGCCTAGCGGTTAAGGCATCCGAGTAACACCTTTGAGGTCCTGGGTTCGACTCCCGGTGGGAGCGAATTTTCTAGGATTTAACGGCATTTGTGCTTTCAGCGGTAGGCGACGTGGCCGTCGACAGCGAGGCGCCAGTGGTGACTTCGGGAATCTGAAGAATTTGCCGGCTCAGTCTTCGAAGATGCTCATAGGGGTAAGTGCGTATGTACGTTCATAGGGGTGAGTGTGCGTGCGTTGTGAGTGTCTGAGTTGTACTGTGTAATTTCTCAAAAAAAAAAAAAATTGACAGGACCTGAGGACCATAACTCCATACAACTATTTTCTTTTTTCTCTTTGAATGAATTGACAGGACCATACATCTATTTGTAGCTTATACTAAAGCCCACTGATTTGGTACGATACGATGTTGCACTTGTTCTTATTCTTAAACCAAGGTCTCAGTTCGCTTACCATACGGAGGTCGCACACAATGATAACTACCACCCGCAAAACCGCGAGAAGCGAGGGGCCTGATTGCAACTAACCTCCACTCCTCTCCTCTCCGACGGCGACCTGGCCGAGCCGCCATTTGTTTACGCGCTCCTCCGCCTCCTTTTCTCTGTCCACCCATCGCCTCACCTGTTAGACTCTGATAATCAGCTAGGTGTACATCAAGCGGGCCCTGTAATCTGTTCTAGACATAGTAGGGTGTTCGGGTCTGGATCTAAGGGAAAAGGACGAGAGGATTAGTACCTTCGTGTGACGATTGTGCAGGAGCCGCCATTGTGGCGACTGGCGGCGAGTGAGTGACGGCGGCGGGCGACGGCGACGTGGTGGCGGCGGCTTCCCGTTGCCTCAGCGCCCCCTCGGGATCGGGATAGGGTTTGTTGGTGGGTGCGGTGCTCACGGCGAACCTCGTGACGTGAGCCGCCGGCCCCCACCTCCTTTTATATGGCGCTGGCAACAGGGGCCCACCAACCAAAGGTTCGGTTGGGCGCCCCCGATCAGGGCGCGATCAAGGGCCGCTGGCCTTTGGGCCTGCGGGCTTAGAGATCAACCTAACAATCTCCCCCTTGATCTCATCTTTTATCTTTCTTTTCTGTTTCACTTGTCTCATCACAGATTTATGCATAGAGCATGTCTCATCGTCACGGTCATATCCTGCCGATAGAATCAACAGCTACAATACACGCCTCCATTCTGAAACAGTCCTTTATTCTTTATGGGCCTCTTTAGTCCAGAGATCATAGGCTGTCCCTTAACCCCATGCCGGCTACGTGTTCCTTGAACACGCTGGGTGGTAAGCCTTTCGTTAGCGGATCCGCGAGCATCTTCTCTGTACGTATGTGCTCGAGACTTATGGTTTGATCTCGGACTCTATCTTTCACAACATAGTACTTTATGTCAATGTGCTTGGTAGCGGCACTTGACCTGTTGTTGTGTGCATACGAGACTGCGGGTTCATTGTCGCAGTACATCTTTTGTGGTCTTGAGATGTCGTCAACCACTCTTAAACCGGGTATAAGTTTCTTTAGCCAATTCACCTGTCCTACGGCCTCGAAACAAGCAATAAACTCTGCGTGCATTGTGGATGCTGCAGTGATACTTTGCTTGCAACTTTTCCACGATATGGCCCCTCCTGCGAGAGTGAACACATATCCCGACGTCGATTTTCTGTTATCTCCTGCAAAATCAGCATCTGCATATGCCGTGATTTGCAGAGAATCTGTTCTTCTGTATGTCAACATGAGGCCTTTTGTTCCTTGCAAATAGCGCAGAACTTTCTTTACTAACTTCCAATGTTCTGGTCCTGGATTACTCTGGAATCTACCAAGCAACCCGGTAACAAAAGCAATGTCAGGGCGTGTGCACACTTGTGCATACTGTAAGCTTCCGACAGCTGAAGCATATGGTACCGATTTCATTTGATCTTTTTCATATTGATTCTTTGGACATTGAAAGTCCCCATATCTATCGCCCTTGACTATGGGAGCAGGTGAGGCACTGCATTTGTGCATATTGTATTTCTTCAGGACCTTTTCTATGTATGTCTTTTGTGATAGTCCCAATACCCCCTTGGATCTGTCTCGGTGAATTTCAATTCCTAAAACGAATTTTGCTTCACCAAGATCTTTCATTTCGAATTGTGAGGACAAGAATTTCTTTGTTTCTAATAGTAGACTGACGTCACTGCTTGCAAGCAGGATATCATCCACATACAGGATTAGGAAGATATACTTTCCATTCTTGAACTTTGCATAAACGCAATCGTCCTCCACATTCTGTTCAAACCCGAAACTTTTAATCGTACTGTCGAACTTCAAAAACCACATTCTTGAAGCTTGCTTTAACCCATAAATCGATTTCTTTAGGCGGCATCCCATCTTTTCCTTTCCTTCCACAACAAAACCTTTTGGTTGTGCCATGTAAAATTCTTTATCTACATCCCCATTTAGGAACGCCGTCTTTACATCCATTTGATGCAATTCTAGATCAAAATGAGCCACAAGGGCCATAATGACTCTAAAGGAATCTTTACATGAGACTGGAGAAAAGGTCTCATGATAATCAATTCCCTCTTTTTGCGTATAGCCTTTTGCCACAAGTCGCGCTTTGAACTTTTCTATATTCCCTTGTGAGTCATATTTGGTTTTGTAAACCCATTTACAGCCTACTGGTTTGACTCCTTCAGGAATTTCTACTAAGTCCCAAACATCGTTGGTACTCATCGATCTCATTTCATCTTCCATGGCTGCCAACCACTCAGACGAATGCTCGCTTCTCATGGCTTCTTCAAATGAGGTAGGGTCATCCTCCATTTGATATTCTTGACAACTCTCAGTGTTATATACTTCATAATCACTGGAAATAGCCGACCTCCTTGCTCTTTGAGACCTTCTAGGGGCCTCTACATTTTGCTCATTTTCTATCGGAGGTTGTACCTCTACATCTGGAGCATTTTCTATTGGGGTTTGTAGCGGCTCCCCTTGTTCTGCAGCAACGGGCTCTATAGGATCCTGAGGGACAGGTTCCACATTTTCATTCGTTGTTGCCACAGGAGGAACCACCACAGGGGCTGACATCACAGTGTCTCGCACTGTCGGTGCAGCCACAACGGGCAGTGAGAAGAAATGTTCTTGAATCACTGGATTGGGCGCATACACCCGCTTCTCCTCAAGATCAATCTCTCGAACTGCCACGCTCCCCCGAACCATTTGTTCTTCTAAGAAGGCAGCGTGTCTTGTTTCTACAAACTTTGTATGTCTATCTGAACAGTAGAACCGATATCCCTTTGATTTCTCTGCATAGCCAATGAAATGGCAGCTCACTGTTTTGGGATCTAATTTCCCAATGTTCGGGTTGAATATCTTTGCCTCAGCAGGACTCCCCCACACCCTTAGGTGATTCAATGAGGGTATTCTTCCTGTCCACAACTCATACGGTGTTTTCGGCACCGCCTTAGATGGTACTCTGTTGAGAATATATACGGCGGTTTTTAATGCCTCCATCCATAAACTCACTGGTAAAGTGGAGAAACTTAACATACTCCGTACCATATCCATTAAGGTGCGATTGCGCCTTTCTGCCACTCCATTCTGCTGAGGGTCGCCCGGCATTGAATACTGGGCTACTATGCCTTGTTCCTGTAGGAACCTTGCAAAAGGTCCTGGAACTTGGCCATATGGGGTATGCCGACCGTAGTATTCCCCTCCACGGTCGGATCTGACTATTTTTATCTTTAAATTGTGCTGATTTTCAACTTCAGCCTTGAATATCTTGAATTTATCTAAAGCTTCTGATTTTTCTTTGATTGGATAGATGTATCCATAACGGGAATAATCATCTGTAAATGTTATGAACGAATCATATCCATCTATGCTTTTAACTGAGAAAGGACCGCAGATGTCAGTGTGAATTAGCTCTAAAACACCTGCGCTATGCTCAGCAGTTTTCTTTGTTATCTTTACATATTTTCCTTTAATGCAATCGATGCATTGCTCTAAATCTGATAACTCTAAAGCGGGAAGAATATCTGTTTTAATGAGTCTTTCTATTCTCCCCCTCGAAATGTGGCCCAAACGACAATGCCACAATTTCGATGATTCATTATCTTTTCTCTTTCGCTTTCTAATATTAACATCTGTAGATACAATTGCATTCACATCACATACGGAATTCACACTTTCACGCAGCGATAACAAATAAAGATCATTTCTCTTAAAAGCAATAGTAGTAACTGTATCACCAATCTTTATTACACATCTGCCATTACCAAAATGACAATCAAATCCATAATCATCTAGACGAGACACACTTATTAAGTTCCTCTGTAATGTGGGTACATAAAAAACATCTCTAAGTAATAAACTAAAGCCGGTGTCAAGCTCTAAGAGAAGATCTCCAACTGCTTCGACATCTGCTTCGACTCCGTTGGCAACCTTAATTTGCCTTTCGCTTCTTTGAGTGGTTCTCGTCGAACGGAATCCCTGTAAAGAGTTTGCAACATGAATAGTTGCTCCTGAGTCAATCCACCAAGTAGATTTCGAATAATCTATATACAGGGATTCATTTACAAATGAAATAATGTTCTCACCTCTCTTTTCCATGATCATCTTTAAGTACTTGGGACAATCTTTCTTGTAGTGTCCCATGCCCAAGCAATGCATGCATTGGTCTTTTCCCACAGTAAATTGTCCTTCTTTGGGTCTATGCTGCTGGGAGGACTGTCCCTGGAAAGGCTGAGGACCTCTTGCCTGAATCTGCTGAGGACCTTTTCCCTTAGAGGAGGAGGAGGAAGGATTCCCATTCTTGTTCTTGGTCTTCACAAAGTTGACAGAAGACGAGGGCAGTCTTTCCTCTTCTTGCACACACATCGCAATGGCCTTCTCTATGTCCCATTTTTCTGGGGACATGTTGTAACCAACAATGAAGGTATCAAAGGTCTTTGGCAACGAAGCAAAAACCAAATGGACGATGTGATCATCCTTGAAAGCAAGGCCCATTGGTTTAAGCTTGTTGTTTATATTGACCATGCGATGTATGTGCTCTCTTATCCCACCACCTGTGTACCTCTCTGTGACCAGCTGTTTTATCAACTGGGTAGCATATGTCTTTGAAGAGCCAGTGTACTGACTCTTTATCTTTGCAAGGTACTCAACAACAGTAGGACAATCTGTAATTGACCCCATGATGGAGGCCTCTATAGTGTTCTTTACCACTGCCAAACATTTCTTGTTGGCAGGGAACCAAGCAGCATACTCAACATCATAGCTGTCTTTGCTTGTCTTGTAGGCAAGCTCTCTAGCTGACCAAGCAGCATCTGTCTCATCCTCTCCTCTTTCTGGCTGCTCAGGAGCTGCAGGAACTGGTGCAGACAGCACCCAGTCAAGGCCAGCAAGAGTGAAGAAGAGGTCTAGCTTCTTGTTCCATTCTCCATAATTTTCTCCTTTAAGCACTGGGATATCATTGATGGTCATCATCATAGATAGCCCTCCTGAAATACATTTTAAAACAGGTGAGAACAACATAATAACAGAAAACATTGCATGCCTTACAATACTTTTTGCATTAAAACTATATCACCTTTGGGCAGAAATAGAAATAATGCATAAAAATTGTCTATTACAATCACAATATTGCCATTATCAACTTTGGTCAGAAAATGGCAATATCAAGATTGATTCTGAACAGGCATCTATGAATTGAAATTAAATTCTCCCTTTGGTTTGAATTTAAAAACAATGCAAACAATGAATAATCAATTATCTATGCAGCGGAAACGTTAATAATCTGTAGTAAAACCTTAAACAGAAGCAAAAAACACAATTATCTAGCCTCTGGAAAAATTATCTCTTTGGTTCAAATTTAAACAGAGGCATAATCTATCAAAATCCATTCAAATTCGCTTCTGGAAAAAGTTTAAACTAATTCAAATCCAATCTGTTTTCTATTCTGTTTTTGGCCCGAAAACGAAATCTCAGCCCAATTCAGCCCGGCCCAAAACGCGACGCGCGCGTCCCATACCGCGCGCGCGCGCGGGCGCGAAAGCACCCGCAAATGGGCCGGCCCGGCCTGTCGACGGGTTTTCTCACGCCCGCCTCCATCTCGTCCGTCCGTCGCGATGGACGGTCGAGCGTGCAGATCGGAAGAACAAAAACGCGGCGCGTCGCCCGTCCTCAAACCCTAGCCCTCATTCTTTCTCTTCCCTTTCTCCTCCCCGCGCAGAGGCGATGCGACGAGCGCAAGGCGACGGCGGCGGCTTGGAGGAATGAAGACGGCGGCACCGCCGCAGCCCCCTTCGCCGGCGCGCGCGTCCACCCGAGGGTGAACGCGCCGCCGTCGAGCGGCGCTGTGACGGTGCCATGTTCTCTGTAAACGTCGCGCACGCACACGCGCACGCCGGCGTCCCGGCGGCGAGCGGCGGCGGGCTCTGGTCCGCGTGGACGCGGTGGACAGCACGGTGGAGCAGGTAAGCACCAACCGGCCTTCCTCTGTTTTCTTGAGGTTAGGGTTAGGGTTAGGGTTCATCTTCGATTCGCAAAAAGAAAACAATCATCTCCTTCTAAATTCTGCGACCCGGTCTAGATCTACGCACTAGCCTGGCTCTGGTACCATTGTTAGACTCTGATAATCAGCTAGGTGTACATCAAGCGGGCCCTGTAATCTGTTCTAGACATAGTAGGGTGTTCGGGTCTGGATCTAAGGGAAAAGGACGAGAGGATTAGTACCTTCGTGTGACGATTGTGCAGGAGCCGCCATTGTGGCGACTGGCGGCGAGTGAGTGACGGCGGCGGGCGACGGCGACGTGGTGGCGGCGGCTTCCCGTTGCCTCAGCGCCCCCTCGGGATCGGGATAGGGTTTGTTGGTGGGTGCGGTGCTCACGGCGAACCTCGTGACGTGAGCCGCCGGCCCCCACCTCCTTTTATATGGCGCTGGCAACAGGGGCCCACCAACCAAAGGTTCGGTTGGGCGCCCCCGATCAGGGCGCGATCAAGGGCCGCTGGCCTTTGGGCCTGCGGGCTTAGAGATCAACCTAACATCACCAACTCCCCCTGTCTCGGTTCGCGTGGAGAGAAAGGGAGGTCAGGTCAAGCCGAGCCCAGGAACAGCTCAACAGCAGCGGCAGAGGAAAAGCAGAGGCGTGGGCGCGCTCGAGGGAGCAAGCCAGCCAGCCCCCGCGGCCGCCGCCTGCATCCAGATCAGGCCTCGTCGCGCCGCGGCTCAGCTCCGCTTCCTCCTCCCGCCGTCGCCCCACCGGACCGCCGCCGAGTGGAGATCCGCCCGGGCTTTGCCTGGGCTGGTTGGTTTCGTCGTTTGCTGGTAAGAAGACCTCTTGCTTGCTTGGATGGATTGCTCGCTTGCTTTGTCCTGTAGAATCCGATCCGACCAGCTAGTTTGCTTGCGGGTTTCCCTTGCTGCGCAGCGTGGTGGCGTACAGAGAGCTGCTTGTTTTCCAAATTAGTGTGGGATTCCCCATGCCCATTAGGTCCGCCCCTGCTGGTTAGGTAGAGATGTCTCGTGTTTTTAGCAACGTTCGTAAAGCCTGGGGTACCTTTAGCTGTGGATCTTACCGCTCGTTCAAATTTGTTTCAATGGCAGTATTGTTTTTAATTTTAAATGTTTTATGGATTAGCATGATCATGAATTGTTTGATCTTGAGCTGACTTGAGGCAATTCTTGCATTGGTTGTTTTGCAGGCACAATTCAGCACCAGTTGATCACCTCTGCATCCACATCTGCACATGAGTGAAAGGAATGGGACCAGCAGCAAATTTGGACCAACAAACTGGTGATTTTGAGTAAATTTTGGAGGGTTACATGCAAACTTGATCCTGGAATGATGTACCCTCGAAGGGGCAGTGCGGTTACCCTCGTACGGGACGGAGCGGTTAGGGACTGGTCCCAGTTTAATGATCCCTCGCCATCTCCTAAATTGCTGTATTCACAGTCCTATGTCGCAGTGAGGGGGCTGCTGGCCACGGTGGCCTCAATGGACTTCTTCCTGCTCTCGAGTAAGCTAAAGTCTGTATGGGCAGCTATGACTTCCCCGAGGCAAGCTAGGTCTCCGGAGAGATCAAGATCAAAGGGATCGAGCTGCAAGAGATTTGTAGCTCATCTGTTGTTGTTTTTCATGGTTGGCATTTTCATTGGCTTTATGCCATTCTTCGCAGTCGATGTCTCAAAGAAGATAGTCTCTGAGAATGAGAGGCTTCCGTTTCATGACGGTGCGATTGAGGGGGGATTAATGGATACTAAAGTAAAGGAGTCGGAAATGGTTGTAGTGGAGAAAGAGATAGAATTGATTGATGAAACAGAGGTTGGAGAGAGCCCTCCAGTTCCTGCAATGTTGGATGATGAGGTTGATTTTGTTGGATCATCACGCACATTACCTGCTGTTGACGATGAACTCGATATTCCTGTGAAGAAACTGCTGATAATTGTGACAATCACATCCGTTCGACCACAGCAAGCATATTACTTGAATAGGCTGGCTCATGTTTTGAAAGCTGTACAGTCTCCTCTCTTGTGGTTAGTAGTGGAATGGCCTGAGCAGTCCTACCAAACAGCAGAAATCCTGAGGTCGTCTGGGGTTATGTACAGGCATCTTATATGTAAAAAGAATACTACAAGTACACGAAAGATTGCTGTGTGTCAAAGGAATAATGCAATCTATCATATCAAAAAACATCGCCTTGATGGTATAATGCATTTTGCTGATGAAGAGCGGTCTTACACAGGCGAAGTATTTGAAGAAATGCAGAAAATCAGGTGAGGGCTCGCCACCACAAATTTATTTTCCAGTATTAACATATTTGATCGCTTATGAGATTGTCTATAAATTATTTTGTTGTTTCATAATAAATTGTTAGAGTTGTTTATTTCTATGAATAGTATTCTAGGACTTTTCATTGAACTGACCGGAAATGCAGTAAATAGCATCCTTTGTGCCCTGTAACCGGTGATCAGAAGTTTCGGATCAAATGATCTTTCAGTAGAATTAAATGAGAATCTTTGCTTCCTCCCTCATGAGCTTGGGCTATGTTTTGCAGGCGCTTTGGCTCATGGCCTGTAGCAATCCATGTCGGAACTAAGTATCGGGCGGTTTTAGAAGGACCCATTTGTAAAGGTAATCGAGTCACTGGGTGGCACACAGACACAGTTCAGAAGAAGGCTCGTCGATTCCCAATTGGTTTCTCTGCTTTTGCTTTCAACAGTACAATGCTGTGGGATCCTCAGAGATGGAACCGCCCACCTATGGATTCTGTTGCAGTCCACACAGGTGGAAGAGGTGGTTTGCAGGTGAGCTTATTCTGTGTAAAACCCATACAGTTAGATGTATTAAAGCAGTTTTTGGCATAACCGATTAAACTTCTGTTCGTGTATGTTGCCAAACTTTATTGAAGGTTGGCCCTAGTTGCTACTTAACTATCCACTTACATATCTTCATTGAGCAAACTGCCTACTAATAACTGTCTAGGAAAAAGCTAATTCTGCCATGAAACGAAATGTATCAAAAGCTAGATGTATAAAGAAAGGCAAAATCAACATGTAGATCTTCAAGCAAATGTTTCGACTAATAACTGTTGTGATGATGGAAATGCACCTTAGATGACCTTGTAGCTAGTACAAAGCTATGAAATAAAGAATTTTATCCACAATCGAGTAATATATTATAATATCAAATAGGTGGTTTGACCTGAGACATCTGTCTTTGCAGGAGTCGAGATTTATCGAAAAGCTTGTTAAAAATGATCGCCAAGTAGAGGGCCTTCCAGACAATTGCAACAGGGTTATGGTCTGGAATTTCAACTTGGAACCTCCTCTGCTCAACTACCCGACAGGCTGGTCATTGTATAAAAATCTAGAAGCCGACATGCCTGTAACATAATGTCTTTCTGCACGCCATGTCTTCTCCTGGAGGTTATTCTCTCAGCAAGCCAGAAGTTAAAATGGTGTTTCTAATGGCATGGTGGTGCTGAATTCCGACTCCATGTTGTTATCAGGTGGCCATGAGAGTGAGGAGTTCTCGAGTTTGAATGATGCATTTTGTCATGCCACAATCTGCTTTCAGTAATCTCATGCAGTCTCGGTGCCTATCAACATGCCTGCCTAGATATTTGTCGCCCTTTTTCTTTTGTCTATTCGTTGTATGCTCTTTATTTTTTTCCCCTCTTATATTCACCAACTAGATACCTACCTGTAGATTTTTTTAGGTTCTTCTGTTTTGTCATTTGTTACCTTACATATGTAAAAGCTTTCAAACATCGCAACTGCTTGAGAGCAAAAGCAAATACTCTTGATACATGAATAGATTTAAATCAAAGCATTCAGGACGTGAGTTAACTGATGGAATTGTTTGTCCTTGTCTCGAGTCGCTTCCACATGAGATGACCTTGATATTCAGGTTTCAGACCACTAGGAAGCTCTATGTATCCTGTATCAAAACATGTTGGCCTTTAAGTTTGTTTTTCTTGATCGCATAAACTGCCTAAAGTCGCAAAATGGGTAAATTTTGAATAGTAAACTTGCACTCAACCTACATAGTCAGGAAAAAAGAGTCACAGACAGGCGATGCTACATCATTCACTGTATTTTCAGAAGCTATGTTAGTTGATCCTAGTGCATGGTCGTGGTTCCCTCAGGGCCAGACACGACCATATCTCATGAGTCGTGAATTCGTTGCCAGTCAACTATAGATCGATTAGTAGTTCCACTTTGAGATAATTAATTAAAAAAAAAAGTGCCGCCTTTTTTGCGCATTCTACTTACATGAGTTATATGTTAAATAGCTGAAACTCTGAACATCGCAACCAGCGTCGATATGTCCGAGTGGTTAAGGAGACAGACTCGAAATCTGTTGGGCTTTGCCTGCGCAGGTTCGAATCCTGCTGTCGACGAATTCCTTTTTGTTGCGCCCCATCTCCTTCTTTTTCCTTTCTCTTTCTTTATATATTTAACTCTGTCCTCCATGGGTTGGCTCTATTTTGAGTTTTGACGTCACGAAGAACAGCTGCATGAGTGACCGCCAAAGCCAACGAGTTCTTCGACCTGGCTCGCCGGGATGTCGGCGAGCAGTAGCGGTGTTGTACATGTCACACGGCGTTTGACTGATTTCAAACGACACCTTGATTGCGAACAGCACCCCTGAAGCTCGCTTTTCTCGCCTTAACCGTAGAGGCAGACGCCGTTCTATGACCTGTCAGCAGCATCGCCGCAGGCTAGGGCGGCACTGTATTCTCCGTGCCGAGTTGTCGCCGCCGGAGGCCGAGCTGGGGAGAAAGAGGGCTGCGTGCCTGCGTGAAACCGGCCATGGGCAAGCTCTCAACTCCTTCCCCCACGACCTTTCCGTCGGCTCCACGTTGCACCTTTGCACGCATCTCGACGTATGCAGTCCCGAAGTCGAGTCAACCCGACTCGTGTGCGCGTGCACGAATCTGCCGACCTCTCACGGACACGGATGGCCCGAACTGCCGCTCGCTGCGGGAAGACGCTGGCGAGCCGCGAGCGTGCAAGCTAGTATGCCTGCGGCGTGCGATGGACGAGGAAGAAGGTGCAGGCGCTGCGTACGTACATGGTGGCGGGAACAGAGGAGACGGCGGCGCTTGCTCTGGCCGCGCGAGTCCCCTGGCGAGTGTTAGCGAGATTAGGCGCTGAAGATTGATTGAATTCCATCGCAAGAGGATTACAGGGATTTTTTTTTTTAGAAATTTACAGGGATTATATAGCCAGGTTGGAGATAACCTCGACAGCCTGGGCGCCGGCCCTAGGGTGCAACCATGCACCGACCTAGGTTAGCCCAATGGGCTGGTACAAATAATTCTAACAGTGAGGGAAACGTTACCCCATGCCAGTAGAATTTTCGCATTTTT
The DNA here is from genome assembly GCA_007726485.1 of Eragrostis curvula. Classification (NCBI taxonomy): domain Eukaryota; kingdom Viridiplantae; phylum Streptophyta; class Magnoliopsida; order Poales; family Poaceae; genus Eragrostis; species Eragrostis curvula. The sequence goes on along the minus strand of CM017445.1, from coordinate 39,585,003 downwards.
TTTTCTCCACCCAGAGAACTTGTAAGATCTGAAACTTGCACCCTCTTTTCAAAAAGGAAAAATTCTCAAACTTCTTAGTGTAGGATCACTCCTCGCCTACATAATTTTCTCTCATGAGTTTTTCACGTCTCTTCTGCCGTCAAATTGTGATTTGTTTTGATTTAGGGGTGGTCGCGTTTCAGTTACCGACCACCTCCTATAACATTTTCACTTTTTTTATTTTATTTTATTTCTCACTGTATAGGTCAACTCGGAGTCTAAAATTCCGTAGTGTTTTTCCTAACTTATCTACCATATATGTGAACTATTTTTCATTTTTCCCATATCTGTATACCGTAGTCAATTTAGGATATAATATTAGATCATGGGGTAGCCAGCCACTCCTCTCTAACCTCACCACACATGTCAAGGTCTGGTCAGAAGCCAATGGCTTCGCTTCATCGAAGCTATCTCTACTTTTCTAGTCGAGAATCCCTCACCATCGTACCAACGGCTCATATTAGTTTGCCACGTCCATGTCTATTGATCCAGACTTGTATAACTAGTTGCCACTAGATGCGGAGACAAGGGCCGAGCAGGGGCCTAGGCTCCCATATACTCCACCCGTTTCAAAATGTAAGCATTTATTGATGTTTTGACATCATATTTGACCCTTTTTTTTCATGTTCATGCTCCCCTCTAAAATGCACACACAAGGTTACCGTATAATAAAACACAAGATTATGTTTGCCCCCCTCTCATCTCATTAGACAAATTTTATTATCTGGCCTCCGCCCTGGTTGCCACTGGTTGAAGCATTGCTAAACGCTCTCCGCAAGCAACAATAAAACCACCCAAATAATCCAAGGAATGACCGCAACAGGAATGCAAGCGTGATTCGTCTCCTTATCACTACCTTCTCCCGCAGCCTCCCAAAGTCCGCCGGCGCGTCGCTGGCTTGGAAGCTTTCCGTCCGTTCGTGCATGGCCGGGATGGCGCAGCACCACCTGGACCTCCTCCTCGTCGCGCTCCTCTACGGCTGCGCCTTTACCGGCGCGCTCCTCGTGGCCAACTCCCTCGTGATGCTCGTCTTCCTTTCCGGCGCGCTGCTCGTGACCATCGCGCTCGCCGTGTCCGACGCGTGCAGGCTCGCCGGACAGGCAGCGCGAGTAGCCGAAGCGGCCGCGGCCAACATGAGGCTGGCACGCGCGATCGCCGTGTACGCCGTGCTCTGGGCCGTGGTGCGCGTGGTGCTCGTGGTCCGGTCCAAGATTGGCGCACTCGCGTCGCGTGTTAGGAAGTGCGCGGCGGATCGCGGCCTTGTACAGCGCGGCTTCGGCTTTGTGGTACCGAGTTGAGATTTTCACTGTCGTAGCATGAGGATTTTAGAACAGAAGGTGCCCATGTAACATGATGTTTTCGGTTAAAAATAAGGTGACAAAACATTTTTGCATGGGTAGAGACTGGACATATTGGATCGCCTGTGTTTCCATAAAAACTATATGGTCAAATTACATTGATCAGGGATCGCTTCAATTCAAAGTAGCGAGAAAATGTCTTCACATGACTTCCATGTCCAATCACATGAGAGAAAAAAGGAACATGCAGAAAGGGACAAAATGAGCTCTCCATATTATTGATTGCTTTTCTCTGACGTACATCTCCGAATGGATCCCAGTTTTAATACCTTCGATGAAAACAAATTGCAAAGAATACACGTAAAACTGTAAAACTAATCAATCTAAGTATACAACAGCGTATCCCTAAACCCAACAAAGGTGCTCAAGATGTACACAAATGAATATGTTTAGTGTCGTTGTATGGTCACAAAATTTTCACATCGGTAGCATTCTGAATTCTCGAAGAAACCAGTTCCAGCCTCAGACCAGTTATCTTGGACTTGGCAGATGCACCGGCCGCGAATTGGGTGACATGGCAAAGCCGTAAATGAACTATACATGAGCACCCAATGCTTGGAGCTGATAAACGGAAAAACCATGGTTTAGGGCAACAGAAGAAATGAATGTGAAGTTTCAACAGAAAAGCTTCAAACCTGGCTAACGAGAAGATCCACTTGCTCTCTGTACATCTCTTTTAGGTCGACGATATCATTTCTTAGCTCCTCCAACTGAAAAAACAGCATGAAAATTGAAGTAAATATGGAACAAAAGGTAGGAGTAATGTGCTTCTGACTTATAAAACTGAACTCCAAATGAATGTCCAAAATTCCAAAGTGTTATGCTGTTACTAGTCTAGCTTAAAACGACCAAATTTTTGATTATGCATAATTCTAAGATGTCCAAAAATATATCGTTGACACTAACTCTAGCTTGAATTCATGGCCCTTGTGACACTAATAAGGTATGTTCACAAGTTAAAAAAAACAGACTAGTTATTGTTAAGCTTGAGCACAACTGCATAAGTTCATACAACAACAAAGCCTTTCAGTCCTAAGCAAGGATCTTGATAGCCTAGTCATGGTTCTGGCACGTGGATAGCTGACTTCCAGGCTCCCCTGTCCATGGCTAGTTCTTTGGTGATATTTTACTCTTTCGAGTCCCTCTTTGTGGACTGGAGTAAAAGCTAGATGCATACAAATTCATAAGCCTATGCTTAGTAATAGAGTTTGCTTAGACTTTTAGGCCTTCTTGGTGCAGGTATTACATATTTGGTAATAGTGAAGTTAAACTAAAAATATAGATTATTTCAGTAGAGGAAGCTCGCCTATATTATTCATGAAAGATGCCTTCATTTTTATTTTCATATGACAGCAAACAAGCATTAAATGATAAATGATTAACTTATGTTTACAGGGTCTGCTCGTTCGTTAAATGAAAAAGATAATGATAACTAATAATGTGTTGCATGAAAGCAATACCTCTTCATCGCGTTCCCCCATAAGTTCCAGAGCTTGAAAGTGCCTTTGTTTCAGAGCTTCCAATTCGGCCTTCAAGCCAGGCAGAGCAGCGGCTTCAGTGCGTAACTTTTCACACTGCATACAAAGACATTTGAGTTTGCCCACATATAGATAAAGAAGTAACTCGCAAAAAAGAAGAAAAAGAAGTAAAACTATGGTTGGATTGTCATGATTTACTTGTTCTGTCAATTTGACTAACTCCTCCGCCAGTGAATTCCGAATTGATTCCAACGAGGCCTAAAACACAGGACCAACACTATTCAGATAATTCTGAGCATAATTAACATGACATCACCAGCATGTGCTCAGGCAGAAGTGAGATAAAGTAACAACCACACACCCACATAGAATAATGCAAGAACCATAACAGAAAATAGCCCACATCAGAATAATAACTAGAAAGGAAACTAAATCATGAATTACTTTAGAATGACCACTGCCATAATCAGTATCATATAAGAAATTAAACAACATGAAACAAAAATAGTAAAGGCAACGTTGCCAGGATATATGGCTTATATGTTGTAGGGTCATTTCTTTATTAAAAAAAAGGTAATTCCAGAACCATCTAAAACCATTACTGACAAAGTGCCAGGATAAGTGCATGATGGATGAATCTGAAATCATTATAAATCAGGTTTAAAAATCAGTATGGATAGGACCCCGCTTACGCTTAGCACCAGATATCATTTCCTAACAATAACTTGCATACTAAATTCTAGATGCTGTCAGATAAAAGTCACTTAGACAGGAACACAGTGAGAAACAACTAAAAGCTGATTCATTTTACCAAGAGCAGTGTGTAAAAGCCTAGCTCATTTTAGTAGGAGGTGAGGTGTGGTTGTATACCTCAACCACACATGTTCCAGTCCCCCTTCAATTCGAATTGGGTTCCTATTTTCTTCTTAATGAAAAACTACCTAAGTCCGCCTACGTTGGGTCTTTTTTTGGATGGAGGGAAAAACATGTTTATAGACAAAATAAACTCAATTGAGACGGTGAAAACAACCCATAGCTTTTTGGTTCCGGCTGGTATATACATACTCTAATTATTTAAAACAGGAGAAAAGTGACAATATTCACTTAGGAACTAAACAGTCTGAGAAGAAAAAGAATCAGAAGGGCCCATACCAAGCGTGACATGTAAGAAGCCAACTCTCCATCCTTTTGACGTAGTGCTGATTCAAAAGCACTAGGAGTCATGGTTCTCAGATAATATGACATATTACTTTCTGAAGACATTCTCCTCTCTAACGAAGCATTATCTGATAAATCCAATGATGCTTGAAGGAAATGGCTTTCTTCCAAACTGTTTATACTTCCGGCACTAGAGAGCTTTCTGAGAGGGGCATTTCCTTCAAAGAGCAGACAAGAATCCGAAACTGAGATAGGTGAGGCAACAAACCCCATAACGTAGCTGGGCTTAACCAACCAAAATTAACCGGGAGTAAATTAAAGGACATACTTGTTTGATCTGGAAGCGGAACTTTAGGTGCTTCACGGGAAGATGTTTTCTCAAGTTCTGCCCTGGCAGCCTTTTCCCTTTCAAGGTCCTGAAAGCGAAACTCAAACAAAGTTATAGTCAATCTAATCAAGTTCTGCGCGCTTGAGAAGGTCATTCTAATCAAGTTGGTCATGTACAAACCAGCAATTTAGTAGTTTATAATGATGAATTGATCTGATAATATTGCTTCTTCAGCACAAATATGAAAGAAACAATGATCTTAAAAACAAAAAGTTATAACATAACATCCAACTACGAAGTCCGTGTTATATGAACGAGTGATAGTAAATTTACTACTTTAAAGACTCTAAGGCTCATTAATGAAATTGGCACAAAAACATCACTTTCCAATACAGTTGTGAAATCAATAAATTTACAGTCACATTTTTACTGAAAATAATTCTCACAGTAGCGTAACTACCTTCTCAAGAAGCTCCCTGTGTTCAGCTGCTTCTTGCAGCTCCTTTTTGTGCCTAGCCCTAAGCTCTTTTATTTCTTCTTCAAGCTGTTTGGCCCGCCCTTCTTGTATAGCCAGCTCCTCTTTAATTGCTAGGTATTCCTGTCTACTCTCAGATGCTCTCTGCCTCTCCTTTTCAAGGGACCGGCTCAGCTGTGTCTGCTCTGTTCTCAGGATTGTAATCTGCCAATGACCCCATATTCATGTCAATGAATTAGTCTGACTAAAAAGTACAAAACTGAGGTCTTAGAACCCTTTTATTTTAACAACTTTTCTTTTGCCAAAGGTTGATGCACGAACCTGGGTCTCCAGAACAGTTATCCGCGATAAACCTTGTGACAGCCTCTCATTTACAGACCGCTCCTTTTCTTCTGCAGCAGCAGCTTTGGCTTCTGCTTCCTGCATATTTGAGTAGATTGAAGGATTTTATTCTATTGCCAAAATATTGTTTCCTATGTTTATGTCTGATGCTTATAGAGGAAAGACGGCACCCTCATCAGTTTTCCTCATTGCTTCTACACAGCTATCATTAAACACATTTTTTATTGGAACAAAATATACCTGGAGGCGAGAATTCAAGGTTCTCTCAACACCAGCCCAAGCTTCTTCCCTTCGAGCAGCAGTCTCCTGTTAATAATAACACACAATTGACAAGATAACTCACATTAGTAAAAGGAGCTAAAATCCCAACATTCCGAAAACATAAATTTAAAATAACTATAGCATAATAAAAGGCAAAGACATGCACCAATACCTGCATGGCTTCAATTTGCCTTAGGAGTGGCCGGGTAGATTCAGGAACTTGTGTGACCAGTTCATTATAACGAAGTTCACTGGACTGAAATGGCAAAAGAAAGTGAGAATTGGTTGATAAAAAATTTTACTACTCATTACAAGCTAACCAAGTAGATGCTTGCTTACTTGATACCGCTTTTGCAGATCATCATAATCCCTTTTCAGCCTCTCTTCTCTGAAAGCAGCCTGAAACAGCCCCAAAGGAACACTTACAATCAGGGACACAACATTGGACAGCTACAACTAGTTTAATAGTGTTATCCTTGAGGTATAGATTACTGCTAGGTCAGCACAAAATTATGGATGCATATGTTCATAATTTACCTCCTGTTCTTGCCTGGTGAGAGAATGCCTCAACTCCTCGATCGTCTTAATCAGCATGTTTTCTTTTTCATCAGCTTCTCTTAAACGAGTCTCCAGTTCAACTTTGGCTTCGGTGTTAACCCTTGCTTCAGCTAATGCCTCAGCCTCTTTGGCTGCATTGAGAGCATTTGTGTAAAACTCCTTCTGAGCTGCAAGTTCAGTCTGATTTCTTTCTATTGTTTCTTGAAGCAACTTCTCAGTCGCTGCCTTGTCTCTCTTGATACTCTCGACCTTAGTCTCCTCAACCTGTTTAGTGAAGACATTACCAGCTTAAGTACCTTCATTACATTATCTAACATATAAGAAGCAAAAAGACTTGTTCATAGTAATAACTAAATCATGAAACGTAGCCAACGACACAGGTAAGCTTGTTTGATTGTAATTAAATCATAAAACAGGAGATGCATTATTCGAATGGATAGAAGTCCACAGTATGAAGTGCGAAATCATGGTCCAAAGAGAAGTATAAAACAAATAAAATTTGATTCCTTATTTGAAATCAAGCAAAGACAGGTGCATTTTTGTGATGTTTAACACAGCAAGATTCCTTTTTTTTTACATCTAAAAGAACTCAATTTAGATTATTTTAAATAAATATACAGTGTTGATATTCCTTTTACCTGAATCTTTGAGTTGAGTCGTTGTTTTTCTTCATCGAGCTCACGAATCTAGCTTCAACAGAAAACCAAAAAGGAAAATCACAAACTTGATCAAACTGAGATAAGAATTTTATTATTAGAGCATAGCATCGAATTATGGTACATGCCTGTGCCCTCAGTTTTCGTATAGTAGCTTCTTGAGCAGCTTGTTTTTTTGATAGCTCTTCACCTGTTTCAGTTAAAACAAGATGTTAATGCCAACATATGGCCCAAAGCAACGGAAAATAACGAAGGAAATAATTACAGGGGGTCTACTTGTTGATCCTGACTAAAGCAGCATAGGTAGGAAAACTGGAACAGTATATTGTATTATTTGGTGGCGCTCATGCTTGGCCATAGTATTTTGAACAAGAGGAACAGTGAATTGTATAGTCTCAACATCATACTGGGTAGGCCTTAAATTATGTGAATTTAATATCTGTTGATTATACATAACGATAAGTCATAAATCATTGGTTCAGTGTACCTTCAGCCATGACCTGACTGATAATCTCATCCTTTTCTTTCAAAAGAGCAGCTGCATCACTTTTTTTATTCTGCTCTCTCCTTAATGTATCCCGTTCTTTGGTTAGTGCATACACCTACAAACATCAAGGCATTAAAATCACAAAAACTCATGCCCGAACCCAAATTTATGTATAAATGAACTAGGGCACAAAGCAAACTTTGTACAAGTTGACTCAGGAAACGGAAAAAAGAAGAATAGTCAAGAAACTTATTGCATCCCAGCAGTGCATTTAATTATCTTTATAATGCAACTTACTTTGACCAACTAAAAAAAAATCATCTCCTCCTATATTAAACACCGTCCCAACTAAAACAATTTACAGTAGCGGCAGTGAAAACTTCAATAGTAGCAACCAGGACATAGAAAACATATTAGTACTTTCTCAGGACTATACCACAACATATTACTCAATGTCAACAATCAACTCGTTTTATTTACTGAATTCTATGACAATACAACAGAAAAGGAAGGTTGTTGATCAATTTTGCATAAAAGTTCTCAAGTATCAACCAGTCTAGCATGCTAGCTATTGTTAAAGCACAAACAAATTCAACCATCATACCAAAAGGCAGGTGCTACTGAGGATATAACATGCACCATTCAGAACTTATTGATCTAATCTTAGTGTATGCATGGGTAATTGGCTGCCATTTCTCCAATCCTTCTTGCTCCCAGATATGGTAGCAATATGCAATGATCAATTCGCCACAGAAATAGAAGCATCCAGTAACAGAATAGCGAGTCAGTGATGCCTCACCTTCCTTTCAAGAGTTGCTACTCTCTGGTGATATTCATCCTTAAGCGCATCCATTTCTGCTTCAGATGATTTGCTCTGTTATCATATGAAAAACTAATCAATCAAAAATTCATCGAAGCATAAGTGACTACTAATAACTGAGTGATAGTTTTTGAACATTCTTCTTGATATATTTTCAGCGTGTAACCTAATACTTTTAAAATTTGAAGACATTATAACTGAATTGCTAAAGAAGAAATAGCTTGCAAATATACCTTGAGATCATCAATTGCTGCTTTCAGTTGCTCATTCTCATTCATCAATCTTGCAATTTCATCAGCTTTGGACTGCAAGAGGGATTAAGTGTTGTTAGGCACAAAATGAATAGTAAGGAGCCATGTATGTTGCAATAAATGATTTAAGATGGGACCAAATGTTTCGACAACGTACAAATAACCATGCCACGATTGTGAAGGACACTACTGTAGGACTACCTCATTATTAAGAAATATATAACATTTAAGACAGCTAATTGTACAACCTGTACAACTTCTCTAAAATGCTTACCTTTCTTTTCCATAAAAACATGCACGGATTCAGAAATAGAAAATGTTTCCTTCCGAGTGGGAAACCATATGATATGAGAGTAATTTAGCATCAACTGAACTGCTACAGCAGAGATTAGGAATGTGGAAAAGATACCTGGGATTGTCTTGCAGCACCTTGCAATGCAGCTTCCATCATTTTCATTTCACGCCTTAATTTCTCTAGCTCAACAACAGAATCAACAGACTCCGGAGTCAGAGAATTTGTACTTCTGATAGATTCCTGATTCTTTTCTTCTTTTCTGGAATTGTTTGCAGACGAATCAACTTCTACTGGTTTGTCAGGCATATCTTCAGTAGTAGCCACTAACTCAGTTTGCAGATTTGAATCATGCTCCACATTTATGGATTTTGATCTAAGGTCTTCAACACCTTCCCTTGTGCTATCCTCCTGTCCCACAACAGAAACCACCCCTTCTGCCATTTGGTTGCTTTCTTCTTCATTTCCAGCAGTATTAATATCATTATCATGTATTTTGACTTCTAGCTGGGTAACTTTGTCAACAGTATCACTGCTATCCTGTGTGACATTTATTTCTGTTTGAACATCAGATTCTGGAACAATCTTGCCCTCAGCGTCATTTACATCATCTGAATCATCTGGCATTGAATCTACTAGTTGTGACTGAGAGATGTCCCCGTCCCCTGTGTCTTCCTTTCCAGTATGAATAGATTCTGACACTTCCATGTCACTTGATTCATCTACTTTGGCAGGTGAAGAAGATGCTTTACCATCAGGTGTGTCTGTGCCAGACTCTCCAAGCTGAGCTGGTAAAGCTTCATCATTAGGAACAGAATGTTCAGAATCTTGATGATCCTGGTTTTCCTTCCTGAATGAACTAATGGCCTCATCGGAGCCACTATGATTTTCTTCTGTGGTTGAAGGATGTGTTGGTGGTTGTAATGGTTCTGCTACCCCAGAAGCATCCTCCTTAGGAGTACGTGATTCGGTGGAGTCATGACCCTTTTCATCTATTTCTGAAGAATGTGCTGGAGCTTGTGGTGTCCTGGGATGCTCGGAAACATCCACCTTAGAAACAGCTGACTCAGTGGAGATTCTGTGAGTTTCTTCTAATTTTGAAGGCTGCTCTGGAGACTCAGCAGTTTCTGATACTTCAGAAGCATCTACCTCAGATGTAGGTTGCTTGGTGGGGGTGCCATGATTTTCCTCTGCGTCTGATAAATGCTGTGGAGTTTGTGGCTTTTCCGATACTTCAGTGCCATCCTCCTCACTATTTTGTCCCATGAAAGCCATGACAGGATTGAAGAATCCTATTCTGTCCGAGTTAGATGTCCTTGATCCTGATGCTGCATTTCAAAATGTTCTCATTCAACATGTGGTGAAAACCATGTAAACAAGTACAATGCTAACCTCTCACAAGATTTAGGTACAACATAATACGTCACTGCTTTTGGATACGCCTAAAACAATGCGTAAAGCAGTCAGCCACACGTAATTCTGCGACTCAGATAGTGAAAAAACTGTTATGATTCCAGCACTGGTAGGAGGTACACAAAAAATTTGGTGGTATGCCAAAATCAATCATACAGAATTCGGCAAAGTGATAGGCACTACTTGGACTATTGGAAATGCTGTTATACTCAGCTTTTTTTTTTCAAAACAGGTGATAAGCAGGTATTTAACTCACTATCTACCACCAAATGCTGGATCATCTAAGTCATTCCTTACAACTACAGACCACCCGAATCTCAATTGGACATAAGCGTTATCATCAGGCAGCTCCATCACAGTATCCACTCAACACTTGCACAAAACCAAGAATGCACCAATGCAAAACGATCGCACTACAGAGACGAAGAGTGCCATACAGTACCTTCTTCATCGTTGCGTTTCTCCTCGAGGCCGAGCGCACTGTCAAAGTTCTTCTCGATATTCTTCACGCTCTCGCTGATCTTGTTGACGGCGCCGGCAATGTCCTGCAGGCCGCCCAGCGACTCCTGCAGGCCGCCCAGCGACACCTTCCCCGACCACCACGCCATCGCTGCCCCTGCTGCCTCCCTGCTCCGATCAGCACACACTCACCAACTGGGCACTACAATTTCACGCCCGCCTGACCGCCTAGATCCCGCGCATAGATCTGATCCGCACCGCCGATCCACCTCCCCGCCCAGGCGCGCGCGACCGGGATCTGGCCCCGCGGCCCGGCCTCGCCCACCAACCAAATCGGATTGAACGGGCGGAGCGACAGCGAGGGTAGGGAGGACGGAGGGAAAGGGCGCGGACGCCGAGGTCCACGGGGGCTGTGAGCGAGTGGCGCGGGAGCGGAGGAAGCTCTTCAGGGGAGGAGCTCCCGCCGCGCGGTAGCGCGGAGGGAGATGTAGCGGGCGCGAGGAGTGGGTGGGGGTTGGGTTGGGTCGGGGAGCACGACGGCGAGGGAGGGGAGAGTTTCGTGTAGTGCGTTCGGCCGGTGGCGTGGGCGCGCCGCGTCGGCGTCGGTGATCGCCCGCCGGCCGGTGCGGTGTGATCTGAGCCGCGCACCAGCCCACCCCCCCGGTCGGCTCGGTGCAGTGGACAGTGGATTGGTGGATCTCGGCCTGAGCTGAACTGAGAATCAACTGATCTTGCGTGTGCCGGGTGCGGCTCGTCCCGTTCGCGCGTACTGCGTCATCGCCATGGGCCCATCAGCCTAGGGACCTCCCCCTGGACATTCCATGAATAAAAAATAAACAGAACAACTAAAGAAAAAAAATAGAAACACACCAGATTTGTAATGTGGCCCTGAGTCGTTGATTAATCAGTATATAGGAGGTCTCTCCCAAAATCCGCTAATTAGTGATCTGAGGCAGAGGATTGCATTAATGGGCCTGGGCATCCATCGGAATTGCACTTGTGGGATCTAATTGGAAATCCTGTGTCTTAGGTCACTCTCAGCGGATTTTGGAAGAAACCTCCTATATGCCGATCCATCAACGTATAAGGAAGTGTAGATCGACCCAGAAGGAACCTCCTATAAACCGATGCATCAACCAGTAAGGAAGTGTAGATCGACCCATCAATGATCTATGGGCCACCTTACAAATCTGGTGTGTTTCTAATCAGTTTATGACTTTTTTATGTTATAATAGTTTTTGCTTTTATACATGTTCAACATTTTGATACAGTACTACCAACATTTATAAATATGTTCCAACATTTTTGAAAGATTTTGTCAAGAATTTTATAAAAAATGTTGACGCAAAAAAAATGAGATGTTAATGTTGGGGTATAAACCTCCAAACATAGAGAGAGGGAGTATGCGGAGAGGATAGGACAAGTGAGCAAGTAAGCAAAATAGCAAAGAGTCCCCTCCCCCAAGCCCTTGGGCTCTATTTATAGGGGAGGTGGAATGACTCTTCTCATTTATTTCATTGGTGGGGATAAATATTACAAACAAGTCATAGAACTTTACAAATAGGTCTTAAACCCACATATTGGCCTCTTTTGTACACAAAAAGAGGGTCCTAGCCTATGACACATATGGCGACCCCCAACAATTAATACAATACAATAAATGTTGAAACAGTACAACCAATATGTTGATGAAAAAATTGAATATTTAAAAAAATAAAAAATATTCATATTGCATCTCTATTTGTAGAATTAGTTCTCAAAACACGTAGGTTCAAAATGATTAAAAACAAACCCATCGTTTTGGAGAAAAACATGTTCTAAGTTTCAATTCACACTCAATTACTTTTCACCCATCCCGCACCGATAACAATCGACATGTCTCCCATCTGTTGTGCTCCCACTCTGGCCTGATCGATGACTCATGCGCAAGCAAGACGGTGAGGGAGGGAAGAGTTTCGTGTAGTGCGTTCGGCCGGTGGCGTGGGCGCGCCGTGTCGGTGATCGCCCGTCGGCCGGTGCGGGATGGACAGTGCACCTGTCCACCCCCCACTCGGCTCGATGCAGTGGACAGTGGATTGGTAGACCTCGGCATGAGCTGAACCGATCTATTTGCGAGCCGGAGCAGCAACGCGGGCGCGTGACTGCGTTCACACGCACGCGCGTAAAATTGGTGGCGAGTCTAGCATTGGAATTTGAAAGTGGGGATAATAGTCTCGGTAACACCGATAGAGGTGACCATCTTCTGAACACCATTAGTAAGGAGGCTTTCTTCTCAACACGAGCCGTAATCGGTTCCTTTCTCTTCATAATATTAAAATCCATCTTTTCTATGTCTTTTTTGCCCCTGGCGCCTTCCTCTATGTCGGCCGCATGCCCCGTTGGCCGCCACGCCGCATCTGCAGGCTGCAGCTCGCGCCTGCCAAGCTCTCCCCGTCGTGCTCTCCTACCTCCACCGCCTTGGATGCGCCGCCGCGCCACAGGGTGCCTGCAGCTCGCGCCCGCCGAGCTCTCCCGCCTCCGCCACCCTGTTGTTGTCGTGCCCGCTGCAGCACGCCCCTCCCCTGCCGCGTCGCCGTGCTGTGCCGCCGTGCCTCAACGCAGCTCGCCCCTCACCTGTCGCGCCACCACCGAGATGCACGGCCTCTTGCACCGCTTCTCCCTCCCTCAGCGTAGCCGCTCGGGTGGTGTCGTGTGCAAAGGCGCCGCCACTCTGCTCGATCACGGGTGCCGCCTTCGTGATTTGTTTTGGGTAGCAGAGAGGATTTGATTCCCGAGAAGCCAAGGGCAGAATCGAGAGAGAAAAGTGAGATGGGCTGCTTGTTGCTATATTGGAGGGAGAAGTAGAGTTAGAAGTGGTGTTTAAGAGAAAGGCTCTTTACTAATAGGGTTTGGGAGATGGTCACCTTTATGATGGTGTCAAGGCTATTATCCCTTTGGAAGTGGGGGTGGGCCAGAGAAAAATTCCCGCCGCACAACAAAGTTAACATGACATATCACAAAAAAAAATCAAAAGCCTAATAAAATATCTTTGAAACATAGTAAAATCAACGGAATCTTGCAAAGTTGTCTCTCCTACCATCAACTCCCACAATTACATCATCAATTTGAGCGTTGGGATTCAAATAAGAAGTGTATCTAATCTGCAGTACAACAATCCAATTGCATAGAAAAATGTTACTAGTTGCTACCTTAAAAACCATCATAGGACAGCAATTGAACGACATAAGTTAATTCCATTGAATCAAATAGAAACTCCACCAAGTTTCCCGGCCTTGCTCCTTCCCTCTCTGCCTTCCCCTTTGCTTGTTGCCTAGCATAGAAGAGCGGTCGTGTCATGCACGAGCAAGGCAGCAGCTGTAACATCCCACCCTAATGAAGACCCAAATCTGATGATTAGTGCATTTTGATCACAAATGCTAATGATCACTTTGGAAAAGTTATTTAAAAGCAAATCATTTGAAAATAGTCAAATATGAACTTGAGCTAGAAATTCAAAATTTTGTATACAAGTGGGCCCATTTGAAAATTTCCTTGACATCCAGGGCCAAAAAGAAATTTTTGGAGAATTTTGTGGATTTTTCTACAAAAGGAAATGGGCTCAAATAAATCAAAGTTCATTTATTCAAAATCTGTCTTAATTGAATTTTAATTCAAAATCTAAGTCGAATTAGGAAAAGTTGTAATAAGGAAAAATGTTCATCTCAGTGAAACCTTCCAGAACTGATTTTATCAGATGTTTTTGGAGCACAGTAAAGTTTGGTTTCAATCAAATCAAATCAGCACGTGCAAATTCAATTGAAAAATTCAAAAATCGCACTGTAGCGCCGGGTGTCGCCGCCGCCGCACGCGCTTCTCTCTCTGCCCACACCGCCGGAACTGTGGCCGCCGTCAGCGCAGCACAGCGCCGAGGACCGGTTCAACCCCCTCTGGACTCCAGCTTGCGCTCCCTCTCGCTCTGTAGCAACCCACCTCAAATTAATGAGGGGTTAGCTAACCAGGATCATAATCGGGTGACACTTGACGACGCAAGAGTCCAAAAGTACACACACATGAGCATATATAAAAATAGAGTGTAAAAGAGTCCTTAATTATTAGAACTTTGATTCAATTTGATTACATAAAAGAGTTTGAAAAGCGTAGCGGAAGCGATATACAACTCGACGTATTTATCCTATGATGAAGCACATTCAGCCCATAAACATGCTTCATTCTCTTGAGCCAAAGCATCACCTGCAAAAAGATTTAAACCACAAACCCTGAGCAACTAATACTCAGCAAGGCTTACCCGTCAAAATGGCCTTCTAAGACCGACTCCTAACATGCAGGGGGCTGACCAAGATTAATGAGAATATTTGCATAAAAATAGCACTAAAAGTTGGTCCTTCTTTCAAATTTTAGTCAAATTAAAAGAGTTCTTGCATAAACATAAATATTAGCACCTATGCTAATCCATACAAGGTTGCAATACAATTAATTAAAGTACAATTCAGCAAGTATAATCATCATGTTCCACTTCTTACTACGATGTGACGCAGTGAACAAGTAGTACTCAATAATCGCGAGGGACGGCGATTCGAATCGATTTACACCTGCAGGCGAAACCCGAGATACACGACGTACGCACACCCAAAAGGGGCACGCACGGCAACATTTTACAAGATACCATAAAGTCGAGCCGCTTAACACCTCTCCCGAGTACACGTCTCCCCACGCGATAGCCACGCCGGGTCTAACCGTGGTTCGCCCGGGCACCCTCCCCTCAAACACGGTCCCAGATTCCACCATAACCATCTTCATCACCAAAAGAGAGGCGGGTTCACGTCCAACAATATAGCATCGAGCTACTAAGTTTACTAGTTCCCATTCTCCTAGCATGCATCCGGTACTGTTCAAACTTGCTCAGCGGGGCCACAACGAACGGTCCTCAATCGACACAAACGGGGCTATGGCGAACAAGGCGAGCCTTGTCACCTCAACCTACACATGAAACTTCCCCGTTCGGTCTCAAATTCATTATCATCATCATGTGAGAACATAAAGTAAATCCATTTCCCCAACCTCGAGTGATCTCCATACCACTCGAATGCTTCTAACGGTGACTCGATATTAAGCATAGCAACTAACGGGCGGCTGTACCCAACTGAACCAACCCATAGGAATAGAGATTTCTAATGCATCTAAAGTTCCATACAACTCCTAAACATAATGCACATTCCACGACTCGAAGTACATATGAGAAAACCGAAAACTTGGTAAACATAGGAATGCACCGGGGCTTGCTTTGGGTTTGAGAAATGTTAGCACATTCCAAAATGTTAGTAGCAGCATCAAGTTCTCCACGGCGATGATTCCCATCTCTTCGGTTCCACCTTCGCATCCTAAATGACAATATAAGGTGATGCGATGCAAATTTAGAATGCATGAATAAAGAGTGAATTATGACCTGTTTGATTTAGTTAACAACAAGGCAGCATTCGTCGTGACTAAAATAAAACTGAACTTCGTTAACAATAAGGGGTGTGGTCTGAGGTTGAGGTTATAGCTTTATCGAATTTCACTTGAAGCATTCTTTTCAAAGGGAGAGGAAGTTAGTTTTTACCATTAAATGTTGGTAATTTTCTCTTATTGCATAATAATGTCTTTGACACATATTCTGAAAGTGAAATGTGGTTTATAATTGTTACTCAACCTTATCATTAAGTTTGGGCTTTAACCAAGTCTATGTTATTTATTGAAATGTAGATTGTTGGAACATGACGCGGTTGCTCATGAAATTATTATTGGCGCTCTAGGTGTACAGAGTGAAACTATTGGGATTTACTGTACGATGATCATCGGTTTAAGATATGCTCTTGGTCTTATAAGGGCCATATTCACCTAGACAAAGTAATTACCCTATAGTTTTTCTCGAGAGAAAGCAAAGTAGGACACTATGTATAAACCTCTATTTACTATGAATTCTTATGGTGAAAGATGATATTACACGTACGTTTTATTCATGGTGATGGTGTGCATATCTATTATGTACAGTCTACATTACGAGTACTAATGAGCATGGGGTTGTTTCAAATAAACAGGAGTAAATAAACTAGATTTACATATAAATAAATCCTAAGGTGGTTTGAATATAAAAAGAGGCTATATGCACCTAGTGCCTAGGGAGACATTCTTATGTGTTAAAAAGGTTTACTTTCTACATTTAAAAAGACGTGCATAAATTAATTACTCAGCCGATTTATGTGTATGCATAAGATGGGCAACCTATACTCAGGGCATGAGATGCATGAACACTAATTATTTAACTATAACTCCTAAGTTAGAGTACCAAGTATAAATGAACCGATAGGCTCATGCATGGATAATCTGTTCAGTTACTTGGAATAATTAATTTAACATTCAAAGTAAAACGTGTGCAAACTACCATTTTAGTAACTACATATGACAAGTAGATGGAGATCCATATAGGTTGTTTGAAGCAATTACATGTACAACCATTATGTGAATATGCAAACTATTTCTAATAGGAACCTATTTAACTATCATAAGAAACATGTATGCACCAAATTAATTATTATTATCATTTTTAATGACAATGTCCTGTGCTTTAATATTGGCAACTAGTGGTACAGGTTCCTCAACGAATTCAATATAATGTACTTCATGAAATTAGTGTAAAGGTTCATGGAACTTCCTTGATAAATATAATTTAGTGACATGATGCACATGACATGGTGATGCTCAAAAGTAACTTATGAACATTTTCGTTGTTTTTGTCTAAACTATTTCTTTTACCAGTAACGGTTTATTCGTTGTATAAAACAGTGTGAACAATTAAAGGAAAGTTAAACATGTCACCGGTTTTAATTGAAAGCAATAAGAGATACGGACACAATAAAAGGATTTATGGCACTTTCTTGATAAATACATTACAATGATGTTATTAAGAACAAGATAACATGTTCGCGGACTTACTAACATGATTTAGGTACTTAGGTGCTCAAAATTTTACATATAACGTTTCCGATTTAAACAATGTTTAGGCGTGTACAAAGAATCATCTTCGAAAATTCATAAAAGGTTTCTGGAAGATCTATAATTAATGTTGTATTTTTCCTAAGTAAGATAATCCTATGAAAAGCAACATATCCAAAATTAGATGCCAAAATGTGCAGGAATAAAATACTAAAAATGATTTTGCTAGAAACTTGAAACTGAAATTAATCTTAATTCAAGTTGATTTTTAAGAACTGGTTTCAGGGAAAAGTTCAGGGAGCTGTTGACGGTCGTTACGGACCAATTTCGACCGTCAACTAGCTCAATAAACAAGAAGAATTGGACACTCTTTACATGCACTTTATTTAAGAATAACCTAGTTCCACATGTACCTCTAGATTTTAGTGTGCAGGTGGAATAAGGGAGAAATCCAGGTGAACTCATGCCCCAAGGCGACGAATCAACACTTCTACACAACAACGTTCGCCGCGGGAATACAATTCCAAGACAAAAGGCCAAATCTCGTCAAAGTCCAACACAACTAAGGCCAAATGCACCTGGACCAGAGAAGTGGACCCAGAGGGAGAGGCACCTGCCAAAGCCCAGCCCAGGAGGGGCCAGGCACAGGTCGGCCGACCCCCCCTGGCCAGGTCGGCCGACCTGGCAGGGTGGCCCCCTGGGCCCATCTTTCTATGGCGGTTTGTAACCGACCTCTGTAGGTCGGTTCCCCCTGCATTAAATGCCACCGACCTCGGGAACCGCCTCAAAGTTGCCGACCTTCAAGGACTATATAAGGAGGGGTACCCCCCTCCTTCCAATACATACAATACACAAGGATCATTCCCTCCTCCTCACACTAGAGTTAGAGGCAATTCTAGGTAGTGCTAGGCTGAGTAGTGGGCTGCCCTATTGCTCCCAAAGTCTTGTGGAGAATTAGGTAGTGCTCTTGTATCCTTTCTCTCTCTTTGTAAGACTTGTTATTTAATATATGGAATACAAGTATTCATATAGTTGTTATGAGCTTGCTAGTTCTACCATGATCTTGTATGATCGTTCGTTGTTCGTTCATGCTCGTTCATTGTTCGTTCATCGTTCGTTCATACTCGATCATCGATTATTCTTGAACTTGCTTAATCGTTCATCGTTCGTCGCTCGTTCTTGAGCGACGAACGCTTATGCATGACTTAGTGCTAGCTTTGATCCCTTTTATCTAGTTTATACTAGTTAGGCTAGTTGTTCTCATGTTTAGGCATCGGGCTCATTGTCCTGCAAAGGTGCTTTAGATTTATCACCCCGTCGATCCGAAGGGTTGTGGGTGCCTCGAGGGATCTAGAGTCGTGGTTAGTAACGCCGGCATGGTGCCGGGGTAGTCTATCCACCCTTGGGTATGTGCGTGTCCCACGGTTTGTAGAGGTAGGTGGCAGGAAGTGACAGCCCTGTCCATCCAAAGGAACCCTCCACGTTCGGGCACGGCATAGGAGTACGTAAATAGGCCGGAGTCGCGAAGCAGACCTTGCGTATGCCGGATCTCCCGATGTTGCCTAGGCATTAGACGCTTGCTTGTGCTTGCATGACGCTAGATGATAGGTAGAGGTTGTGCACGCTATATGAATATTGTACCTTTGGAGTAGTGGCTCGCTAGCCTAACTTAGCATTGCTTAGGATTGTCTCTCGCCTTTTATTAGAGAGAGTGGAATACCTTCGTGTGTGTCACACTATCCTTATTATTATTAAACCTTACCCCTGCATTGGAATGTGGTTATATCACTTATCGTTTGTACACCATGAACATAAGTACTCTTGTCAACCATGTCTTCTTTTGGGAAAATATAAATACGATACCCTGGAATACTCTCGGGTGAAATGCTACAACGGGTTATCCGTCCGCTTGCGGATATTCTATTTAACATGACAAACCTTATAATTCATATCTAGTACTTGTTACTAGTTGTGGATTATTTGGTTAAATAGTGCAAGTGAACAATTCCATAACCCCCGGCGTCTCCCGCGGTCGCGTGTTTCCCGCGTGACCGTAAGAGACGCCAACAGGAGCCTACATGGAATACGCATGCCAAAAATCAGACCTATTGCATGTGTAGATATTTTTATAAAATTAATATTATGTTTTTATTCTCTGATTTTTAGAGAATTAATTACACAGTATTTAGATGTTTATGTTGTACCAATGGATAGATCTTGTTACAAGGATTCCAAAAACATTTAGTTTGCAATTTTTGGATACCCATAACTCCAGATATAGATTTTTGAAATTTGTACAATTTCTGAGCAAGTTCGAGTTATTTACGAAATTGCCACCTTCGTCTTCATCAGAACAGAGCTACAGACAGCGATCAGAAATCCTTGAAATTCGTCGATTTGGGTGGTGGGATTGCACGAGGCATGACACCAATGGATGCGTAGGGATGTGAGGAAGCTATGGGTGCGAGTAATCGAGTGGAAACTCACCAAGGAGGGAGGAATCGACGACGATGTGGAGCTCGGTCACCCGGCGGCCATGACTGAAAATCCTCGTCGATCTCGCGCTACGGGCGAGGAGGTTTCGATTGGAGTTGAGGAGCATCTAGAGGAGACACTGGCGCTCTTTTCTTCAGTGGAGGTCGAGCTCGGTGGTGCAGTGGAGCAGCGGAATGGCGAGCTTCAGCTCGGGGCGGCAATGGTGGTGCATGCTCGGGAAGAAAAAGAAAAGGAGGTGCGGCGACGACTTGGACAGCGGGTCAGGGAAGAGGATAAGGCCGAGGGTGGCGTGTGAGCATGGCACGCTTGATGGCGCACGCGCGACGGCCTGCTGTGGCTGACGACGGCCACAGCGGCGCTCCGCACGGCGCGAAGAAGAAGATGACACCTGGCGCTACAGTAACATTTTCGAATTTTCTTGATTTTCGTCGGTTTGAATTGATTCGATTAAATTTTAATCTTCCCGAGCTCCACAAATTCTGAAAAATTCAGGTTAGGTATATTTCACCAAGGGGAACAACTTTTCTAATTACAAGTTTCTCTGATTCGGCAATTTGGAGTTAAAATTCGTTCAAACTCAATTTTTGACAAAGGTACATGCATTTATTTGGACCCTTAAACTTTTGCAGAAAAAACCCCAAAATTCTCCAAAATTCTCTCTTAGCCCCCGGATGTAGAGGAAGTTTTCATTTGGGTCCACTTGTATACAAAATTTTGAAGTTCTAGTTCAAGTGTAGGTTTGACCAAAATTCAAGAAATTTTGATTTGATTTGCGAGTTCAATTATGAAAATTTATAATTAACAGGGATTTTCACTAGTCAAGAAGGCCTAAGTGCAATTAAGAATTTGGGGTGTTACACGCTCTCTCCGTCAGCTCCCGCGCCAAGAACAGCCGCCATCGACGAGCTGCCATTGCCGCCTCCCCACTTAGCTCGAGCTCGCCGCCACCCCCGTCCCTCTCTGAGCTCGGTCCCAACAGAGAAAACGTGCGCTACGAGTTCCTCTAGCCTACGCCCAACACAAACTTCAAGTTCCCCCACCCTGCAGAGAGAATCGACGCGAAGTTCGACCATGGCCGCCGGGTGACCGTCGTCGAGCTCAGCGCAAAATTCGACCATCTCGGTGAGCCACTTCTCGATTCCTCGCTCTGGGTGATGCACACCTCACATGCGCACTCTCCAGTGCTGACCTCGTCGCCTTTCACGCAGTGAAATCGCCGGAATCACCTTCTTCTCCGCCGCCGTTCGCCGGACCGCGCCGCCCCTCCGACGATCTCCCCTCTCCGGCCTTCCTCCACGTGCACACGTGCTACGGTGAGCTTCTCCTTCACTCCGTGAAGCTCATGCGCGCCTTAACTCACCCCCTCGCTGCCTCCTCTCGCCGGAACACCGCGCGCCGCCGCTCGCCGCCGCCGCCATCGCCGCCGACCTCCTTCCCGGCCGCGCGCACGTGCACACCAACTTGCATTAGAGTCGCCTTGATTCCCTCTACCCGTTGCCGTTGACCGTCGCGTGAGACTCGCCGCCGTTTAGCCGGAACAGCGACCTCGCCGTCGCACTGTCGCGCGTGCACCCGCCATGCCATGGCACTGCTACAGTGCCGCGTTTTCTTTTTCCTTTTTGTTTTCTCAGAATTTTGGTCAAACTTGTAAAATCGATAGAAATTCGAATACAGCTCAGAAAAATCCAAAACAAAATTTGTTGGTTTCCTTATGAGCAGAACTATCCAGTGGTACAACATAAACATCTGAATTCATCTCAGTTAATTTTATAAAATTGAAAGAAGAGAATCAGGAAATAATTTTTATAAAAAGATCTGTAAGTGAAAAAATTCTGAATTTTGGCATGCACACTCCTAATAGGTTCACTGAACATCCCACCAAGTGGTATCTTGAAATGCACCTTCTTTTAGGAGTAATTTTAGTTTTCAGTTTCTAGAAGAATCTTTTTTTTTTATTCCTGCACCTTTTTGCACCAAATTTTGGATATGTTACTGTACCTAGGATTAGGGTGCTAGATAAAATTACAAATGTAATTTTAGATCTTCCAGAGCCCTTTTTAAAGAATTTAGAAAAGAATCCCTTATTTGCGCGTAAGAAAATTCCTAAGTTCAAAATAATTTGTGTAAATCACTGAGGACCAGAATGCAAAAACCTGATGAATGGCTCTGCCAGCATGTTGCATTTGCATCATAGCATCACCATGTCATATTTGTCAAGGAAGTTCCACGAACTATCTTTGATTTTGTGTATATTGTTGCATTCATTTAGGAACCGAAGCCGGACTCGAGGACGTGGAGATCGTGACCGAGGAGACCGGCGCTGACTTGAACGTGCTCGAGTGTGCTAACCACCAGCCCCAAGGCAAGCCCCGGTGCACTCCCATGTTTACAAAGTTTTATATTTTCTCACGTGTATTTCGAGTCATGAATTGTGCATTTACGTTTTAGGAGTTGTATGGAACCGTAGTTGCATTTGACTTACATGCTCCTATGGGTGGGTTCAGTTTTATACAGCCGCGTGGTAGTGCTTGCTAGGCTTAATAAGGTAGTGTCGTCGGTAGAATATCGAGTGGTATGGAGACTACTCGGTGTAAGTGGGGTCGGGTTTATTTTTATGTCCTCACATGATGATGATAATGAATTTGAGACCAAACGGGGAAGTTCAGGTGTAGGTGGAGGTGACAAGGCTCGCCTTGTTCGCCATAGCCCCGTTTGTGTCGGTTGAGGACCGTTCGTTGTGGCCCCGCTGAGCAAGTTTGAACAGTACCGGATACATGCTAGGAGAATGAGAACTAGTAAACTTAGTAGCTCGATGTTATATTGTTGGACGGGGCCCCACCTCTCTTTTGGTGATGAAGATGGTATGGTGGTTGCGGGTATGTGTTTGAAGGGAGGGTGCACGGGCTAACCACGGATGGCTAGCGCGGTTATCGCGTGGAGGACGTGTACTCAGGAGAGGTGACACTCGGACCGGCTTTATGATGTCTTGTAAAAGGTTGCCGTGCGTGACTCTTTCGAGTAGCGTACGTCGTGTATTCGGGTTTCGCCTGCAGGTGTAAATCGATTCGAATCGCCGTCCCTCGCGGTTATTGAGTACCACTTGTTCACTGTGTCACATCGTAGTAACAAGTGCACATGATGATGTTATATGCTGTTGTATTTCAATTATTTGTTTGCAACCATGTATTGCTTAGTTAGGTTGTTAATATTTATATTTATGCAAGAACCCTTTTAAATTTGGCTAAAATATGAAAATAAGGATTAATTATTAGTGCCGTTTTTTGCAATTAAATTTCACCCCCTGGTCAACCCCCCTGCATATTAGAAGTCGGTCTTAGATGGCCAATTTGACGGGTAAGACTTGCTGAGTATTAGTTGCTCAGGGTTTCGTTGTTTAAAATTTTACTGCAGGTATTCCAAATTGCAACTTCTGCGGGTGTTGTGGTAAAATAGTGTGGGAGGATGAACCGCTCAAGGACTGGTCCATTGAGTGGGTTCCCTCTTCTCCCAGCCAGGAGCAAGGTGAGTGAGATCGTGTCTACGGGCCGGACATGGTTTCATTGTATCTATGTATCGACGTGTGTTTCGCTTCCGCTCGTGTTATGTAATCGGATTTCGAACTCTTTTACGTAAAATAAATCGAACTTCGAACTGGATGTCTTATGTTAATTATGGAACCAATGTAATAACTGAACTTAATGTAAAATTATTTTATTTATGTTTATGTGTGTGGTCTATGCATACTTGCTTCGCCAAGTATCCCCGATTAAGATCCTGGTTAGCAAACCCCTCATTAATTTGAAGTGGGATGCTACAGCAGCCGCACCGCCACTGGCAGGCACAAGCAGGGCACGCCGCCGCCGCACAGAGACGCGCTCATGTACTTTTAAATAACATGCCAGGAGCTTCATTGTAGCAATGGTCAGTTTTTTCACCAAGCTGTTTGGTTTTCTCTTTGAAAGTTACCGCGCATCAGGGATGGACTCAGAGGCATGAAGGCTCGTAGAAAGCAGAAGAGTCAAAAGCACGGCTCTCTGCATGTGTGGGATACAGCCTGCGAAAGTGCGGAATGGAAATATAATAATGACCCAAGTATGGTTAAAGCAAGGCTATGGTTTAGGGCCTCTTTGACAAAACGGATTTTGGATTGCTTCGCTGGTTGCTGCTATAGTTGCTACTGCAGCTATAGTAGCAAAATCTACAAAAAGTTATGTTTCATCGGATTATGAATTCTAGCCAAAAAATAGATTCTGCTATAATTTTACTGTAGCTACGATACCATAAACAGAATCCATAATCCATTGCAGAAGTTGTGTCAAACATGCTCTTAGCCTGCTTGAAAGTGCATCTAGGCCTCTAATCATGTGTTTTGTGTGATTGACGTCAAAACGATCAAAAGGACTAATATTTGCATTGAGAATATGTTGAGCTAGGTCCTACAATGTAGATCAAAAAGATTCAAATGGATGCAAGCCCTCTATGTGTTGAAAAGAATTGGCATGAAGTACTCAATGGAAGAAATTAGCACTATTTTAACTTCAATTGAGTATAGGAATGTCGTACTATCAAGAGGGATGTTAATCATGTGTTAGTATGTGTCACAAGAGATTTTGGCTAACTGCGGCAAGAAATGCTTCTGCCTGGGCTGGAGCCTACTTCCTTGTACCATTTCTTGGGGAGGGCCTGTTTGCTTTGGACCCTGGCAGGCAGCTCCCTCCCCAGGCAGCCATCCCAGGCGTCCATTTTTGAGTGCCTGGGGCTGAGATTGCTGCCTGGCCCAGGCAGCTGCCTGCCAGGCAGCATCCAAACACGCCCCATAGCATATGCTTACTGGGGAACAATCGTTGCTTTCCTCCCAGTTTACATAGCTGTAAGTTTAAAGATGCTACGCGAAATATTATGTGAACAGTGTATTATCAACTCTAAATGGTTCCATCTTTTAACAGGGGATGATGATTCTAATAATTTTAGCATCGACTCCTCATAATGGCAACCCTCATCATACAGTAGCGTACCTTGGTCTCTATATTGCAGCCCTAGGTAGCGGTATTGTCAAGCCTTGCACATTCACCTTTGGAGCTGACCAATTTGACATCAATGACACTTCTGAGAGAGCAAACAAGGGCTCTTTCTTCAACTGGTATTACTTTGTGGTCCGCACCAGCTCCCTGCTGTCAGGGACAGTGGTCGTTTGGTTGGAGGACAATGTTGGGTGGGGAATTGGCTTTGCCATCCCAACAGTGCTCGTCCTCTCCAGTCTCGCTGGATTTGTTGTTGCCACAAGGTTGTACAGGTTCAGAAAAATGGGAGTAAGCCCTTTTACAAGCCTATTTCAAGTGATGGTTGCAACTGTACGAATATGGCACTTGCAATTGCCGGATGATAGCTCGCTTTTGTACGAGCTGACCAGTTTGACATCAGAAGCTGATGCAAGTCACAAGATTATTAAGCACACAGATCAATTCAGGTACGTACAAGAATGTTTTACATATGTGTTAAACTGAATCAATCTACTTCAATGAGCCACGAGAAATTTGACATGTGGAAACACGCATTCATTTTGACAAATAAGCCTATGGCACCTTACAGTTAGAATGATTAGCAGAATACTAAGGAAGTTCTGTTGAAAAATAATACTCTGAGCAATATACCATATGAAAAATATGACGTTAAAATAGGCCTGATTACCTCTAATAAACTGTGTTCTTCAGGTTCTTTGACAAAGCTGCCATTCTAGAAACCCAATCAGACATGTTGCCGGTGAGCTCTTGGAGGCTCTGCACAGTCACTCAAGTTGAGGAGTTGAAGATGCTTCTGAGGATGTTCTCCGTATGGGTGTCGTTTGCGATCTTCTTTGCAGTTAGTGAGCAGATGTCATCTACATTGGTTGAGCAGGGCATGTTCATGGACAACCGCGTCGGCACGTTTGCCATCCCACCTGCATCCCTTTCCACAGTTGGTGTGCTTAGCGTCCTGCTATGGGTTCTTATATACGAAACCGTACTAGTGCCTCTTGCACGACATGTTACTGGCATGGACAAGGGGTTCTCGCAGCGGCAACGAATTGGAATTGGACTTGCACTGTCCATGCTCACCATGGTGTACTCCGCATTGCTCGAGATGAAGCGGCTCGCAATCGCGGAAGCCAATGGACTGACAAATCAGAACGTTCCAGTGCCGATGAGCATAATATGGCAGGTGCCAGCTTACTTTCTGCAAGGCGCTGCTGACGCCTTCGGTGCGATCGGCAAGATTGAGTACTTCTACGACCATGCCCCGGAGAGCATGAAGAGCTTATGTGCAGCGTTCGGACAGCTCACAATAGCTTCCGGGTCTTACTTGAGCGCACTCGTGCTGGGTGCTGTCGCGGTGGCCACAACACGCGGTGGGGCACCCGGGTGGATCCCGGACAACCTGAACAAAGGTCATCTGGATTATTTCTTCTGGATGATGGCCACACTTAGTTTGCTGAGTCTGGTCCAGTTTCTGTATTTCTCAGCGAGGCACAAACAGATGAACTAGTATCATGTAAGAGCGAATTCCACGAGATTCGATCCACATATGCCTTCACCGGCGTACAAATAGAGTAAATAAGTAATGATCACATGCATCCTTCAAAAATTGGCATTTCTTTAAGAATAAATATAGTAGTATTATGAGGGAATGTTTTGTGAATGCGTTGTTTTACAGTTCAAAATAATGGCTATTAGTTCAAAACTAAAGGCCATTATTTTGAGAGCACATTAGTAATTCTACTATTAACTAAATAATTTATTTTTGTTTACTAATAATGAATTAAATAATTCAATCCTAACCAGCTAACCCTAGGAACTATAATAGTGAACTAGATTGATGGACAACATGAACTGATCAAATTAGTTTTTCTTTATAAAAACAAAATTATTATTACAAATCTATCACATTTCATTTTTCCGATGTTACTTTTGCTAATGGCCTTTAGTAGTAGATTTTTGATATTAAATATAGACCGTAAAATTAATGGTCATTATTTTAGACCGTAAAACAGAATATGTAGTGCATCTAAGCTGCATCATGATCTACGCAGTATGCATGAACGGCTCTAGTAATTAAGAAGATGCGGTTGACGCAATCTTACTGTGAAGTTGGATGCACACAAGAGGTGGCCGAGTGACACAGTGACGTTCAAACATTCTGATCAACATTCTGATCACGACAATGGTTCAGCTCAAGCTAAAATAAAACTACTGCATACATTGCCCGGGCCACGTAGCATTGCCGAGTCAGCTCGCGCCAGAATCAAGAGATCAGGATAAGCCTATCCGCCGGCGGCCACATGGCAACCTCCCTATGGGCCTCACCCATCCCCGAGCCACGCGAAGCGCTCTCACCCAAATCGCGGCCAGCGACCACGCGTTCCAAATCCGTAGCAGGATCCGTGGAATTAAGTCTGCGCACGTACCGCCACACCAGTATCCTCCAGGAGCTGTACACACTCACCTGCACGCAATGGCTTCCCTCGCCGCCGTCTCCGTCCAGCCCGTCGCCGTGAAGGGCCTCGCCGGCAGCTCCATCTCCGGCAGGAAGCTCGCCGTCAGGCCTTCTTCCCGCGCCGTATGCCGCTCCACCCGCAAGTACGTTAACACAGGCTTGTTAAGCTAACGAGTATACATGCACAGCACGAATCCAAGAGTGATGACATACGCCGGTGCATGCACTTGGCTGATGCAGGCCTCGCGCCGCCGTGGTGGCCAAGTACGGCGAGAAGAGCGTGTACTTCGACCTCGAGGACATCGGCAACACCACCGGGCAGTGGGACCTGTACGGCTCCGACGCTCCGTCGCCATACAACCCTCTTCAGGTGCGTGCTATTATTCTTCGCCGTGCACTTGTTCGATCACTTTCGTAGTGTCACGGCGAACTAACTACTGGTCGATTTCTGTGTTAATTTGCAGAGCAAGTTCTTTGAGACGTTCGCCGGGCCGTTCACCAAGAGGGGCCTCCTGCTCAAGTTCTTGCTGCTGGGCGGCGGCTCCCTGCTGGCCTACGTCAGCGCGAATGCGTCGCCTGACCTTCTGCCGATCAAGAAGGGGCCGCAGCTGCCGCCGCAGAAGGGCCCGCGCGGCAAGATCTAGATCGAATTCCTCCCTCCTTCCTTCGCCTGCTCACTTGTACCGCTAGTTCTCGGATCGATCGCCATGGAACATTCCCATCTTATGCTGTTAATATTGTACTATTTGGCATACAAGTAAATTGATGTTGTGCGTCTTCTTAAACCATTTCGTATTATCTTTGTTACGACTGAAGTTTCTAGTGCTATAATGGAACTATTACACGTACCTGGGGAGATATGTAGGTCTGGACGTTGGTAGTGTACGTATACTAAGAGTGGCACGTGCAGATTGAGTATCAAGAATCCAACCATGCATATATTATTGTGTTATTCCTTTCACATTTCACCGATTTGTGTGTACGTTAGCATTACTCTTCTTTTTATCACTGTATGTTTTACTTTTTGCAGACCATAGACCTAACATAAACCGTTCCTAATAAAACAATGCTTTCTTTTGCTTAACACTTGTATTTCCAGGCACAATTATCATATCTTTGTCTTATTTCGTGCGTATTAATTGAAAGAGGGTCTTTGTCTTTAGGCTTCTTAGCTTAGCTTGTTTACTTTTTGTTTTTTCTTTGTTTGTTAGCTTCTAGGTAAGTTTTTGCTTCAGACTGGTTTGTTGGCTGGTTTCTTTATTTTTAATGAAAATTCCTGTGGGGATCTCCCCCACAGTTTCTTCAAAAAACCTGTTAAATGCATGCAATGTGTTACCGAATTATGCATTTTTCTAACCACTGTTGTGGTCAGTTGTTTATAAACAAACACATAGGTATTTTAGATTAATTCTATCGTAACAGCAGCAATGGGCCATTTATAAATAGATATAGTTTTTTTTTAATGCGAGCGTTGGGTAGTTTGGTTCCTTTTTTTTTATTCTAGAGAGTCGGGGAGTAGAATAGATATTTTGGAGCAGAATAAAGGAGCTCAATTGACACTTGAAAGTGTTTGATATCTTATTTGATATTGTCATCTATTCTCCTTCAATTTTAAGTTGAGAAGAAGATTCCTCGCCGCGGATCACACTTTTCATCATCTCAGTGATAAAGTGGGGCACTTCTCCCCATAGTTTCTTTTTTTCCATTCAACGTCTGGCTATACGGATGGATATGTCATCTTAGCTAAACGTGCATGCCTATTAAGTGACCAAAATTCATTCTGAGAAGCTGCTGGATCCGACATTTCCTCTTGCCCCTTGGCGCAGCGAATCCGTGAGGAGGGCAGAGGCTGGATTCTTGCACGCAACCACAGGTTGTCGGATTTCATACAGTATAGGGTTGTGTTAGTTATGCCTTGTCGCAAACTGTTGTAACATATAGTCCGTTTGTTGAAACTATCACCCCCCTGGAGCTAGCTTGAGGGGGTGGTGTGGTCACTATAAAATTCTCTTCCGCTGGATAGTATGTGTAATCAGAGTAGGTCGTTTAGAATTAATAGGTCGCCTAGCATTAGGGAGTAATCAGTCTTTGTAATAGGTCGCTAAAAAAACGATGGTTTTCACCCTGAAAACAATCGATTAGGATGTAAACTTCTCTTCTACTTAATGAAAAGCATGCTCAAGCATGTCCTCGAAAAAATTCTCTTCCGCTTAATGAAATGCACGCGGCATGATCTCAGCCAAAAAAAAAAAAACTTATTCTCGGATAATGCTTTAGACAGGGGTTGAAAACGGTAGGTACTTAAAAACATTTTATCATTAAACATACAGAATTGAGCTTGCAGAGAAGGACATTTTTGTTTGACACAATAGGTAAAAATCTCATATGCCATTATCCCGGGTCAGTTCATTAGCAACATATTGATATGTACAAGCCAAAACTCAACAGATTTATGTACAAGCCAAAATTCAACAGATTGGCATAGCCTCATCCCCTCACCACACTTCTCTTGTATATGGAGGTGAATTCGAGTTGATTTTATGTAATCCCACAAGGGCACTCAGTTACAGATGTCATCTATGCTAGTTTCTTCGGATGGCTCAGCGCAGCAGCATGACCCATCTGTCCTCATCCTTATTGCTAGTGCCTAGCTACTGGGCTTCTTGTCCCACCCAAATGCTCAAGCTTCTCTAGGTAAGAAAACCTCCGGGTTGCAATTGAGGTGACCTTTGTCAACTTTGGACCGTTTGTATCTTCATTGCTAGTATATGTGTTGAGACCTTGGTCCCGTGGACCCACGTAGTCGAATAGCGTCGGCGAAACTGGTTCCATTCTTCTGAACTTCTCAACCTCAGCCTTAGCATCTGAAACAACCTTATCCGTTTCATCTGTAGACAAACTAGGGACTCTCATTGATTCAACATTCATGCGATCTTGAGCGGCCAAGTCAGCGTTAAGAACATCTTCGATTCGAGACATAACTGTGAAAGCTAAACTCTCGAGAGTCCTGGAGTAGCTCTCCAAAATGGCAAGGCCAATATCCTGAAAAAAGAGACATGACAAGGGAGACGCAAAGGATGTGAGTAAACAAGCAAAATCTATTTATTTATTTATTTTTTTAAAAAGATGGGACTTGCAAATGCTTTCGGCTTTCCAGTACCCTGTTGTATTGGATTTTGCTTATGTCTAGAGATGACTGAGCAATGCCGGGAAATCTGTGCTTGATAAGGAGAAGAACATTCTCTGCCCTCCCTTCGAACATTCCCCGCTTCTCGTGACTGATTCCATGCCCCCAAGACAATTTGGTGTCCTTATGAGTCATTTTCTTTTGCCAGATGACTACCGAGGCTTCAATTCGATTCTTCAGATCGACAATGTTGTGCTCCTCAGTCAAATCTACAGAACTCAGAAGTTCTTCTGGATCAAAATAATCATCTGTTATGAGTTTGTACATTGAATCTCCAAGACTGGACTTTCCATTCTGCAAACATATAACAAGAAAAAAAATGATATAATTACGTTGTTAGAACTGTCTTAAAACACAGCAGGATAATCTGCAGTGTGCTCTTATAGATCACCTTAGGCAGAGACTCCATGTACGCTTCTGGGACCTCCATTTCCATAAGAACATTAGCATTGATGGCCATTGCTGCCTTTAGAACTTGGGCAACAAGGTCCTTCTGGTGCTGAAGCCATTTCCTGTATGACTCCGACAGACCATTGGGAGGGACTCTAACCGTTGGTAGCCACCACTTGTCATCCTGCCTTGCCGCCTTCTCCGATTCATCTGCACCTTTTTTTACATACCAAAACTCCTGCTCGCCTTTGAAACCGTCAAG
Source organism: Eragrostis curvula (assembly GCA_007726485.1). Taxonomy (NCBI): domain Eukaryota; kingdom Viridiplantae; phylum Streptophyta; class Magnoliopsida; order Poales; family Poaceae; genus Eragrostis; species Eragrostis curvula. The sequence continues at coordinate 39,553,851 of CM017445.1, read as the reverse complement.
ATATTCCTGCTCAGCAAGAGAAAAATGCGACATCACAAAGCCAGCAGTTCAGAATCCCAGATATCCCTCTGATTTGGTTTACTGAATGACCGAAGAAGATAGTTTCATGCTTACAAGGAGCATCGCGTCAAGCTTGCACAAAGCAGGGATGTTCATCTGTAGATCTTGGCGCTGCTGCGTCACCATTATCTGTTCGACAATGAACTGGTGAATTGAAGGCAATTGATGCGCCGATATGTACCAAAGTGCAATTGAGTTGCGCGGTGTAATTGAACAGTACAGGCACCGAGAAAGGTGATCCATTGCTGACCTCCATAGAGGTTCCATCCGGAGACACCTGTTGCGAAGGAACGAATTCAACAATGTGATCGGCCACGGACAAGAGCCAGTCGATCTCTGTTCCCCACCGCGCCTTCTGTTCGTCGGCCATCGGTTGCAGACGGCGCTGTTCCCCAAACACAGAAGCTGGAGGGGGAAAAATGTCATCACGGAGACAGAAGGGGATGAAATGAGAAATCGAACAAAATTGAAGATCAGTAATAAGGAAAGAAATGATTTATAAGGATTACCTGCAAGATTAGTGATGGCATTGGAGAGGGCAAGAGCAGAGGACACCCCTTTGCCGGTGCCGGACATGTCCTCGCCCAGCAGCAGCTTGGAAAACTTCTCCCGCACCATCTCCGCATCTGTGACGGTCGACGGGAATCATTCCTCCGACAAAAATTGCAAGAAACAGAATCGGCATTGGCGGTCCAAGAACAATCGTCACCTGAAGGCGGGCCCTCACGCGGGGCTGGCTTCGGCGGCGGCTCCGACGACGAGCTTGCCGCTGCCGATTTGTCGGACGGGCCGCCGGCCAGCGGCGCGGGCGGGTCGAGCAGCAGCCTCCCCTTGGACCCGCAGCTCCTCGACAGCGCCCGCCTGGAGGACGGCGCCGCCCCGGCCGGCGCCTCCATGGGGCAGCTGTCACCGTCGTCCGACGCCAGCGACAGCGGCGACGACGACGACGCCGACCTCCGCCGCCTGAACGAGAACCTGTCGAGGCCGTGCCCGATCTTCTGGAACGGCCGGGCCATCACGAAAGCATGGCGGGCACGCGCGCGCGCCCTGCAGCGTCCTCCGCGATGTCAACGTGGAGACTCCTTTCTTGGCAGAGCGAGAGAGGACGGTGGCTGGCTAGATTTCGGGAGGCGGTTTTGGGACGTGAGGAGAGGATGCGTGCGATCTGCTGGCTGTTGTTGCTGCTTGTGGGTGGCGCTGGCGCGAGCGCGAGGGTGGCAGGCAGGCAGGCCGAGCAGAAATTGGTTGGGTTCTTGTATGCCCAACTTGGCATTGGCAACGTTCCCAGCATGCTAGCCCAATATAAACGCATGCACGCTTTAATTAGCATGTCGTGTGAGATCTTTTCACTGCTCGTGCGATAATGTGGCGAACCGTACAAGATGCAGCTGCCTTGCTGTTTGTTGCTCTGATCCTGCTTGCACTTGGCCGAGATCTGGAGAAGAGTACTGCAAAATCCAAATGTTTGGTACTGTGGTAAGTGGTAACAAGTGAAGAGAACCAGTTGTAAGCAAAACAGTAAAACTTCTTTGATAAAAGTAGAAAATGAAGTTCCTCACAAATTGATTTCTCACTGAGTTCAACAAGATACTTTTTTTTTTAAAGTAGAAAATGAAGTTCCTCACAAATCGCCTCTTACAAAGCTGCAAGGGCCATCATATGATTTAAGTTTCAGTAAATTGCAAAAGTACCAAAAGCATCAAAATCTTTGGAGAATTGCACTATCTATAAACTACTGCACCGGATATTCGCCGAAATGAGAGAAAGTAAGAAACTGTCAACTGGGCTGCAAGCCATTGCAGTCGTGCTTACGACTCCGTATCTCAAGCAAACAAACATCATCAAATACTACTAGAAAGCTTTTCAACATTACACAGCAGAAAACAACGAGAAAGGCCAACGTCTCGCCAAAACCATCAGGCATGCCCAAACATTTTATTACTTCTCAAGATCATGCCCTGCCACAGCCCAGATTTGGCATAAAACACTCGTTCGCTCGACACTTCGCCAATCGTGGATACATACATATTGATCTACACGCGTCGATCGGCACTCGGGAACGGAGAGGATGTTACGCCTTTCTCCCAGTGAAACGTCCAGCACAGAATCGCTGAACGAAAACAAAAAACTGGGATGCTGCTGGGCCAGGGCCGGGCAATGAAAGAAGGGTCCGTGTTATTCGTCGCGGCCCGACCCGTGCTTGAGCCCGAACTCCCGGAAGCCGATCTCCATGTCCGCGGCGGCGACGAGCAGCTCGGCGGCCTGCGCGGGCTCCAGGATCTCCACCGCCCGCTTCACCGTGCGCAGCCGCAGCGCGTCGGCCCCGTTGAGCACGGCCCCGACCCGCGCCACGAGGCCCGCGACGTCCAGCTGCTCGTTCCCGGCCGCCGCGACGACGACGCCGCGGCCCTCCTGCACGTGCGCCATCTCCCGCGACAGCGCGTCCTCGTCGGCGACGGTGCGGCGCTGCAGGTCGTCGATCTGGGCAAGCTGCGCGGGGGTGAGGTCGCCGAGGTTGCCCGACCGCACGCCCAGCAGCAGGTCGGGGAGCTGCGCCTCGAAGCGGCGGCCGGACTCGGTGTAGAGCAGGTGGACCAGCGTGGTGGGGCGCCACCCGGCGAGCCAGTACGCGGCGCCGCGCTCCGCGGGGCTGGCCCACGGCGCCGACAGCGTCCACACCGGGTCCAGCTCCGCGCGCGCCGCGCAGTAGCTCTCCAGGTGGGCCACGAAGCGGCCCACCAGCGCGCTGATCTGGGCCGGGTCGTCGGACCAGCGGGCCGTCCTCAGGTCGCGGCGCAGCGAGCGCAGCCCGCGGAACCAGAGGTGGAACCGCCGGGTCGCGTCCTCCAGCTCCATCTCTCTCCTTTCTTTGCTGCCGCCGACGAAGGCAGCTGCCGCGCAGGAGACAAGCGCGCGCGCGCGCAGGAGCAGTGGCCAGTGGGTGGGTAAACGGCGAGGCCACGCGTGGGCGGTGGGATATATAGGGGGCGGCCGCGCGATCCGAGCCGTGGAGCCGAGGCGAACGGACGGCTGCGGGCGCGCGCCGGCAGGGCGTATGAGGTGGCGATAGGTGGCGCGCATGCAGGAAGGACGTGTGTGCGCAGAGCAATGGACGTCCGGTTCTGTGGGCGGCGACGCCGTCACGCCTGGCAAGCGGAGCGCGTGGCCCGGTGTGCCAGTGGGTGCACTGACGTCCGCTTGGGTTGGTGCCGCCCATCCAACAGATGGAGCATGCGTGTCAAAAGAAAATGAGAAAATAATACAGTTGTGGCATGAGAAACTGAAGTTGAATTTTTCCCAGCACACTACATGAGCTGCTGTTGATCGTGGTGGCACTACATGTTGTTCATTAAATAGCGTACAAAATTATGCATCACGCTAGCGTCACCGGTCACTGTCGCCGCCTCGCTGCCCTCTCGAGGTGCCTTCTAGTCGTCCACCACCGCTCGTCGCCGGAGAAGAAGGAGCTCATGATGGAATAGCGTTCGAGCAAACGTTCCTTGTCGAGCAGAAGAGCTCTCCTTGCAGAAAATGTCGCAGTGCCTTGGCTTGTGGCGAGAGGTGACCGGTTGGTAGAAGATCATGCCATCTAACGGTGGCTGGTGGACGACGCGCCTAGAAGTTTGGGCCGTTTGAAGCAAAAGCTTTGGGTTGGATCCGATTCCATCTGGCTGGCTGTGAAGGCTACGCCGCACGACAAGCACAAACAATATTCGTGTGTCCCCGCAGCTTTTCTGGAAACAGGAGAGACATTTTGGTGGCTCTCTTTGACATGTGACTATAAATTTTTTGATGGACGAAGACAATGTGGATAGTGTTGTCCACTAGTGTCCCCAAGGTCAGATTTCTACTTTCCGGTTTCAATAATGGAGCTTTTTATATGCCGGCGATGGCGGGCGGCCTGGCGTTTAGAAGCTTTGTTTGGGAAGACTTTTACGGTTCTTCCGTACTAGTTAGTATTATTTAACAATACAAGCTAGTATTATAATTAAACGGTTCAAATTGATTGATTTTTTCTCGTCAGTACTAGCTAGTATTGATGGTAGACTAGTAATTATATTGGAGGTGTTCGTTTCATGGGGGTCTAAAAAAAAGAATCTTATCATTTAAGAGTATTAAATAAAGTTTAATTATAAAACTAACTGCAGAACCCCTGGTCTAATTCGCGAGACGAATCTAATGAGGGTAAGCAATCCGTGGTTAGACGATGGTTACTGTAGCATTACTGTAGCAAAACATAGCTTACTTAGGCTCGTTAGATTCGTCTCGTAAAGATGTACCCATCTGTAAAAAGGTTTTGTCATTAGACTTTATTTAGTACTAGATTCTCTTTATTTAGAGGCCTCTAAAATTTAGCGTTAAAAGAAACGAACAGGGCTATTGTTACGAGGAGGCCAAAATCAGAAAAGAAAATAATGGCAGAAATTATTGTTTTATGTTACAATATTCATCCGTCTCCGGTGAGCGTCGTCCGGCGAGGTTGCCGGTGAGCCCGCCACGCCGACGAGCTCCGTTGCCGTTAGGGTCGAGTTCCTCATACCGTGCCAGGGTCCAGTTCAGCTGCCGCTCCATGGATGGCTGGCTACCTCATCGTCGACCCCTCGCCGGCAACCTCGTCTTCATCAGCGCCGGCGGAGGTCATGATCCATGGCCGCAGGTCCGAGTTCTATTTGCCATCGGGGTCGACCTCCATTTGCCACGTAACTGAGCTTCACGGTCACGCAACCGAGCTTCATTGCCGGCGGGCTCGACCTCCATGGCTGCTGGACGGAATGTGCTTCAAGGCAATACTGGGCAACATGTCTTCGTCTTCTTGAGTGCGCAAACTTGGAGTAGACCACGGCCACGCCATTGGAGTTGTTGCCGAGGCACGCTTGGAGCAGTAGCCGCCGTCGTGCCGCGCGACCTTCGTCTTGTGGTTGTCGACGGCGTGGTTGATGCCCTTGGCGGTGGCACGCTTGGAGCAGCCGGCGGCGTCGCGCTTCGCGTCCTTGTGCACATCGTCGCCGACGGAGATCTCGCCGGCGGACACCTCGGGCTTGCCGGGGAAGGCGTGCGACCTCGTCGGGCTCCTGGAGGATCATGCCCTGGAAGACGATATCCATGGTCTCCTCGAGCCACTTGCCGGGAACGGCGGCGACCTCCTCGGGCTCTCGGACGAGCTTGCCCCGGACGACGAGCTCCTCGTGCTCCTGGACGAGCTTGCCGGCTCGGACGGCAACCTCAAGCGACATGATTTGAAATTTCTAATGTTTTCTCAAATTACCCTCAATAATACTTCCTAGTATTTTTAAATAATACTAGCTAATATGGGGGTCTGTAAAAGTCCCCTTGTTTGGTCTTGGCCTGCCTGGCCATAAGACAAAAGTCTTTAATCCTCAAAGTGAGAGTTCTGGTCTGTCTTTGGCTCTCTGTTTTTCAAAGGACTGCTGATACTCACAAATTACCCAAGAAAACCACAATTAGTTTTCCAATTAGTTTATGTTTGGGGCATTTGTGTTTTTACCCTCACTTTGAACTCTAATTCTGATTTTACCCTCATTTTTTTGACTTTGTGATTTTACCCCTGGTTTTTTAACATGAAGCCAGATCTTACCCTCAGTAAGGGTAAAATCAGAATAATTCTATTGCGATTTTACCCCCAGTAGGAGTCAACTCTGGGTTCAGGTTGAAAAAATAGGGGTAAAATCACAAAGTCAAAAAAATGAGGGTAAAATCATAATTAGAGTTCAGAATAAGGATAAAAACATAATTGTCCCTTTATGTTTAGTCCTCCTGATTGGCATCCGAACAGTGGACTAAAACTAATTATTTGTCAGGAGGATCCAACCAAGCCCATAAACTAGTTCTTGCACAGTTTTATTGGCGTGCTTGCAGATACCAGCTGATGCTTGATTGTCCCAGTTTGCTAGACAAAAAGAAGTTTAACAAGAAGCAGAAGACAAAATATCTGAACATTTCAGGTAGCAGTTGGAAAGATCAACAGGAATATTATCAAAGAAAAGGTCACAAACGTTCACTCGGATTAGTACAATTTACAGCAGAAGATGCGCAGAGCACAGCGGGTGGGGTGCACAAAGCTAAGGTTCAGGTTACATAGCAGTGCGCCCAGAGAGAATCGGCATACAGAGGGATGTCTTCAGAACTGAACATTTTGATATGAACGTTCCTTCTTGCTATCCGGCTTCCACGGCCGAGATAACCTCCAGCTCCGCCCACCAGAGAGGAGAAATTCTCGGCGTTGCTGCAACAGGCGAGATAGCTATGGCTTCTCTCAGTCTAGCAGTTATCTCCCTCATGCTCGGTCTGTTTCTCGGATCACTCTGAATGCAACTCTGGATCACCTCACAGATGGTATCTAGGTCACCTTCCTTGTGAGCATTAAGTCTAGGATCAAGCAAAGAGGACGATATCCTCCCATCGCTGTTTACGCACTCCAAAGCCTGAAAAGAAAGAAACGGAAGATCATTTGATTCCGAAAAAGGGATTGGTTTTTTATTTGGCACTGCAAAGTGTGTTGCGTGTCATTACCGAGTTGGCAAGTGAGCGCTCGTGTTCAGAGTATGGAAGCTTCCCCGAGATGATTTCAAGTAGTAGCACACCGAAGCTGTATACATTTTCTGCGAGGCCAGCAGACACTTGTTCATGACTCTTGACAACATTTTTCGGCTGTTTTCCTTCGGAAATCACTTCACGCCAAACACTCATGTCCGCAATCTGCACAAGTACTCAGATTGGATCAGTTCGTTATTTCTGAATTCTGACGCCAAACGATATGGCGGTTCGGCACAAGAGGTGCCAAAATTGGGTCGAATTCAGTCTTTGGAAAAATCTTGAACTGGATAGGATAAATCAGAAGAAACACATTAATCAGGACTAGCTAAGATGTACCTTTGCAGCACCATCTTCAGTTAACAATATGGAACTGGAATGCAGGTCAGGGTGCACCACCGGAGGGTTGAGCTCATGCAGGTGTTGAATGCAGTACGCTAGTCCCATGATAATTCGCATCCTACCTCTCCAATCGATGTGCTCAAAATCCTCAGCTGAAGTTACATTTTTCATAGAATGTTAGTAATTGATTGAGTGAAAGATTAATAAAACTGATGTGGCACATCGGTAAACTAGTATGAGCAAGTTTTCCATACCATGTAGATTCTCATAAAGTGTCCCATTTGGCGCATATTCGAGCACCATCATCCTAGCGAAAGGTTCTTCGTCCTCGCAAAAGCCAAGCAGATTGATGAAATTCTTGTGGTTTATTCGCGACAGGGAGTCTATCTGGTTATCATGAAAGGAAGGTAAATTTGTCATTCTAATGCGGTCATAAATGGGTATGTTGTTGTTCATGTAACGGGCAAAGGCTGGTGACCTTTTTCCTGAAGCAGGTCTCTGAATGCTCTGACCATTCCTTGCTGGATGTGACCATAGTTGATACAACAGCGATCTCAACACCAGATGATAAGGTTCCCTTATACACAGTGTAGTGTGGGTAACTTGCTATAATGTTACTGAAATCCTCACAAGCACGTTCCAGCTCTGACCGCTGCAATTTTGGTACTCCTGAAGCATATGCATATTTAAATCAGTAAAATGTAATAGCAGCAGAGCAAGCACACATTTGAGCAATTAAAACAACAAAAGGGTCAAGTGAACATTCTAGTTCCATAATCCAAACATTAAAAAAGAATAACAGAACATCTGAGAATTTGATTCTTTCCATACCCATAAGCAGTAGTAAAATAATTTCGAGCATACAAATAAACTAGCAGATACCAAGTAGTAGTAGTACCTGTCACAAACGCCTTCTGTAGCTGGCCACTGAGCCCAGTCTTCCAAGGACCTATCGTTGCAACTGCAGTCTTGCGACATGGCAAAAGGAAACATGCTATGCCAGTAAGCACCAGCAGGCCAACCGCTGGAAGAACAATCATGTACAGCCACTTCAAGGATCTTGTAACACCATGAGACTTGGATAGAGTATGTGGAGCATGCGCAGCCGGAGCCGGCGCTATTTGAGCGGGATCATTTTTCCCATGGCTTGACGCCGGAGCCGGCGCTATTTGAGCGGGATCATTTTTCCCATGGCTTGACGCCGGAAACGACCCACTTCCAGTAGCAGGAACATGAGCAGCAACAGGAATATGAAAATTCGAAGCATGTGCAGCAAGGTTGCTGTCCTGAAGCATCCTCCGATGGTTCGGCTGTGCGGGCCGATCCGTGGAGGCGGAGCCGCTCACGGCAGCATAGAGCGTCAACGCGACAAGCACGAAAGAACTCGCTGCATACATCGTCGACATGGCCAAAGATCACATCAGATGATCAGATACTAGCCCTCTATGCGAGTATGTGATCTCAGTGTCAGAAAAGATCACAAATTGGACAGGATCTTCGGGTTTCATCAGAAGTCTTTCTTCCAGAGTTCCTGTAGTACCCTGTACCCAGCTGCAAGAGAAGAGACGGAAAAGTATGGGACTCAGTTGCTTACACCACCACCAAGAAAGAAAATGAAGAACATGCCATTTGATTGAGCAGAGGAATTGGAAGGAGTAGAGAACTTACAGGATGGAGAAGACGACGTCAAGAAAGCTTGTGCTGCTTGTGGGCAGTAGCAGTTGAAGAAACCCAATAACGCAATTTATTTTTCAGGAAAAAAAAAACGAAAGAAAAGTAGTGCTGCTTGAAATGACTAAAGAGAAGCAGGTAAAGCTTCGCTGTTAGATGTTCATTGCATTGCCACTCTTTGTCAAAGATCGGTTCAATACCTGGGGCTGGGAGTAAAGAAGGGCAATGAAGGACGAAACCATCGTTATCTCCTTGAACAGTTCACTTCCACGCAGGCTATAGCTCCATTTTGAAATCAGCCTGATGCCATGTTACGGGCCTGTCGGGACGCGAGACCTTGTACTCTGCAACGGCGTCAATCACCGGCGCCAAATTTCAACACGCACTAATTTAAAACCGGCGGCCGTGGTGCAAGTCAGTCACGTGAACCTAGGCGTGTTCGGCGCACGGGATTTAAATTTTAGAGGGATTTAAATTCTAGATAAGTTATATTAAATAAAATTTAATTATAAAACTAACTACAGAACTCTGGTCTATTTCACGAGACGAATCTAATAAAGGTAATTACGATGGTTACTGTAGCATTACTGTAGCATGACTGTAGCAAACCATAAATTGATTACGCTCATTAGATTCGTCTCGTAAAGATGTACCCATCTGTAAAAAAGTTTTGTCATTAAACTTTATTTAGTACTAGGTTTTCTTTGTTTAGAGCCTTCTAAAATTTAGTGCTAAAAGCACCGAACGCGCCCCTAAATGCGTACGAAAGTCTAGAATTGCAATTGCAGTTTCGCCTAAACACTGCGCGCCGCGACGGCCTGGGGAACTGGACGGCTGGACGCGGAGACGAGAAATTTTCTAGCCGTTTTTTGCGGTGCCGGAGGCCGCGCCGAGCGCTGGTGGCAGCGCTCATCACGGAGTCGTCGTCGTCGTCGTCGTCTCGATTCAGACACGCACGGAGCAAACAGGCACCCAAACCGGCTAATTTTTCTGAATACTAGCCGTTGCAGTTGGTCCTGGGATCGAAGGCGGCCTGATGAGCGGCCGGAAAACTTGTCGAATTCGGCCGGCGAGACCGCTTGTCTGTCTCGGTCGAGAACGCCGCGCGCATGGCATGTCACGAGAGAGCCAAACGGGCGTCTGCACGCGTTGACTGTCACACTCACACGCATCAACGGTTAATATGAAACGAAGCGCATTACGCTTCTTGACCTGCTCGACGGCGACGCTTACCTACGGCTGAAATGGTCTACGACATGGCCGGTTCTTGTTCCCGTTGTTGGTAAAGTTAGCAGTTGATTAGCCGTTATATAAGCTCTTGGTTGGCCATACGTTTTTCGCTGTACCAGTTCTTTAGTCATGCAGGATTGCATACTTATTAGCACGTCGTTATCTTAGCAAGGAAAATGAAGGGAAAAGACAGACGCTAGGACGAACTAGGCTTCAACTGAGGATGAAAATACTTTTTCTTTTGGATAAAGGATGAAAATACTTCATACAAAACGTCAAGGCTGGATAAGCTAGGCGATGACAGCGGCAAAGGCGAGCCATTGACTTGGAGCAGTGCTATCTTCTAGTAGTATGCACTCCTAATGGAAACCTACCCACTCAACAACAGCAAATCAGCAATCTACCACAAGTCAGAAAAAATAATTTGAGTTCCAGGGCGCTCCTAATTCAGTAATCCAAAAACACTCTGTATCGATACATTGATCATTTTTACCAACACTGGGGTCCTGCACTTGGGGTCCTGCGCAGAAGGGATGTGGATGCTTTTGGCACCCATTGTGGAGCTGTGAAGCTATGGGTGTGTTTGGTAGGTTGGATATGGACATCCTGGCCCGGCGGAACCGTATCAGCTGTGAAAAATTCGTGTTTGGTGTCCTGCATGTACCGTGCAGGCTTGGCTCCGCTCGTGCAAATCTACGGTGCCATGCAGGCCCGGCGGAAACGCTCGTTTCGATCGTATCTCCCGGGACAGGCCCAGCGGATGCAGCCGCACAACGCAGGACCCACGTGTCAGATGCACTAGCCAGCACTGGCTCCTCTCCTCCCGTTCTCACGTCTTGTGCCTCCTGTGTGTGTGCCACTGGAATAGATGGCTATTGTTTAATCAAAAAGAAAGAACTAAATTGGTTAAACTGGTGTCATGTCTCTCACTTTAAAACGCATAATGCTGATTGTTTTTTTCTATCTTAATGTGAGTTTGATATGTTCATCTTAAAAGAAAAAGAGTTTACATTTTTAATATAGACATATGCCAATTCAAACCATTCAATACTGGCAACCAATCACCTTCTCAGCATTTTGCATTTGTTCATGCAGCCTAGATTCGGTTTACCAATCACAGACTCAACTCAGCTTGCATCCACAGCTGCAGCCAACCAAACACTCTTCTTTTCAGAAATACGGTTCCACTCAGCCTGCTTCCCTGATACAGGATATACGATGCAGCTCTACAGAACCCCATGCTACCAATCAAACACACCCTATAAGAGCAAGGCTAATTCTGCGCCAAGCTCTTTGACTTGAAGCCCAACAGCTACAGCCTGCTTGATACAACGCCCGGCTTTAGCTAGCCTCCGCACACAGTTATCGGGTCCACTCCATAAACAAATGCTCTCAGACGCACAGCTCTATGTCACAGTCATGGGCCCACAAACCGCGTGCGCCCGCGCCAGTTGCGGCTCTACGCAGGCTCGAAGGAGGCGACGCACCCGGCGTCGGCAGTCGCGCCGATTCACACTCTCTCTCCTACTTTTTTGCTGCTGTGTCTGACTCCAGCCGGCTTGTAGGCTCGCGATGGGCTTGCTCTAAGAAGCTGCACAGTTTATGAAGGAGAATGCTGCAATAACGATTACAGTACGACGTAAAAAACGATTACAGTACGAAGGGACAACTATGCACTGACCCTTTTGCCGAAAATGGGGAACAGCGTGTAGCTAAAAGCATCAACCCGGATGCGGCCACGCAAGTTCAGACTTCAGAGGCAAATCTTATTCTTCTATAAAATCAGAGAAAGGGAAGAAAGTTGGGAATCAAAGATTTGGCCCGTCAAGTACTCCTACTTTGAGAGAGATGCGCGGAGGACGTCACCCTCGTCCTCATTAGCTCGTCACAAAAGCCGCTCTGCATAATCTCTCCGTGTTGTCTTCCTGTCCGCAGACACGAAGCTAAAAATTTTGCTTGGCTTCTCCTGCATTGTTTTGAAGCAAAGTCTCCCGTTGTCTCACCAAACTAGCAACGTGAGAATCTGTCGACATCGTCAGGCCTACTTTGAAACACGAGTATTTTTTTTAAAAAAAAAATCTGCAGGAACTGAAATGATTTTGTGAGATTTACGGGACAGATGAATCGATCGCCTCGACAGGTTCTCTGACGATCGTGTGACGACTGATGAAAAACGCGGCACTGAACTGAAGGGGACAAAAACGGAGTGCGGCTATACCTGCCAAATCTGTAGCCCTCTTCACTTTTCTAGAAGCAGAATCCGTCAATCCATAAAGGCGCGCGCAACAGCGGCACTACTAGATCCGCTTCTTTTCCCTTTGAGCGGTTCTGTTTCGAGCAATCTCCTCACTGCACGATTCCGCGGCGCTACTGACGAAAGCGCAGGGGAAGAGGAACCCTAGCGTGCGTGCGGGAGGAGCGGCGCGAAATGGCGGCTCGGCCGGGGTGCGGGGAGGGGGAGGTGGTGCCGATGGAGGGTCTGGCGGTGACGGAGGAGGAGGACGACGACAGGTGGTCGCGGCTGCTGCCGGAGCTGGTCGCGGAGGTCGTGCGGCGCGTCGAGGCGTCCGGCGGGGAGCGGTGGCCAGCGCGGAAGGACGTGGTGTCGTGCGCCAGCGTCTGCAGGCGGTGGCGGGACGCCGCGGCGGCCGTCGTCCAGCCGCTTCCGGAGTCGGGGAAGATCACGTTCCCGTCCTCGCTGAAGCAGGTGAGCGGTTTTGGCTCGGCATGAAGCGTCCATTACCTGAATGTTTGCTAATGAGAACCATTTGGGCTGGAGGACGAGGCCGTAGAGATCCAAGTTTTGTGGTGGATTGTGGGAGGTTGATTAGAATTGATATGGCTCAAAGTGTGTTGTGTTAGGATTTGGGCATTACTTGAAGAACATTACTGCTCAAATGCCCAGAAACGAGATTTTTTTTTTCAGTTTTATTATTTATGCTCTGTCTTCAACATGTGCTCTGTTTCTTTTTTTTTTTTGTTGGCGACTTGTTGTTACATTAAGAAAGCTAGTACAAATTTGAATTAGCTTTCAGAATTGCGCAGGGAAAAAACTGAACTAGCTATTTTAACCTAACGATGACATAAAATAAAATAAAGTGAGCCCACCGTTAGTTTAGGTGTCCGATGTTTGGATTGAATTGAATTATTATCTTTTGTAGTCTTTGGGTGAGTATTATGACAGTTACAATTTAGAGTTAGCTACATTGTTCATGCCATGCTAAAGACTTGCTAGTCAATTTTTGGGTTTCATCACCTTAGCACAAACATAGCTATGTTGATTTCTGTCAAGGGAGTGTCTTCAGCTATCAATTATAGTTTGTTTAGGCAGCTTTATAGTTTATAGCTGAGTCTCATAGCTTCTTTGCCCAATTCCTTGTGGTTTGAACAGCCAGGTCCAAAGGACTTCCCGATCCAATGCTTCATCAAGCGAAACAAGAGGAATTCTATGTTTTATCTCTACCTTGGTCTTTCGAACAGTAAGTTTACATGGGCATTCTTTAGTGCCATCCTCGTGCTTCAAAATTTATTTGGCATTGCAGTGAGACACCTGTGGCTTCTTTGTGCTGCTGGCTGACTTCACAAGTTCCTTAGTTCTCTGAGCTTGATAAAATTATATTGTATTTTTTTTATGTACATAAGGTTACGAGGTAAAAAAGTTTGCATGGATGACTAGAAAAGCTGATCCTGTATATGCTTATTAAATAGTATGGATCGGAGCTTTACATCACCATTATTTTCTTATTGTGTATTGGGCTTTTTCTTATGATTTTGCATTTGTTATTTTGGAAGATCTGATAGCTACAAAGGACAAAGGGAAGTTTCTCATGGCGGCTAGAAGGTTTAGGCGGGGTGCCCACACAGAGTACATCATTTCGCTTGATGCGGATGATCTATCACAAGGAAGCGGTGCATATGTAGGAAAGTTGAGGTACTTTTGTGCAATACATTGTTTGATGTTAACTTCAAGTGTATTTTCGGATGCATTGTTTTGCTAACAGATATTTGTTAACTTTAAACTTCATCTGAATTTATTTATGAGAAATAGTTAATTTATATTACACATTCTACAAGAATTCTTGGTTTATGAAGTTATTTCTATATTCTTTATATAGTCGGATTGTTGTAGTACATGATTATCTAGAACAGGTATTCTGATTCGTCCTTGGGGGAAACTATAGAGGCCGTGAGCATTTGAGGGCGAGGTAGTACTTGACAGAAATGAATTCTACTTTACCTTTTGTTATCAAGCAACTAGTATAGTACCTAGAGATACATATGGTAGCCTCCCGTTATCCATGATCCCTTTTTATGCTCCTTCTGTTGGCTGTAAGTCTGTGTGTGCACTTAGTCAGTAGTGTCGGTTTCAGTTATCTGTCGTTTCAGGTTTTCAGTTTCAGTTGTCTGTTAGCGTCAGTTAGAGTCATTACTCAGTCTTCCTTGTTCCTAGCAACTAGGAGAGGAATGATGCTATAGGTCCGACTGCTATGGCCAACTCACGTCCGGCTGGCTAAATCAAGCGGTTCAAGGAGGGGATAGACTCAGTGATTCATGTGCGTCGATCAATCAAAGTCGGATGGCAGGCGGACAAAACAGTCGGACATGAAGCTTTTCCGTTAGGAAAGTTAGGCGCACAGTAATATTGATCATGTGCTAGTTTGTAGGGGGCATTTTGACCTGGTTTAGCGCCCACAATGAACATTATATCTGTACCTTGGAGTATAAATAAAGAGAGAATAAAAACCAAAAAGCTGCAGCTTCATCGCAGCTCAAACTACTTGTGAGTTGAGAGTTGAGAGACCTTGCCTGAATTTCCAACACCTTTATCGAAAACAGAAGCTTTAATCGTCATTGCTTTTTAATCTGTTCATTTTGGTCTTGTGGATTGAAACTCTTCAAGCCAATAAATCCACGGAATATTGAGTAAGTAGTTCATTGTTGTTTTGCAAGTTACTATGTTTGCCCTTCGATTTCTTGGTGCAGAGCTAGGATTTGTTTCATTCATTATTGACATTTACAGATTGCCGAAATTCTGTAAGCTGATACAACTGGAATTTTTATCCCAATCAAACATAGTCCAGAAGTTCTGAAGCTCCGTAAAGAGCATGAAGCTCCGTAATGGCCTACAGAAATTTTGTAAAGAGCATGAAGCTCCGTGATAGCCAGATAAGATGCCTCACGGATCGTGGGTCTATGCCTCTATGGTGAGACGTCTTATCTTGCTATCACGGGGTTTCGTGCTTACCATGCCATTGGCCGATACTATCCTTTTCGAGTGGGGGAAGATCATGAAAACAATTCCACTTCACGTGATAATGATGAGAGCCCTATGGTTCGCCATCTCGCTCGTTTGGTTCGGGCCATGGATGACTACATTGGTTGTCTGGACTATGTTTGATTGGGATAAAAATTCCAGTTGTATCAGCTTACAGAATTTTGGCAATCTGTAAATGTCAGGACCAAACCTTGCTCGATTTTTGTAGGCCATTAGGTATCACCAAATTTGATGAAATTTTTACATTAGGTTTCTCTTATGGAGCGATTCACTCACAAAAAGTTACGGAAATTCGGGATCAGTTTTGACCCTCGAAAAATTCCCGTAACAGGCCGACTATAGTTACAGTATAAGGAAATGGGTTTCAGGCCCTGTTTGTTTCCTTTGGCTAAAATTTTAGCCCTGTCACATCAAAGAGAATCTTGCCATTTAGGAGTATTAAATAAAGTCTAATTACAAAACCTTTTTTCGGATGGGGGCTAATTTATGAGACGAATTTAACGAGCCTAATTAATCTATGTTTTGCTACAGCGATGCTACAGTAACCGTCTTCTAATCACGGCTTAATTACCCTTATTAGATTCGTCTCGCGACGTAGTACAAGGTCCTGTAATTAGTTTTGTAATTAGACTTTATTTAGTACCCTTAAATGATAAGATTCAAAATGGCTAAAATTTTAGCCAAAGAAACAAACACCCCCTCAGTTTTGGGAATGCATAGGGTGTTCGACCTTGTAGTTGAAAGTTTGAATTGGTTGCCTTTACTGTTTGAGTTTAGTGACTTAACAAATTGAGTGAATTCATTCTGATTGTGCGCATCATTTGGCTATATATGCTATTTCACAATCTATGAGTCATGGTAGCTTAACTATGTGTTAAAGTTATATGTTCTCGTAATTGCTTGGTTCTTCATTGGAGTTTATTGTTGCGCTCAATTAATCATATAAGGATGTCAAGTTTATCCGTCCACTCAACCCTTATTCTTTTTATTCCTTTACTAAAATTTGATTGATCCATGTTCTTGAACAGGATTGATTTGGTTTTAATAAGAAAATGAGTTCTCCGCCGGATCAATCGAGTTTCGGGTATTCCGCGGTCCATGCAGTTTTGACCGCAATACTCATGATGGAGGCCAATAACCAAAACACGTAGTTTTGGGTAAATTAGTTACCCGGGACATCGTAGTTGTTACATTTATACCAATTAGATTCTTTCATTCGATTATGCTCCCGAAACAATTTACCATATACTGGAACTAGAAAGTAAATCCAAACTATTAGTACAATTTGAGGTTACAAGGAATGTAGCTCAGAAGGATAATAATGCAAGTAACCATAGATATGTCTACCAATTCCCAGTTAATAACTTTTAGTGAATAATTCTCAATGCACAATTTATTCCTACACATTATGCATATAATTCATTCTCAACCATCGGGTCAATATGTTCAAGTGGTGCTTGCCTTGCTGCTGGTCCTGCTCAAACTCTTGTTCTCCGTAGTTCGGATTCTCGTGCTCTTGCTCTCCGACGTTCTCCTGGACGTTCGATTCGTCTACACGATATGGAAAAGAATTCCAATGAACACCAATAAGATCCAAATAAACACCGGTAGAAAGTATTGCATATTTTTGCATGAATGCATGAAACATGAATCTAGATGAATTATGCAACAAGAATCACTCGAATTGGAGGCGTATGGCGAATCAACGTGCAAGCTAAGTTTAATCGAGAGAATAAATAAATTGGTGATCGTTTCTGTTAGTGTAATCCTTGTTGGCTGTTTGTTTGAGTTGTGTTAGTGGTGTGTGTGTGTGCATCCGTTAGTGGTGATCTGCATGCAAATAGGATTGTGCCTTGCATGTAGGAAGTGATTAGTGAAGCAAGGGAGAAGGGGGAGGAGTGTAGTGCCCCAGTGTTGACCAGTTTTGCGAGTGAAGCAAACTGATCAGTTCGTGAAGCACAGAGTGTGTGCTTAGTTAGTGATTAGCAAACAACAGTAGTGGTTGTGTGCTAATAGGAATATTGTAGAAGAGTCTAGTAGAGTATGTTCCGGAAATTTGTGGAAGTGCTACTGTAGCACCGACCTACTGTAGTTACTCTTCAGCAGCCAGCCAGCTCCCACATGTTCTATAAATAGCACATAGTGTGTATTGTAATGAAGTGCCTAAGCATAAGCCTTCTCTACCTCTCTCTTCTAGTTGTAGCTGCCCCCCCCCCCCCCCCCCAACCCCCCCCCGCCCCGCCCCTAACAGTTTCATTTTCTGCAGCAAGTGTCCGGACTAGTCTGTGTGGACTTGTTCGGTTCAAGGTCCGGACATTTTACCCGGATTTTGTCCGTTTAAATCCGGACGCGAGAGAGTTGGCAAGGTAACCTAACAAAAGGCTTAACAATACCTCAGCCTAATCTACGCGGGACACATGCATGGTTGCTTAGCGAGACACTAATCACGCCCGCACAGGGACGGCGACGGCGGAACGGCTTGCCGGTAGTGCAACGCCGACGAACTCCGGTCAAGGGCTAGACTACGTGAAGCGTGAGCGCAAGTGCTATAGCCCAGTGGTCGTCTCGTCGCCGGAGACGGTGCATAGGGGCTACGCGATAGCAACCATGGTGGAACGGCGAATGGCAACAGGGAAAGCATAAGAAGCAAGCTAGGGCTTCGAGTTTGTGCTATGCGCTTGCATCAACGACGTGCAAAGAAGCTCACCAAGCACTCAGTTGAAGCTGTGGTTGCCGCTGGTGGCTGGACGACGAACAGCGGCGGCGGAGCCAGAGAGGTGCTCCTTGACAGGGTCCTTCACCAAAATCTTGGGGAGAAATCAAAGGAGAAAGGGTTAGCAAATTCGAGAGATGCTAAAAGAACGAATAAACAGCACAAAGCTCGCATGAGAAGCCCCAATTTACGGCAATGGCAGCGGCGACCGAAATGGGGATTTTTTTTGCGATTCGCACTGTTTTGAGGCTTATCCTTGGCCAAGCTTCGGCCAAAAGGATAGGATAGGGGGAGAGAGGGAGCAGGTCATCCTGGCGATCTTTTGCTGATGCGCGCCCCGGCTGTTAGTGGCGCTCGTGAGAGGAAGAGAGAGGAGGGGGCAAACCCAAACTCCCATGAAAAATCCAACAAGCTGCTGTGCAACATGAAAAGACATGCATGCATGAATTTTTTGATACAAGAAAATCCAAATACGCATTACAAACATAGATTAGCATAATTATGGGGTTAATTTCATTATTTTAGGGCCTTTAATTTTTGGGATGTTACAAAATTATAGAGAGTTAGAGGCCGTGAGCATTTGAGGGCTTGAGGCAGTACTTTACCATTTTTATTATCAAGCAACTACTATAGTACCTAGAGATAAATATGCTATCCTCCTATTATCCATGATCCCTTTTTATACTCCTTTTGTTGCCTGTAAGTCTGTTTGTGCATTCAGTCAGTAGTGTCGGTTTCAGTTTAAGTTCAGTTATGTGTCGTTTCAGGTTTTCAGTTAACTCTGTTAACGTCAGTCAGTCAGAGTCATGTACTGAGTCTTCCTTATTCCTAGCAACTAGGAGAGCCAGGTGCACGGTAGTGCTGATCCTGTGCTAGTTTGTAGGATCCATTTCGGCCTGGTTTAGCATCCAGACTGGGCATTATATGTGTACCTAGCGCCAGTAATAGAGAGATAAGAAAAACCGAAAAGTTGCAGCTTCATCGCAGGACAAACTACTGGTGTTCTTGCGCATTCTTGCGAGTTGAGAGATCTTGCCTGAATTTGCAACTCCTTTATCGAAAACAGAAGCTTTAATCGTCATTGCTTTTTAATCTGTTCATTTTGTTCTTGTGGGCTGAACTCTTCAAGCCACTGAATCCAAGGAATATTGAGTAAGTAGTTCATTGTTGTTTTGCAAATTACTATGTTCGCCCTTCAATTTCTTGATGCAGAGGGCGGGGTTGTTTTGTTCAGTATTGTGTGTTTGTGTTGTAAGTTTTTGGTTGATGAACCTGATTGTTCTTGTGCCACAACCTTTATAGGTCTGATTTTTGGGGAACGAACTTCAAAATATATGACAGCCAGGCACCCTACAATGGTGCAAAGGCATCAAGCACTCGATCCATTCGGCGTTTTGGAAGCAGACGAATCAGTCCCCAAGTATCATCAGGGAACTTTGATGTTGGACAGGTTTCCTACAAGTACAATTTACTCAAATCCAGAGGGCCCAGGAGGATGCTTTGCACCATGGAATGCCCTTCAATTCAGGAGACCTGGGAGAACTCTCTCAATGTGAAGTTTCTAAAGCGGACGGGTACCACTGTCCTTAGAAACAAAGCTCCACGATGGCACGAACACTTGCAATGCTGGTGCTTGAACTTCCATGGGCGGGTGACTGTTGCATCTGTCAAGAACTTCCAGCTGGTGGCTACAACCAACCCAAGCCATCCTGATAGTGTTGGTGACGACGAAACTGTTATCCTGCAGTTTGGTAAGGTTGATAGCGATATCTTTACTATGGATTACCGCCAGCCGCTCTCAGCATTTCAGGCATTCGCCATCTGCCTTAGCAGCTTTGGTACAAAGTTAGCTTGCGAATAACCATCTTGGTCAGAAGTTCTTCCTGACGCGGCATGGTACTTCAGCAGATTCTGCTGCTTGTCATGATGTTGTTTCTCGAGAACACGTGAAAGCTATGCATACATTTCATGAAGAGAGTTCATCTTACAGCTACTGTGGCTCTCAATTACAGCCTTTTCTCCTTGCTTGGATCAAGGCATAATTTCTGCCTTGCACAAGAATTCCACCTGTTCATTGTCATTGGTTCTGAGACCGATTCCTCCCTTCTACATAATTGTTGGAGGGGTGTCTCTCCCCGTCAATCACATTTTAGGCCGGAGATATGTGGGCTTAGCTTGTGCTGGGAATTGAAACAAATAAAATGGCCTCTTGTATATATGCCCTTGAATTGATGAGCAGCTGTTTTCCCTTTTGACTCAGAGCCCTGCTGTTACTTGTAACTTTTCTATGTAATTTTTTTTCGAAAAGAACTTTTCTTTGTAATGATGATGTTCTTTTGTACACTGGAATTATACAATATAGGAATTGTTAAGTGACTGGTGATAGAAATTCATCCCTTCTGTCTGGGTTGCCACAGAAAGAGTCATGGGTGGTATCCAAATCATATATGAACTAATAGGAGGGAAGGAAATGTGCAGGGGCATCTAGTCCTCCAAAGATCGCTGAATTTCTACTGGAACGACTCATTTTGGTAACATCGTTCTCCAGGGCTTCTTAAGCAACCCCAGCCTCCGGTTCAATGGTCACGCAACACAAAACATCAGGACAATGGTAGGTGATGGCCATTGAAGCACAAGATCACTTCACTTCAGCCCACCGAGAGCTGCGTGATGAACTGTGAAACGCTTGCGCCTTGACTGACGGCAGCTGCGCCGATGGGTTCTGGTGACCTTGAGGGCGAGCTACCTCTGCTCTCGCGGAGCATACCAGTTTGCAAGCAGCTCGGCTAGAGTATCGTACATGGTGCAGGTGCTGTACTGCTGTGGCCTGAATGAAGATTCCACTGGTTGAGCTCCAGTCAAATGTCGAAGTCGGAGTCAAGCATCGGCGACTTGGACGGGAACCCTGCTCGCCTTTTATGATGACAGGGATTATTGAAAGACTCGTGCAGATTTTTGAAAGAAAATTGGTGTGCGTGAATCCACAGTCCGTTTGGCACCATCACACCACATTTTTGCTGAACGTGAGGCTGAAAGGCTTCGGTAGAGCCCGTGTTTTACCCGCCGGCTTCCCGTGAAGAACGAGGTTGACGATTCCGCCGGCCAACTTGCCGAGCCGAGCACTTTCCGTGCTCTGAAGGACTGTTTACCCGTTCTTGTGTTTCGCCCGTCATTCCTTCACTAGTAGCGGCAGCGGTTCGCCTGGAAGCTGAAAACGTCCGGCATATCTGGCCGGAGATGCAACGTAAATCGCGTGACGTCGCTGCCCAACTAGCGCGCGCGCTGCCGGTAGGCGGCACCGCACCACACGTCCTTCCTTCCCCCGTCCACGCGCGTTCCTTTTGCGGCGAAAATATCAAGGCCCGGAGAGAAGTAACCGACGGGCGAGTTCTGCACAATTTGGTGACGCAGTTTCGCTTCAAAGGTGACGACGGACGAGGCCTGGATGAAACCGGCGAACGTTCACGTCAAAGGTGACGACGGACGAGGCCTGGATGAAACCGGCGGTCCAACTCAAGCACCGCGCGCGGCGGCCATGGTCCTCGTTTGCAACGGACGCGTTTCGCAGCAGCGGAAAGCCGCCGGAACTTCTCGGCGATTCTGGCGTCACAAGCGGGTGCTCGTACGAACGGGCACTAATCACGCAATTGAACGAGACAACCAAATCGTCGTACGAAATCACTCGCTGTGCCGTATCAACTCGAGCACGAGCAAATCGACGTCCGGACTCCGTGGCGAGGGCCTACGGCCTCTGCGGCACGGCTCCAGTATTGGGCAGAGACGAGTACGAAAGGTAAGGGCAAAGGCAAGCCGACGACGGACGTGTTGGTATGGACTGGTGCGTACCGGCCGGCCGGGGAATTGATGGGTGGGTGGGTTGGTGTAGGGTAGGGTAGGGTAGGGTAGGGTACACGCAAGCGCGCGTTACTCGCGGCGACGGACGGGGGTGCCTGGGCCCGACGCCGACACGGCGCCAGTGGTGGATGGATGGGTGGTTCCCGAGTCCACGCCGCGCGTCGGCGCGTGCGCTGCCTAGCTGCCGTGCCGTCCGCGCCAGTGCGCGACCCAACAGGTAAGAGAAAGGGGCGCGGCGCCGCAGCAGCAGCGTGCCTACGAGTCCGTCCAATTCAATGCTCTCGGCTTGCTTTCCGGGGCTTTGGCATGACCGCCGGTCGCAAGCACGCGCGCACGGGCGGAGTGGTCCAGAGACAACGGCGACGCGCGGGCCACGTCTCCGCGTTGCCGCCCTTCATCACGGCCGGTCGGTCACCGTGGACCGTGTGGTGGTGATCGATTGTAACCCGCGGCGAGGGAGTCGGTTGGCAGGATGCTCGATCGTGCGAGAGAGGTGCCGGTGGTTCGCTTCGGTCTTGTATGATTCATCGATGATGATGATGGCATCAAAAACTCAATTATTCGTGTCAGCTTTGGATATGGGCGGATGAAGTCGATGAACCGACGACGGATTAGCTCGGCCGATCCCCAAGACCCAGCCAAGGCCGGTCGCTCAAGCAAGCAATTTGCCGCCCGTCCTCTTTTCCGGCCAAGTCGCCACCACCGAACAGAGACGACGAGACAATAATTGCCCGCCTCCTAAGCACGGGGCCCACTGGGCCCCGCCGTCACCCACTCCGCGCGCGGAGCCAGCCAAAGCCAGCGAGTGTGACGAGCAAGCGGGCGAGCCAAGCAGCGAGTGAAGAGTAGTCTTCTCTCCCCTCTCCGAGACCTCTCTCACTCTCTCTCTCTTCCTCTTTCGGCGCCTGAACGCAAGCCGACCAACGGCGACCACCTCAGCAGCAGTCACCCGCGATCCCGCGCCCCCCACCTGACCTGACACACCCGCGCCTCTCTCCCGTGCGTGCGTGCCCCGAGAGCCCCCGCGAAATCCCCGCCCTGCCCCTGCCGCCCGCCATCCACCGGGGGGCACGCCCGTAAATTCGCGCCGCCACCGTGTGCCGTCCGGTCTCCATTCCAGTCCAGACCCCGGTGTCCTCGCCTGCGTTTCCTTGCCGCGCAGGCAGGCAGTCCTTGTCCCACCCGCCTGCCCGTCCGTCCGTCCGTCTCCGAACCCAAACCTTTCGCCGGTTACCCGGTCAAACGCATCCAACGGCGGCACGTCTCCGATCCGGTCGCCACGATGCCCGCCCGCCCCCGCCGGTCAGGTCACCCCACCCCACCGCGTCACGTGCCACACGCGTGCCGTCCTCGGCCGGCGCCCCACCCCTCGCCGTGTCCTTTTATTCCACCAGACCTCGCCTCGCCTCACCGCACCGCACCCGGGGTCCCCAATTCACGCCACCGCCACGACTTCCCGTCCCCGGCTCGTCGTCTCGTCTCGTCTCGTCTTAGGGTTCGCCGCGAGATCTGATTCAGGCCGCCGGCGGAAGAGGAGGGGATGGAGGTGAGGGAGATGGCGATGGCCGCGGCCGCGGCGGCCGCCGCGACGACCGGGGGAGGTGGAGGAGGAGGAGGAGGGGCCAAGCTGCCGCCGCCCAACCCCAACCTGCCCTACCGCGAGGACTGCTGGAGCGACGGCGAGACGGCGGCGCTCGTCTCCGCCTGGGGCAGCCGCTACGTCGAGCTCAACCGCGGCAACCTGCGCCAGAAGCAGTGGCAGGAGGTGGCCGACGCCGTCAACTCCCGCCGGGGCGCCTCCGCGCGCCGCCGCCCGCCGCGCACCGACGTGCAGTGCAAGAACCGCGTCGACACCCTCAAGAAGAAGTACAAGGCCGAGCTCGCCCGCAACGCGCCCTCCGGCTGGTCCTTCTTCCACGAGCTCGACCGCCTCGTCGGCCCAACACTCAGCGCCAACGCCGCCAGGAGGCCATCGCCGTCAACGGTCCCGCAATTCGCCCTGCCCGCACACCCCCCGGCCATAAGGAAGCCTCCGTCTCCCTCGCTGTCGCCGTCCCCGCCGCCGCCGATGGCTTTGCCGCTGCCCAACTACCGCCGCGGGTTACCACTCCCGGCCGCTGCCCTCATCCAGAAGGAAGCTGCAGCGGCGGCAGCCGCGATGTCTGATTCGGAGAACTCCGATGATGCCGGTGGTAACCGCAATCACAATTCACAGCATTCGCCCTCGCGCTCCGTCTCGTCGCTCTCTGGCAATAATAACAAGAAGCGCAGCAGACATGATTCAGGCAGCGGTGGCGACAAAGGTTTCAGGGAGCTAGCTCGGGCAATCGAGGCTTTTGCGGAGATGTACGAGCGCGTGGAGAACGCGAAGCAGAAGCATGCATTGGAGATGGAGCGGCAACGGATCGACTTCCTGAAGCAGCTCGAGGTGAAGCGCATGGAGAATTTTGTCGACGCCCATGTGAAGCTTGTGAAGGCAAAGCGCTCAAAGAAGACTGCAGGTTCAGATGGTGCTGCTGGAGTGGACTTGGTTGCCACCGTTGCTGCGTTGCCTTTCGTCTCCGGCGCCACCTTCCACTGATGTTCAGAAAAAGTTCAGGTATGATCTGAACTTCAGATTAGCTATTTAGCTTTAGGGTCGACTATTGTTCGTTTGTTTGATTAATGTCTAATGTAGCATTGTAATGTTTACTTGTAATTGACTGGATCATTATGTTTTATGGGAGCGATGCTTTACGAATAGTGTATGGCGTGGTGTCTTAAAATTACCCTTGATCCCCATCTAAGATAAATTTGGTAATGATAATTTTAGTGATGTAGGAGTGTGTTTTTGATAGGGATTAAAAATTTATTCATGGTCATCTGAATGCGTG
The DNA here is from genome assembly GCA_007726485.1 of Eragrostis curvula. Taxonomy (NCBI): domain Eukaryota; kingdom Viridiplantae; phylum Streptophyta; class Magnoliopsida; order Poales; family Poaceae; genus Eragrostis; species Eragrostis curvula. The sequence continues at coordinate 39,529,280 of CM017445.1, read as the reverse complement.
AGTCTGTTTATGAGTTCTAAGATACTGGAGTAATCAATTGTGCTGGAAATTTTGTGTCACTGTATTTCTTCGTAGTGTTGATGATGTGAATGAGCAGAACTTGAGTCCAAATTGTGATTGTGGGCTGTAACTTGTGTATATATGAATGTATGGTAGTATCTCTTCGTAGTGTTAATGATGTGAATAAGAACTTGAGTTAAAATTGAGATTGTGGGCTGTAACTTGTGTATATGAATGTATGGTAGTATTTCTTTGTAGTGTTAGACGTGAATGAGCAGAACCTGAGTCAAAATTGAGATTTTGAGCTGTAACTTGTGTATATGAATGTATGGTCAGGATCATAGGTAGGGTGCATGATATCTCTCTCTGTTCTGTTCTATAAAAAGTTGCTGACAACCTTTTAAATTAGACTGCTAGAAGGTGTAAGTTATCTACATTTATGGTGTGAAAGTTGTATTAGTAGATTCCTAGACGCCAGTGAAAACTATGTCACAACATGTTTCTGTGCCACTGTATTTTTAACAAAATTTTGCTACCATGTAGTTAGGAACAGTGATGGTCAAAGGTGTGTTTGAGACTGTTGACAACTTGACATTCAAAACGATGTGCTAAAATTAAGGTGGTAATTATATGTTAGTGAGCCTGATCAATTGGACTACAGTATGTTCAGTGTGGGTTCAAGATCAAGCGTGAATGCATCATTGAATTTAGTCATGCTATCTTTCATGTCTGAGTTTTGGTCTAGTTTTGTGCTTATTCAAGAGAATATTTGGATTTCTGTGATTTGTACAACTTTATTTCCAAATGTTTATTTGTACGGTTCACTGAGCTTTGTGCAGAGTCAAACCTTAGAGCGTCATAGTATCGTTTGTGTAAGGGTTCAAAATTTTTGGCTGAACTGTAGTAGCTTTTGTGCCAAGATGACGCTTTCAGTAGAACGGAGATTGAAGTTGTTGGATTGTGTAACCCGAGTCCAGACCAGGACTCGCATAGGGAAGCTCCCTGTTGTGAGAGTCTTGGTCTTATTCGCTCCACTAGCCAGATGCCCATGTGTTGCCATGCCATGACACAATCATTCAAATAATTACACGCACATATGATGTTCAATGGAAATAGAACAAATACTAAATTCCTAAATGGGATCTAGGATGTGTCGTAAGTCTAAGAAACTGAACAAGTAGTAAAAGTGCATTGGCTCTGCATATATACAAAATGGCAGTGGTGGGCAAATAAGAGGGAAGTGCAGGGTTCGGGTGGCAGCAATGGTAGATGGACCATCACCACCGACTAGAGTTTTTTAAGATACTAGAGATATGATGCTATGCAGTTAAAATGGGAGGAGCTTGGGAGCTCTTTTCAAATATGACCAGTTAACATATTTTCACCACTTATGAGTCCAACTAATTAGTGAGCTTATTTGTGATATCCGTTCCTGTAACTTTAGTGTACCATGTTGTGTGATGTGAAATACTCGAATCAATCTCTCTTTTTTTTCTCTCGACATGATTGCTGCTACCATTACGTTTCACTTTTGTACTACACAAAGATGTCGCCCTAAACCCTATGTTTATCATCATCTAGCTATCATTTCAACAAATTGATGAGGGAGTAAATTCTAAAAGTTGGTCATGCCTGAGATTTAGATCACACCTCACTAACTATAGTCATAATCATGACATCCCAGACCGATAATAGAGGAGGTATGGACCAAATAATCTTTAAAATCTAACGGTTGGCCAGATTGATTGTGTTATTTGCTCTTCAATTAATAAGATACTATTGTCTATAGCTGCATTCTTATTTCTGAACAATATTCTAAAGAACAAAACATGTTGTTTTTAGAGCACATGTGAAAATATGTGACATAACGCTATGATTTGATTGCCATTGCTCTCTTACATGATTTATTGATCCTACTATTGTTTTGTTTCTACAGGTCATCGGTGGCAATCTCATTTCATGCCGTGTCGTTCTCTCCAGTGATGGCCTGCTTGGCAGCATACTGTCCCGTCCTTGGGATATTTATTTCGTTGGAGTTTGTAGGTTTGTCGCAGTTTGTAACGTGGTACATGAGGCTAAATGAGGACTAGAAATTCGTAGTGTAAAGCTCTGTTGACTTTTCTTTTCCTTGGATTTACCTGATTGTTTTATTGACAATGTAGCTCTGAGCGTCTGACTTTGTTTAGAAAGATGATGTGATGGAAAATGTTAAAGTCATAACCTGTTTACATTGTCGTCAAGATTTTCTTGAATCGAGTTATTCGGGTTAAATTGAAACAAATTAGGCTATACTTGACTCCTCTGTATTACTTGTGGAACCTGACACATTTGCTCCAAATTTATACCCGGCTTATTAAACTGACAAATTGAAACTCTTATGTGGTTGCGATCTAGTTTCCAGTGGTGCTAGGCCGGAGCTTTTGCAAAGCAGCACTTCCAGCTTTATCTCTCGTCGATGTTAACCTGGGAAATAATGGAACTCAAGTCCCCAGGATACGTTGGAAGTGATACAGTATTAATCTTTTCGGAGACTACCAGGTTGACGGAGCATTGTCAAGGGCGCGTCGAAAACTGTTCATGGCCATAGGCTATAGAATGGTTAGCACAAATTCAAACGAAAGATGAAGACGATGGTTTGCTTCACACACAAAAAAAAAAAAAAAAAAAAAAAAAAAAAAAACCGAAAGATGAAGACGATGGTTTGAGCAATAAAAGAAGCAAGCCTCTGATCACTTCAAGCCCCAACTACATCCGGGCTCCGATCACTTCAAGCCCCAACTACATCCGGGCTTGCTCGCCTGCTCGACTGGTGATGCTTTGCCAGAGTTCGTGGGTCTGTTGCTGCATCCTGCCGGCTGCCGCGCAACCGGCTTCACGTTGCCGGGCAGTTCGCACAAAACACCGCTGGAACATAGAAGTATCTGGGGAAGAATTGGGGATAGATCAGAGGTTGTATTGAGGATAGGGCTCGATTGCCTCGGCCCGTCTTGCTGCTGTTTGCTTCAGCTTCAACTGGCTGGTTCGAGGGAGCCCGCTAGCCGCTCGCTAGAGGTCGTGACTCGTGACAGTGACACTGATGCTCCTGATGCTGGTATGGTGATGGTACTCGGGCCCCGGCCGATGGGAGGACAGCTAAGCCGCTCACGCTCCATTGGAAGGACAAGTTCGCGTAGCGTGAGATTCAAGCGGCAAGAATCTTTGGGATTTCTTGCTTTCTTTTTCGTCCGTTGCTACACGCCGCTCACGAGTTCCGTGTCGTGTGACTGTTCCTGCCGACTAAATTGTTCCACATGCATGTTCTTCTTAAGGAAAAGTGCAGCTCGTAAATCGTTCTACGATGCTTCTGGCCAGGATTCTCTTGGTCTTCTGAAGAGCATAGATGCCTTAAACTTCTGATGTGGTAAACTACGCACTGAAAGTCAGAAAATTACACACAAAAAAATCATGATTGTCAATCGCTGCATTAAGCACTTGCATTAGCTCCAAATCATTCGCGAGCACGGCACGCCAAGCCTCAAAACAAACTCGTCGAGTAGAAAATACTGTCACCGTGGCGGCGGTAAGCGGGGGAGGGTTTATAAGCGCATTCGTGTATTGCCCATTCGGCCACACCCTCCCTCTGCGACCCACCGTCCATTGACCCCTCGTCTCGGCTCGTCTCCTTCATCGCCGCACGAAGCTTGAGGCAGCCCCCGGCCCCGCCCCCACGAGCGCCGAGCCCTGCTCAGTCCAGCCCGGCGCCATGGCCAACAGCAACCTCCCGCGCCGAATCATCAAGGTGCGCCCCGCGATCTGGTCGCCGCTCCCCTGACCCCCAGATCTATTGCCGCCGTCCTGCTCGATGGAATCGGATACTTTTTTCTTTTGTTTCGAGTGTGTTGATTAATCTACTTGGAATTTCGATCTGTGCAGGAGACGCAGCGGCTTCTCAGCGAACCAGGTGCCTGATTGTTGTTTCGCGGGAGCTTTCTTAGAATTTGGGCGGAATTTGGCAGCTGCTGTTACTGTTCTCGTCTTGTTAATCTTCTGTGTTGCTTGATTCCCGTTTTTTTACCCGTTCGTGCAGCGCCTGGGATTAGCGCGTCACCGTCCGAGGAGAACATGCGGTACTTCAATGTCATGATCCTTGGCCCTGCTCAGTCACCCTATGAAGGTGTTCCTCTTTCTAGATTTTAGCTGACATATTGCTGTATCAGTAATCTGGGTGCTTCTGATGTTTTAATGTTTGCGTTGTGGGATGTGGATTCGATATAGTGAGACATGTTCGTAGTGTTGCTGTGTTATTTGGACTATCATCGGTGTTGCTGTGTTCTGGTTCTCTCCATGCCTCCTTTTGCTTCTGAAGAAGCTGCAAATGAAAATAGTGAACCTTCCTATATGGAGTAGCAAGGCTGTCTAGTAGGAGAGCAGCTAGTTCAAATGTATGGATAAACCCTTTGTGAACCCAAAATGTGAATAGTAGAGTGCCATTTTCCCAAATGATCGCCATCATGTGCTGTCAATTTAGTTGTTTCATTGCCTCTGCAGCTATGTTAACTCGTTTTGCTACTGCCAAATTACTTAGTTGTGCTCAGACATCTAGTGGACCTGGTTTTTATTTGTGTGCTTCTAGTGATTTATAATTATAGGATATGTGCGATGGGGGATATCTGCACTACCATTCAGTCGTTTATGTACAAACTTAATTTCCATGATGCGTGGAAGTGGAACAAGTTTTGGCTTTGTTAGATTTATGCCTGTGTTCTAATAAATTCATCTACTTATGACCCCCAATGTATCAGCTTGGATTTGCTTTTTTCATTATATGGACTTTCATGTACAGATGTGCTCACCATAGGGAAACATGGATTACACATGTGTTCATGTTTTATATATAGTAATTCGGATGAATGCAGATATTTATGGATGCAAATGATAGTTTTCTTATTGTTGAAGCTACCTTATGTAGCTAGAGATGATTCAGCATAATTTCCATTGGTCTATTCATTTTATGTTATGGAACCATCTTTTGTTTATCATTAGCATCTGGTCTACAAAGCGGCAAAGTACTGATATAGTTTCCTCAACTTATGCATCGGACAGGTGGAGTTTTCAAGCTTGAACTATTCTTGCCTGAGGAATATCCAATGGCTGCTCCAAAAGTAATTTCTTGATCAACTAATGAAGTTTGTTTATTCGATCATTACTTGGCATTTATTTTCAGTGTTGACTTTGCTTGAAAACACTGAATTATGGTCTGTTACCTACTTTCAACTGCCTTTTCTGTACTAGTCTCTTCCATATATGTCGGCAAGTAGTTGTACTCGGAAGACTATGTTACTGATAAAACAATGCTTCTATTCCTGACGAAAATCATGCCTGGAACCACTGGGATATAATTCCTCTGGTTGAATCTTTCTTTGCAAGTCTACGTTTTTCTCCATTTTTCTGATGAGGTCAATGAGTTCTCTTGACAAGTTCAGACCAGGAATCCAGGATTACTGGCACTTACCTTCTTTTACTGGAAAAATAAGTATCCATTTATTCTTTTCTACATCATGGGTGTGTTATTCTTTTAGCTTTATTTCTTCTCTTCACATGTTCTTACACTCCTTTTTTAGAAGAGCTATATCAAAGTATTTTGACTCGTGAGTCAATAAGTCGAAAGTTAATACTTCAAAGTTGAGTGGTAAATGTCACGAGGTTAAACATGGATTGTGCTTTTCCAAATAAGTTGCCAATTCCTGGCCTGATATTATATGTTCGAGCTATTTATGTACTTGCCTATTTTAGTGATACCTTCCTATCTGTTGTCACTGTGTTAAAAACCATGCTGACAGCAAGTTTACTTTGTCTGCTTCTGATGCAGGTTAGATTTCTCACCAAAATTTACCATCCCAATATTGACAAGGTAAGCGAATAGCACTGTTGTGTAAAAAAAAATCTGGACGTTCAGATATAAGAGAGTAGTTCATTTCTAGCTCATTCCCCTTGTCTGAAACGACAAGGATTTCATAACGGAGGGAGTACTTGTTCACTTTTTCGAAGGAAATGATTATGCATTTCTGATAAATTTCCCTACAGCTTGGTAGGATATGCCTTGACATTCTCAAGGACAAATGGAGTCCAGCTCTTCAGATACGAACAGTTCTGTTGAGGTAACTACTTATTTTGTTGCTTATTTGGCCTATTAGTTCTTGTGCCAAACGGCGATTCTATTTTTAATATTTTTTTTCAATACTACAATTGTTAGCTACAACTAGTCCGTTTATCATCATTGGATCCAATTTTCACTGTTGTTTAATTTCTGTGTCATTTGCGGGACTAGTCCTATTTTATGGCCTCCTGACTATATTTGTTCTTCAGCATCCAGGCACTGCTGAGCGCTCCAAATCCAGATGATCCTCTCTCAGATAACATTGCAAAACACTGGAAATCCAATGAGGCTGAAGCCGTCGAGACAGGTATCTGTAGACATGATGTAAAATTGTAAACAAAGCATGGGCTTGCTCTTTTGCTTCTTATTTGATTTTCCTTATGTGCTGATAAGGCATTTTTATCCTTGCAGCTAAGGAGTGGACTCGTCTGTATGCAAGTGGAGCATGACACCCTAGCGCTGTTTGGATGTAATAACACCGTCATAGTTTGGGCCTGATTGAGTACCATTGCTTTATAAGAGCAAACTAGATATATGTTGGAATGGAGAAAAGAAGTGTTCAAACAGTAACAGTTCGAATGGTTGCTTGTACTTGTGATCCTGGGTCCCTTCCCTGCAATGCACCTCAAGCCAAAGCTGTTGTTGCTTGCTTTGTTTATATATTTGATCTTCAATTAATTTTCCAGTCACTAATCTGCTTTGATCGATGAGCACGTAAAATTGCCCGCCTGATATTGTCATTGACGCCTCTTCCCCTGGGAGCCATTTCTTAGCACTGAACCACCAATATACCTCTTGAGAAATCGTGTCTAATTCGGAGGGTGTTTCAATCTTTGTTCACTGTATCTTAATTCTTTTTACGTAAAATGGAGATATTTACTATATCTTGATTAATGTGTGGTTAACCAAAATTAAAAGGAAAAAGTAACTTAGCTCTGGTTGTCAGCGTTTTATCCCATGATTTCTACAAAACATTAGTTGGCACTTCTAAACTGGGTCCATGTCGTCCGGCCCCGCCTACGAGTTGGATTCGCAGTGCTCCCATAGCATTAAACGGCCCACACTTTTCACGCCTAAAACCAGTCCACGCAGCCCAGTAGCAGCCCAACCCAATGCGCAACGGCAACACAGACCGCCGAGACCGGTTTCGCGTGGAGAGCCGGCGGAGGTGGTGGCGGTGGCGGTGGCGGCCGTCGGCGACCAGCGGAGGCCGAAGGCTGTGCCTGGGGTTGCTGGCGGTGACGGAGGCTAGAGTATTGTGCTTAGGGCGCGGGTGGAGGTGAAGCGCTCCTAGGGGACGGCCATTGATCGTGTTTGATTTGGAGGACGAAGCTCCGGAGCACGGGGGACACCGGAAAGGGGCTCTCGCACGGGTCGTCGCGAGACCCTAGCCTCTTCTTGCTCCGGCGGCGCCGGCGACCGTCAGGTACTCGGCTCGCTCAACTCGGAGGTCACGCCGGCGACCACATCGACATAGATGGCCCTCGGTACGCTCCTCTATCCCCTCCGCGTTTGATGCATTGCATTTACGCCGTTTGGTGGAACCCCAATCCATGGGTTACTTGGTGGATGTTCTGATGCGATTCATTTCGTGGGTAATTTAATTTTATGGCGCTATTAGTCTAGGACATCAACAACGGAACCCCGCCATTTCGTGGGTTGTTGCTCACCAGTGCTCACCGCTAGTGATTTCTCCAAATGTAATTGATTCTGGGGCTTTGAAGCTGTCATTGTTTGAAGTGAAGCCGAAGTGGGATCCTAGTTGGGAGGAGGAGGAGTTGAATGCTTTTGCTAGTTGCTGTGAACACAGTCAATCACATTCTTTGTTATAATTCCTTCCACGTTAGTGTATTCCTCTCAATTGGTTCATCTTATGTATTATCATTCCTTAATTTGACGCATTCAAATTGAAATATTCTTTGTTTTACAGCTCGGGCTAGCAGTCCAATCCCAGAAGGGACTTCTTCCTATGTCAGCGGCAAGACAGAGGATGCTGACATGCCGCATGCTATGGGGGATGATGATTGTGATAAGGCTGCGTTGAAGGAGAGGATGCGTTTATGGCAGCAGAATTATGATGAAAAGTGGGGGTCAGAGGAGCTCACGTGGGAGGAGAAGGTAGTGGAAGTTCTTCACATAGTTCGCTGCCGAGAGTTTACTGAATATGACCCTAAGAAGCGTGAATTTGTCCTCACCCGCTTTTGCCGATTCAACATAGCCTTCTTTGACTTTGAGAAAGAATGTGAGTATATTCATAACTATTTCATTAATCTCCTTTTGCTATTAGTTGGATAGGCTGGGTTGTGACCCAGTTTCTCTGGATGAGTGTCCCGCTGCCCCTCGGATGGGACTGTGCTTGTGAATGTAGCCTTCATGACCAAGTAGATAATTTATGCATCCAATTTAATTTTATTCTTATTTGTAAATTTCAGCCACTGCTGCGTTTGGACCACCACTTAGCGAGCTAAAGCGATCAGCCTGGAGATCATTGGACGCCTCAGTTAATGTGATCTCATTGAACATAACTGAGTCCGATGTAGACTTCCCGATCTGTGTGTTCGGGACTGTACTTGCTAGGGATCAGTTGGACTACAAATGTGTGTATCTGTTCAAGCGTGACAGGGACAATCCTCAAGTAATCACCTCACCGGTCTGTATGCATTCTCCCCTATTCCTTAACTGTTGTTGACTAGATATTTATTTAGCAAATCCGAATACTGTTTATCTTCCTTGGACTTGAGTTTATAGATCCACAGTGAATTGCATAGTAATATGGTCTGGAAAACTGTGCTAGAGTTTTGCCAACCCTTTCTTCTGCATTAGTTATACAAAAACTTCTTTCCTGCAACACTAGGCCGTGCTCTGTTAAAGCAACTCCAACAGCCTGGCTAAATCTATTCGCTTCGGTAAAAATGAAAAATCACCGGTCAAAACGTGATCCAACAGCCTCTCCTTCTTCCTCTCTTTTGTATCTTGCTCAGCATCTTATTTCATTCTCAAATTTATTTTGGTTTCAAGTATCCACAAGTTGACATCATTTTCCTTCTACTATTTCAGTAGAATAGTTTATAATCTGCCATTTGTATCGAAACTTAATTAACTATTCAATGTGCTATGTTTTATCGGTCTTGGTGTAGTCTCCAAATTTTAATGTTACCGTCACCCATAGTATTTCATGAAATGTTGTGCCCTTTCATTCATCATAAGATTTGATTGCTTTTTCTTTTTGTAAACCAAGTGACCTCATGTGACTTTTTTTTGTACCTAAAATAAAAAGGTATTCAGAATGGCATGTTGTTTATTTTATATTCAAGTTTGTAATGTCCATTTAACATGGCAATCCATAAAGTTGTTTGCTACAAGAAGCAACAATATTGATGTTTCCCTAGTTTAAATATTGACATTGTATTTATTTTGACATTTTAACTTGGTTCGGTACCCAGTTATAAGCTAATATAGCTTATTCACCTATGTGACGAATCTTGACATCTTTTTTCCTGAACTCTTGTGCAGAATGATATGTTGACTTTGACAGGTCCATATCGCGGACTTGATGTAACAGATCGGATGTTTTTTGAGATCAATTTAAAGATCAAGTGTGATGATACCGGGGACAGAGATTTTAGCAAAGATGTGATTGAACACAATGGTATCAGTCACACGGAAAAGACGATGGATTGGCAGGTAACTAGCTGGCTGAGTACAGTTGAGTTTGTATACGCGCCTGTTCAATATGCAGTGGAAGCTACCCTTGCAGTCACTGTTTTAAGGGGGCCATGCGATTTCAGTGGTAAAGTAACTGCTTGGACTGCTGGAAACCGCAAGGGTAAGGTCATTCTATATGATAGTGAAGCGCCGGGCACTATGACTAAAACTGGAGATTTTGGGTCTGTTCAGTTATCTCGTCGTGTGGTGGCTGTCTCATTAGGTGAAAAGTTGGTGCTTTTTTTTTTAGCGAACACGCAGGAGGACTGCATGCCTTTATATTAAGGAGAAAAATAGTGCGTACATTGCCTTGACTCCGGCCAGAGGTTAGTTTGCTGTTACATGCGCGCCTGGATACAAGTTGTCTACCGAATTCTTCCCTAGAATATACTAACTAGGCGTCAGAAGGGCTCTCAACCTTCCTGCTCCCCCTAATATCCATAGCTTCTCTTCGTCTCCGATCTGTCGCATTACTTCATTGCTGTCTGGTCGGATGCCATCGAAGACGCACCTATTTCGGTGTTTCCAGAGCTGCCATGCTATGAGTATGACAAAGGTGTTGAATCCTCGGCGTTGTTCCCTTCTTGTTCTCTTTGCAGCTTTCCTCCACCATTCTGCAAAATTGCCATCAGTAATTCTCGGTGCCAGCTGCTCGAGGCCCACCCTTGTGAACGACCTATGCCATACTTCACGCGCAAACACACAATCAGTTAGAATGTGCTGCGCCGTTTCCTCCTCCTGATCACATAGCAAGCATTTTGCTGGGTGTTGTAGCCCATGTTTCTGCAGCCTGTCTGCAGTCCAGCATCTGTTGAGGATCGCCAGCCACAAGAACACCTTGCACTTCAGTGGCGCCCAGCTCTTCCATACTCGTTTGTGTGATTCAAAGGTTATGCCACCCAGGAAGAATGATTGATAGGCCGACCTCGTGGTGTAGATTCCGGAGGCCGATCTGGTCCAGATGTGTCTGTCGGCCTCTCCCTGCTGCAACTCGAACTCCTGCAACGCATCCCAGAGGTTTAGGTAGTCAACAATCGCCGCTACCGTAAGGCCACCTCTGATGTCTCTGACCCAGCACAGCTCATGGAGTGCTTCTTTAACTGTTCTGGTTTGCATTGCCCTTTTACGGATGAAAGGTACCAGCGCCGGTGCTAGGTCCGTCACTGATTTGCCATGTAGCCATCTATCACTCCAGAATAGCGTGTTCGCGCCATCGCCCACCAACGAGATCACCGATACCGCGAACATTGCACGCGCGTTCTTGTGGATGGTCAGATCAAACAGCTCCCACGGCCGGTCCGGCTCTGTCTTCCTCAGCCACATCCATCTCATACGCATTGCCCATCCCAAGGTCTGCAGGTCATGTATGCCCAACCCACCTAGCTGTTGTGGTCGTGTCGCCCTATCCCATGACACGGGACAGTGACCTCCACTGATCTCCTTCCTGCCCTTCCACAAGAACGCTCGGCGCAGCTTGTCAATCGCCTTTATGAACCACTTTGGAACGTCCATAGCCATGAGAATGTAGATAGGTATGGCCGTGAGCACCGCCTTCACTAGAATCAATCTTCCTGAAGTTGCCATCAGAGCCGCCTTCCAACCTGGCAGCCTATCCGCTATCTTGTCCAGGATCGGCTGTAAGTCCATCATTGTTAGTTTCCTGATGGAGAGCGGCAGCCCCAGGTAGTTACACGGGAACGACCCAATGGTGCATGGGATCGCGTCTCTCACCACCTGCACTTGGTTTTCGCTGCATCTGATTGGAATGACCGAGGACTTGATCATGTTGGTCACCAGGCCGGAGGCAGTGCCAAAACGTGAAAGGATTGCGTTGATGGTATTCAGTTCTTCTGTTGTCGGATGGACGAACAGCACCACATCGTCGGCGGTAATGGCTTGAAGCTCAAACTAAAGCAACAAGATGCTTCGTTGATTTGTAATATAGGTTCCTATGAGCTACAAGTGATGGTAATGTGGACTAGTAACTTAGATGCAAGGAGGCAGGAAGTGTTTACAATGGTCGGGAGTACCATGGTCTTACGGTGACTGGAGATATGGTTTTTTTTTTTAACTGACTGGAGATATGTTGGAATGGAGAAAAGTGTTCAAACCGTAACGGTTCGAATTGTTGCTTGTATGCTTGTGGTCTGGGACCCTTCACTGCAATGCACCTCAAGCCAAAGCTGTTGTTGCTTGCTTTGTTTCTATATTTTTTTTGAGGAATGCTTTGTTTCTATATTTGATCTTCAATTAGTTTTCCAACTATCTCGTCCGCCTGATATCAGCTTGTCAATGATGCCCCCCTTTTCCCTGGAGCAATTTTTGCACCACCAGTATACCTCTTGAGAGAGAAACCATAGCTAACTTAAAGAGTGACTCGACAAGGCTTCCTCCATTTTATCATGACATTAGGACAGAAATTCGAAGTTTACTTATTTTCGCCTTACCACTTCCGGCGCCGCAGGGCTGCATTGCCGGAGGCTGAGCTGAACACAGTGAAGACGGCTGACAGCACTAGCCACGGCTGCTTAGGAAGATTTGCATTGAATTTGTACAAAATGGTAAGAATTTGTTTGAATCCTTAACCAACTTTGCGATCACGCCCGTTGCCGGTATCGTGTCTCCTAAACCGAGTCCGTTTCGTTCAACCAGGCCGTTTATGAGGTGCGGCGCCGGTGCGGCCTCTACGCGCGGGCACAACTTGGAAGCCGCATCGTGGCAAGACCGGCGGCTCCGGCAGACAACAGGTGCTCCGCTCGAGCTACTCGGAGATCAGGCCCGGCGACCACATCGACATCTGTACAGATGGCTCTCGGTACGCTCCTCTACGCCCTGCGCTTTCTGATGCATTGCATTTGCACCGTTTGGTGGAACCCCGATCCCTGGATTATGGCAGGCGTCACTGCACTATAACAAAAACCTCTTTTAGCGACAATGTCTAAAATCCCGTAGCGACGGTTTTGAAAGCCAACCGTCACTATAGTGGATGGCAGAGCACTGTACAAGTGACCCGTTGCTAAAAATGATTTGTAGCGGCGGTTGACGCCACCAACCGCCGCTACAAAAGATTTTTAGCCGCGGTTGACGTCATCAACCGCCGCTACAAATGGAAGCATTTGTAGCCGCGGTTCATATTACGGACCGCGGCTACAAATCGATTTTTAGCCACGGTTGACGTCATCAACCGTCGCTACAAATAAGAGGCCATAGAACACAAGAATAGTTCATAATTCTCTTTTAATCCGGAGTTAAAATTTGTAAATAGTATTTCTCCCACATACGAACTCCAAATTCGATGATTCTTTTTTCTATGTTTTTCTAAAATCATGCTCTTTCATGTAATAATGTATGGTTGCATGTTTACTGCTATCTATTTATATCTTTTTCATATGACTTGTTATTGTTAAATTTATATTATTAAGGTAATTATTTTCATACAAGTTTTTCATAAAAAATGTTAATGTATCCATTTGTGAACAATGAAGCTTGTGTCCAAATTTATGGCTCATTCGAGTTCAAAAAGTGTTCTAAGTGATGCAAACTTCTATGTTTCACTTAAGTTGCATCAGAGGTCACTAAACTTGTTCGGTATGTGCAAATAGGTCACCGTACTTTAAAACAGGACCAATACATCACTAAACCTGTTTGGGATGTGCAAATAGGTCACCGTTTCACCGTATTATAATTAGTTTTTGGTAATTTGGGTATAGAAGTTTTGATTGTCCATAACAAAATTTAAACTTTTCATCTCTATCTTGGGAATGGTCTATAATGGAACAAATAAGACAGAATATAGTTTTAAGAAATTGTTTGCATCATTTTTGTGAGACATATAGTTCAATTTGAAATTAATTTTGACACATATACAAAATTCGTTAAACTATAGTAAATTGATAAGTCAATAAAAAAGGAACTGGGCCGATTTTAGTAAATTCACTGCCTAAGCCCATCTAGCTAGTGCCCCAGCCCAACCCACAATTTTTCTCTCCTATATTACACCCTAACCCTAACCCTATCTGTAACATCTCACTCTAATGAAGACCCCAATCTAGTGATTAGTGCATTTTGATCACAAATGCTAAATTGATCACTTTAGAAAAGATGTTTAAAATCAAATCATTTGAAAATGGTCAAATATGAACTTGAACTACAAATTCAAAATTTTGTATACAAGTGGGCCCATTTGAAAATTTCCTTGACATCCAGGGCCAAAGAGAAATTTTTGGAGAATTTTGTGGATTTTTCTACAAAAAGAAATAAGGAAAAGTTGTAATAAGGAAAAATGTTCATCTCACTGAAACCTTCCAGAACTGATTTTATCAGATTTTTTGGAGCACAGTAAAGTTGGGTTTCAATCAAATCAAGTCAGCACGTGCAAAATTTCAAATGAAAATTCGAAAACGGTACTGTAGCGACATGTGTCGACCTCGCCGTCGATCCTCAGCCGCTGCCCATTCCGGCGAACTGTGGCCGCCGTCAGCGCAGCACAGCGTCGACGACTCGTTCAACCCCCCTGGACTCCAGCTGCGTTCTCTCTCGCTCTCTCCGCCAGCTCACACGCCAAGAACTGCCACCGCGACGAGCCGCTCGCCGCCGCTTCAAGCTCACCGCCGCGCCGCCGCTCCGCCGCACCTCCAGCCCCGAGCCCAACAGCAAGAAGGTGCGCTAGGAGCCCCTCAACCTCAAGCGCAACACAAACTTCGAGTTCAGCCACCCTGCAGAGAGAATCGAAGCGAAGACCGACCATGGCCGCCGGGTGAACGTCGTCGAACTCCGAGCAAAATTTGATCATCTCGGTGAGCATCTTTTCGATTCCATGCTCCGGGTGATGCATCCCTCACCTGCGCACACCCCGTGCTGACATCGTCGCCTTTCGCGCAGTGGAACCGCCGGAAATCCCCTTCTTCTCCGCCGCCGTTCACCGGACCGCGCCGCCCCTCCGACGAAGTCCCCACTCCGGCCTCCCTCCACGTGCACACGTGCTACGGTGAGCATCTCCATCACCCCGTGAAGCTCATGCGCGCCCTAACTCACCCCCTCGCTGCCTCCTCTCGCCGGAACACGTCGCGCCGCCGCTCGCCGCCGCCGCCGCTCGCCGCCGACCACCTTCCCGGCCGCGCGCACGTGCACACCAGCCCGCGTTAGGCTCGCCTCGTTGCCCTCTACACGATGCCGTTGACCGTCGCGTGAGTCTCGCCGCCGTTTAGCCGGAATGGCGCCCTCGCCGTCGCCCTGTCGCGCGCGCCGCCATGCCCTGGCATTGCTACAGTGCCGCGTCACCTTTTTCTTTTTGTTTTTTTCAGATTTTGGCCAAACTTCTAAATTCGATAGAAATTCGTAGAAAAATCGTAAAAATGCAAACTCAAATGTTCTGGAATCCTTGAAATGAGACCTATCCAGTGGTACAACATAAACATCTGAATGCTTCTCAGTTAATTTTATAAAATTCAAAGAAGAGAATCAGGAAATAAATTCTATAAAAAGATCTGTAAGTGCAAAAATTCTAAATTTTGGCATGCACACTCCTAATAGGTTCACTGAACATCCCACCAAGTGGTATCTTGAAATGCACCTTATTTTAGGAGTAATTGCATTTTGCAGTTGCTAGAAAAATCTTTTTATTGATTTTATTCCTGCACCTTTTTGCACCAAATTTTGGATATGTTACTTTACCTAGGATGAAGATGCTAAATAAAAATACAAATGTAATTTTAGATCTTCCAGAACCCTTTTTAAAGAATTTAGAAGAGGAACCCTTATTTGCGCGTAAGGAAATTCCTAAATCCAAAGTAATTGTGGAAATCACTTGGGACCAAACTGCAAAAACCTGATGAATGGCCCTGCCAGCATGTTGCATTTGATCATAACATCACCATGTCATTTTTGTCAAGGAAGTTCCATGAACTATCTTTGATTGTGTTTATATTGTTGCATTCATTTAGGAAACGACGCCGGACTCGAGGACTTGGAGATCGTGGCCGAGGAGACCGGCGCTGACCTGAACGTGCTTGAGTGTGCTAACCACCAGCCCCAAGGCAAGCCCCGGTGCACTCCCATATTTACAAAGTTTTATACTTTCTCACGTGTATTTCGAGTCGTGAAATGTGCATTACGTATAGGACTTGATTGAAAACCTAGTTGCATGTATCTCCAGATATTCCTATGGGTTTGGTTAATTTACGTTCTACCACTCGTTAGTTTGCTATGCTTAATAAAGTAGTGTCGTCGGTAGAATATCGAGTGGTATGGAGACCGCTCGGTGTAAGTGGGGTCGGATTTAATTTATGTTCTCACTTGATGATGGTAATGAATTTGAGACCGAACGGGGAAGTTCATGTGTAGGTTGAGGTGACAAGGCTCGCCTTGTTCGCCATAGCCCCGTTTGTGTCGGTTGAGGACCGTTCGTTGTGGCCCCGCTCAGCAAGTTTGAACAGTACCGGATGCATGCTAGGAGAATGGGAACTAGTAAACTTAGTAGCTCGATGCTATATTGTTGGACGTGAACCCACCTCTCTTTTGGTGATGAAGATGGTTATGGTGCAATTTGGGACCGTGTTTGAAGGGAGGGTGCCCGGGTGAACCACGGTTAGACCAGGCATGGCTATCGCGTGGGGAGACGTGTAGTCGGGAGAGGTGTTAAGCGGCTCGACTTTATGGTACCTTGTAAACGGTTGCCGTGCGTGACTCTTTCGAGTAGCGTACGTCGTGTATCTCGGGTTTCGCCTGCAGGTGTAAATCGATTCGAATCGCCGTCCCTCGCGGTTATTGAGTACCACTTGTTCACTGTGTCACATCGTAGTAAGAAGTGCACATGATGATGATTATATGTTGTTGTACTTCATTTAAATTGTATTGCAACCATGTATTGCTTAGTTAGGTTGCTAATATTTATATTTATGCAAGAACCCTTTTAATTTGGCTAAAATATGAAAATAAGGATCAATTATTAGTGCCGTTTTCTCGCAATTAAATTTCAACCCTGGTCAACCCCCTGCATATTAGAAGTCGGTCTTAGATGGCCAATTTGACGGGTAAGACTTGCTGAGTATTAGTTGCTCAGGGTTTCGATGTTTAAAATTTTACTGCAGGTATCCCTGATTGCAACTTCTGTGGTTGCTGTGGTAAAATAGTGTGGGAGGGTGAACCGCCCAAGGACTGGTCCATTGAGTGGGTTCCCTCTTCTCCCCGCCAGGAGCAAGGGGAGTGAGATCGTGTCTACGGGCCGGACATGGTTTCATTGTATACATGTATCGTCGTGTGTTTCGCTTCCGCTCGTGTTTGTAATCGAATTTCGAACTCCTTTTATGTAAAATAAATCGAACTTCGAAATGGAAAAATTATGTTAATTATGGAACCAATGTAATAACTGAACTTAATGTAAAATTATTTTATTTATGCTTATGTGTGTGGTCTATGCATACTTGCTTCGCCAAGTATCCCCCGATTAAGATCCTGGTTAGCTAACCCCTCATTGATTTGAGGTGGGATGCTACACTATCCAGCAGCCGCCTTCTCCTCCACTCTCCTCACTCCCTCTCCGTCTCCACTCTCCAACGGCGGCGCGCGGCCTTCCTCCACGACAGCACGGCGCGACCTTCCTCCGGGGCCCAGTGGCGGCCTCTCCTCCCCGGCGACGCCTTCTCCAGCTCAGCCCATCCCCCCTCCTCGCTCCTCATCCATGGAACGCGACGAGGGTGAGAGCTGCGGGGTCCTGACGAGCTGCCGGCGTCCCGCGCTGCTCCACGGCACGTGAAGGCGGCCCTCCTCGACGACGGCGACTACGGCCCTCCTCGACGACGGCCCTCCTCGACGACGACGACGACGACGACTGCGGCGCAGGGCCCCCTCCTTCTCCGACGCGTCGATTGGATCTAGATCTGCATCCCTCCTCAACAACGGCGACTGCGGCGCAGGGCCCCCTCCTTCTCCGACGCGTCGATTGGATCTAGATCTGCGGCCCTCCTCAACGACGGCGATTGCGGCGCAGGCCCTCCCTCCTCCGACGCGTCGATTGGATCTAGATCTGCGGCCCTCCTCCCTTCTCCGACGCGTCATGCCACAACGTCACGACTCGTCGGCGGCACGGCACGGCGACCCGCGACGGCGGCTCCGTGGCGGCAAGTGGTGATGCGTGCGGAGAACGGCGGCTGCTTGGCGATGTGGTCCGTTCTCGTCGGCGGCGCGGTGGGGCCCTGCGTGGTCCCAGACGCCTGCCGAGAGCCTTTTTTTTATTATTTTCTGGGATGGTTTCTAGCGGCGGGCGATGTTACTGCCCGCCGCTACTCTCTGATTTCAGCGGCGGTTATTCCTACCCGCCTTTGCAAATGATCCTTTTCTAGCGACAGTTGGTTTGCGGCGGTTGGAGGTGTCCGCCGCTACAGGCTTTTTTGGCCCGTCGCTATAGGCCGCCTGTGTTGTAGTGCTGGTGACGCGATGCATTTTGTGGACAATTTTTATGGCTATGCCTACGGACAGCAATAACAAAACCCCAAAAAATATCATTTGTACTGTATGTATGCGTTGTTGCTCATCGTTCCTCACTGTCACTGCTGGTGATTCTCCAAATCTTATTGATTCTGGGGCTTTGAAGCCGAGCCGAAGTAGGATCCTAGATGGGAGAAGGCGTTGGAAGCTATTGCTAGTTTATGTTTCGACAATCGAACTATTATATTCTTGTTTGTTAATCCATCCTGCTATTGTGTATTGTATTCCTCTCAATGGACTCATAAATCATGATATGCGCAATCCCTTGATTTTACGCAGTAAATAAAATGATATACTCCTTGTTTTACAGCTAGGGCTAGGAGTCCAACCCCAGAAGACACTACTTCATGCGGCAGCGGCAAGATGAAGGATGTGGCTGTGGCTCAGACAGTGGCAACAAAAGCTGAGTATATGGAGAGGTATCGTTTATGGCGGCTGGATTATGAGAAGAAGTGGGTGCCGAAGCTCACGCAAGGTTTACAAAACCGCGGTAAACCGGTCCGGTTTTCGCGAAAACCGGAAAAACCGGTCTGGTCCGGTTTACCCGGTAGTCCGGTTTTCGATTTTAAATTTCAAAAAAAATTGAAAATTTGAAACATTTTGAAACAAAATATGTAAAAAAAACTAGATGAAATATGCAGAGCAATGGCGAAAACGGAACGTGAAAATTCGATCGTTTGATGGATCAAAAAATTCGAGGAAGTTTCCTGGGTTAAAAAAGAATTTAGAAAAATAGAAATGACGGCCAGCAACATTGTTTGATTTGTTTGACCAAGCAAACAATCGAATTTTTGTGTTCGGTTTCCACCATTGCTCTGCAAATTGCATCTAGTTTTTTACATATTTTTTATTCAATGTTTTCAGTTTTTCATTTTTTTCTATTTTACCTCTCTAAACCGGTTTTCCGAATTTTTTGTCCGGTTTACCGGAATTTGTGTCCGGTTTACCAAAATTTTGACCTTTTTCATTCAAATTTCGTCATTTGAATTTTGATCCGGTTTCCAACCGGTTTTTCCGGTTTTTCCGAAAACCGGAGATCTCGGTGGCGTCCGGTTTTTCCGGTCAAAACGGTAATGCAAACCCTGAGCTCACGTGGGACGAGAAGGTGGTGAAAGTTCTTGACATAATTCGCCTCCGAGAGTTGACTGAATACGACCCTAAGACGGATGATTTTGTCCTTACCCGTGTAGCATCCCACCTCAAATTAATGAGGGGTTAGCTAACCAGGATCTTAATCGGGGAATACTTGACGAAGCAAGTATGCATAGACCACACACATAAGCATACGTAAAATAATTTTACATTAAGTTCAGATTATTACATTGGTTCCATAATTAACATAAGACATCCAGTTCGAAGTTCGATTTATTTTACATAAAAGAGTTCGAAATTCGATTTCATAAAGCGAGCGGAAGCGAAACACACGACGATACATATATACAATGAAACCATGTCCGGCCCGTAGACACGATCTCACTCACCTTGCTCCTGGCTGGGAGAAGAGGGAACCCACTCAATGGACCAGTCCTTGGGCATTTCACCCTCCCAGACTATTTTTCCACAGCAACCGCAGAAGTTACAGTTAGGAATACCTGCAGTAAAATTTTAAACAGCGAAACCTTGAGCAACTAATACTCAGCAAGTCTTACCCGTCAAAATGGCCATCTAAGACCGACTTCTATTATGCAGGGGGTTGACCAGGGTGTAACATTTAATTGCAAAAACGGCACTAATAATTGATCCTTATTTTCATATTTTAGCCAGATTTAAAAGGGTTCTTGCGTAAATATAAATATTAGCAACCTAACTAAGCAATACATGGTTGCAATACAATTAATTGAAGGACAATAACATATAAACATCATCATGTGCACTTCTTACTACGATGTGACACAGTGAACAAGTGGTACTCAATAACCGCGAGGGACGGCGATTCGAATCGATTTACACCTGCAGGCAAAACCCGAATACACGACGTACGCTACTCGAAGGAGTTACGCACGGCAACCTTTTACAAGACATCATAAAGCCGGTCCGAGTGTCACCTCTCCCGAGTACACGTCTCCCCACGCGATAGCCACGCCGGGTCTAACCGTGGTTCGCCCGTGCACCCTCCCTTCAAACACATACCCGCAACCACCATACCATCTTCATCACCAAAAGAGAGGTGGGGCCCCGTCCAACAATATAACATCGAGCTACTAAGTTTACTAGTTCCCATTCTCCTAGCATGCATCCGGTACTGTTCAAACTTGCTCAGCGGGGCCACAACGAACGGTCCTCAACCGACACAAACGGGGCTATGGCGAACAAGGCGAGCCTTGTCACCTCAACCTACACATGAACTTCCCGTTCGGTCTCAAATTCATTACCATCATCATGTGAGAACATAAAGTAAATCCGACCCCACTTACACCGAGCGGTCTCCATACCACTCGATTTTCTACCGATGATACAACCCTATTAAGCATAGCGGTGTCTATCACGTGGCTGCATAAAACTGAACCCACCCATAGGAGCATGTAAATTAAATGTAACTACGGTTCCATAAAACTCCTAAAACGTAAATGCACAATTCATGACTCCATATATAGTGATAAAAGGGAAAATCTTTTAAAACAGGGTGAGATGCACCGGGGCTTGCCTTGGGGCTGGTGGTTAGCACACTCAAGCACGTTCAGGTCAGCGCCGGTCTCCTCGGCCACGATCTCCAAGTCCTCGAGTCCGGCGTCGGTTCCTAAATGAATGCAACAATACAAACACAATCAAAGATAGTTCATGGAACTTCCTTGACAAAATGATATGGTGATGTTATGATGCAAATGCAACATGTTGGCAGGGCCATTCCTCAGGTTTTTTTGCAGTTTGGTCCCAAGTGA
>CM017445.1:39344723-39507076 GCA_007726485.1 Eragrostis curvula | reverse complement strand
AATTAAGCATCCTAGATCAGGATACCCTGATTTGGGTATCCGTCAGCTGTTGCCCTGTTTCAGATCCAGGAATTCACGAAGCTTCCTATCCATGAGGCCCTGTGGAATGTGGTGCTCACGAAAAGTTGTACGAAACTCTGCCCATGGAACTTGATAGCCAGCTGGGAGAGTCTCCACATAGTTTGCCCACCATGCGCCCGCTGACCCACGGAGTTGCTGGGCCGCGAACAGGGTCTTCTGGTACTCAGTGCAGCGAATGAGCCCAAACTTGGACTCGATGGTGCGAAGCCAGTGATCGGCCTCCAGCGGTTCACTTCCTTCGGTGAACACCGGGGGGTGAGTAGCCAGAAAGTCTGCATATGTTGTTTCAGGAGGTGGTCCATTACGGCCCGCTTGGCGAGCGTTGTTCCCCAGTAGAAGACGGATAAGATCATTCTGAGTCGAGAGCAAGTGCTCCATGCTGCCCGGTAGTGGTGGAGGCAGTGGTGCTCCATCACGTTGGGCCGAAGTATCGCCCTCCTCTGGGGGAACCTGTCCGCTACGAGGGTCTGCCATCTGCCATAAAGCATTGCACCATTAAATAACATATTTAATGATCAATAAAGTGTTGTAATAAAATTACAAGGCATACATGGCATAAATTCAGAATTTAACCCACGTAGACAAACAACGATAAATAACCATTTCTACACAAGCATTGCCTTTTATTTGCAGCATAAACTTTACAACACAACATTGGATGTTCCCAACTATGTTACATCACAAAAGGGCGGTGTGCAGCTACCATACACCGCACGGGACATCCATAAGCTACGTGAAGGTCTTGCAACGTACCGAACCGTCACCATTAAATTACAACACCGCTTGCAACGCTTTTCCAAAATAACGAGCTGCGGGACTCGAAAAGTTCGGTCAACCGACAAGTTACTACTAGCCTAAGTCATACACACTAGTTAGCTACTTTCGAGCCTACTACGAAGACCACTACTCGTGTGGCATGTTGCTACCCGCATCGGAAAGCATGTCCTCATCATTAGGGGTAGCGGGTGGCTCGTAGTCCACACCCGACGCGCCCTGCACCACGTGCTGGTCATCCATCGCAAGCGGCTGGGGGTTGTGGTGCGCCACTTGGATCTGAATCAGCTCAACAAAAGCATCGTGAGCTGCATCAGCCTCGGCCTGCACGTGCTGAATCTGATCGTGTGCCTGAGCAAGGTTAGCTTGAGCGACGTGCAGCTGCGCCTGAAGATGATTGACTTCCCCGTTATGTTCTGCTGCAATCTGGGCCTTCTCATCAGCGAGGTCTTTCACTAAACCCTGGAAGTCATCCACTGTCTCCCTCAGCAGGTCGTTCTGCCGCTGCAACGCCATACGCCGCTGCTCGGACTCCATAAGCTCAGCCTCCAGCTCGGCGATGCGTGCAGCCATAGCGGCGTTTTCCGCCAGGATCTCGTTGAACGCCATCTGCGGGGTCAAGTTTGATAAAAGTCAAACCATAATGCCCAGCAGTAAAACATGTTAAGGAATTAACATATAGCATATTCAACGATTATAATTTGTTGAACCCCAAACCATGGACTTCAAACATTTGCAACACATAAGTAACCAAAGCTGTCGAAAACTGGCAGTAATTACTAAAACGAAAACTGACATGTTTCTAGGCAGAAACAGAAAATTTGGTAGTTACGAAAGTTGTAGATAACTTCAAGAGATTTCCAACAAGTACTCATTCACCTAAACCAGATCAGTATAGAGGAAGTTATGCAATTTCAAAGTTCGACCCTTGTCTGCTGAAATTCTGTTCTGGACAGACTGGACTCGACTGACAAACTACTACATTGAGTCAAGTTCCAGGACGAATCACAGAAAAAGTTACATACCAAACTTGTAGAAAATTCTGAGATCTTTCCATAGAGTGCTTAAACACGACAATCGGATTTAAAACGAAGGAGTTATGGCTTGTTGAAGTTGACTGAAAGTTTGACTCGTGGCAGATTTGGACTTGCTTCTTTTGAATGTGTTCAAATTCGTTTGAATCGATTGTTTCATTACAAAATTTCGATAACAACGAACACAACCAGGGTTCTTTGCCTTATGTTCATGAATATACTAAATGCAAATGCAATGCAACCATTTTTATTAACCTAGGTTATTCGTTCCTCACCAAAAGAAAAGGGTGCCATTATACCGGCATTCGTGACTCGGTGACAAAATCGTCTCTCAACCGTGTTAGACTAGCAAACGGTGTGACCTCTAACGTGGTTAGAGTACCTGCAGAAGATCCACAAACAACGAAACGGCCATTAAGTCAACTGACTCATGCCTCAGCAAAACAACCAAAACGGTCATGCGATCAACGATTCATGCCTCACATCAAAACAACAAAACAGCCATGCGGTCAACGACCCATGCCTCACATCATTCTTACCTTTTCATCTCGCCGACATTTCAGAAAAGAAATAGAAACCAATCAAACCTATTCAAGCAAGACTCGCTAATTGCCACCTTAAACCACTAACATCCTTATATAGGGCCGACTAAACCGTACCTCACCGTAAGCGTGGTTTTCGAAAATAATGCTCATTAGTGTGATACAACCCGACTTTGCTCTGGTACCAGCTGTAGCATCCCACCTCAAATCAATGAGGGGTTTGCTAACCAGGATCTTAATCGGGGAATACTTGGCGAAGCAAGTATGCATAGACCACACACATAAGCATAAATAAAATAATTTTACATTAAGTTCAGTTATTACATTGGTTCCATAATTAACATACGACATCCAGTTCGAAGTTCGATTTATTTTACATAAAAGAGTTCGAAATCCGATTACATAACACGAGCGGAAGCGAAACACACGACGATACATAAATACAATGAAACCATGTCCGGCCCGTAGACACGATCTCACTCACCTTGCTCCTGGCTGGGAGAAGAGGGAACCCACTCAATGGACCAGTCCTTGGGCGGTTCACCCTCCCACACTATTTTACCACAACACCCGCAGAAGTTGTAATCAGGAATACCTGCAGTAAAATTTTAAACATCGAAACCCTGAGCAACTAATACTCAGCAAGTCTTACCCGTCAAAATGGCCATCTAAGACCGACTTCTAATATGCAGGGGGTTGACCAGGGGTGAAATTTAATTGCGAAAAAACGGCACTAATAATTGATCCTTATTTTCATATTTTAGCCAAATTAAAAAGGTTCTTGCATAAATATAAATATTAGCAACCTAACTAAGCCATACATGGTTGCAATACAATTAATTGAAGTACAAAATCATATAAACATCATCATGTGCACTTCTTACTACGATGTGACGCAGTGAACAAGTGGTACTCAATAACCGCGAGGGACGGCGATTCGAATCGATTTACACCTGCAGGCGAAACCCGAGATACACGACGTACGCTACTCGAAAGAGCCACGCACGGCAACCTTTTACAAGATACCATAAAGTCGAGCCGCTTAACACCTCTCCCGAGTACACGTCTCCCCACGCGATAGCCATGCCTGGTCTAACCGTGGTTCACCCGGGCACCCTCCCTTCAAACACGGTCCCAGATTCCACCATAACCATCTTCATCACCAAAAGAGAGGTGGGTTCACGTCCAACAATATAGCATCGAGCTACTAAGTTTACTAGTTCCCATTCTCCTAGCATGCATCCGGTACTGTTCAAACTTGCTCAGCGGGGCCACAACGAACGGTCCTCAACCGACACAAACGGGGCTATGGCGAACAAGGCAAGCCTTGTCACCTCAACCTACACATGAACTTCCCCGTTCGGTCTCAAATTCATCACCATCATCATGTGAGAACATAAATTAAAAGCGACCCCACTTACACCGAGCGGTCTCCATACCACTCGATTTCCTACCGATGACACAACCCTATTAAGCATAGCGGAGTCTATCACGTGGCTGCATAAAACTGAACCCACCCATAGGAGCATGTAAATTAATGCAACTACGGTTCCATAAAACTCCTAAAACGTAAATGCACAATTCATGACTCCATATATAGTGATAAAAGGAAAATCTTTTAAAACAGGGTGAGATGCACCGGGGCTTGCCTTGGGGCTGGTGGTTAGCACACTCAAGCACGTTCAAGTCAGCGCCGGTCTCCTCGGCCACGATCTCCACGTCCTCGAGTCCGGCGTCGGTTCCTAAATGAATGCAACAAGATATACAAAATCAAAGACAGTTCATGGAACTTCCTTGACAAAATGACATGGTGATGTTATGATGCAAATGCAACATGCTGGCAGGGCCATTCATCAGGTTTTTGCATTTTGGTCCCAAGTGATTTACACAAACCATTTTGAACTTAGGAAATTTCCTTACACGTAAATGAGAGATTCTCTTCTAAATTCTTTAAAAAGGGTTCTGGAAGATCTAAAATTACATTTGTATTTTTATTTAGCATCCTTCCCTTAGGTACAGTAACATATCCAAAATTTGGTGCAAAAAGGTGCAGGAATAAAATAAATAAAAAGATTTTTCTAGCAACTGCAAACTGCAATTACTCCTAAAATAAGGTGCATTTCAAGATACCACTTGGTGGGATGTTCAGAGAACCTATTAGGAGTGTGCATGCCAAAATTCAGAATTTTTGCACTTACAGATATTTTTATAAAAATTATTTCCTGATTCTCTTCTTTGAATTTTATAAAATTAACTGAGACGAATACAGATGTTCGTGTTGTACCACTGGATAGTTCTGCTCATAAGGAAACCAAAAAATTTTGATTTGGATTTTTCTGAGCTGTATTCAAATTTCTATCGATTTTACAAGTTTGGCCAAAATTCTGAGAAAACAAAAAGGAAAAAGATGACGCGGCACTGTAGCAATGCCATGGCATGGCGGTGCGCGCGCGACAGGGCGACGCCGAGGACCCCGTTCCGGCTAAACGGCGGCGAGTTTCATGCAACGGTCAACGGCAACGTGTAGAGGGGATCGAGGCGACTCTAACGCAACTTGGTGTGCACGTGCGCGCGGCCGGGAAGGAGGTCGGCGGCGATGGCGGCGGCGGCGGCGAGCGGCGGCGCGCGGTGTTCCGGCGAGAGGAGGCAGCGAGGGGGTGAGTTAGGGCGCGCATGAGCTTCACGGAGTGAAGGAGATGCTCACCGTAGCACGTGTGCACGTGGAGGAAGGCCGGAGAGGGGAGTTCGTCGGAGGGGCGGCGCGGTCCGGTGAACGGCGGCGAAGAAGAAGGTGCTTCCGGCGGTTCCGCTGCGTGAAAGGCGACGAGGTCAGCACGGGGGTGTGTGCAGGTGAGGTGTGCTTCCCCCAACGCAAGGAATCGGGGAGAGGCTCACCGGAATGATCGAATTTCGCGCTGAGCTCGACGACGGTCACCCGGCGGCCATGGTCGGACTTCACGCCGATTCTCCCTGCAGGGTGGCGGAGCTCGGAGTTTGTGTTGTGGCTGAGGTTGAGGGGCTCCTAGCGCACCTTTTCGCTGTTGGGCTCGGGGCTGGAAGTGCGGCGGAGCGGCGGCGCGGCGGTGAGCTCGACGCGGCGGCAATGGTGGCTCGGCTCTGCTCCGTGCGCGCGCAGCGAGAGGAAAGACGAGGGTGAGTGTGAGGTGGGGCTACGGCCAGGAAAGGGGGCTGAACCGGTCCTCGGCGCTGTGCTGCGCTGACGCCGGCCACAGTCCCGGCGGGATGGGCAGCGGCGGAAGGAGCGACGGCGACGATGACACCTGCCGCTACAGTGCAGTTTTCGAATTTTTCGATTAAACTTGCACGTGCTGATTTGATTTGATTGAAACCAAACTTTATTTTGCTCCAAAAAATCTGATAAAATCAGTTCTGGAAGATTTCACTGAGATGAACATTTTTCCTTATTACAACTTTTCCTAATTCTATTTAGATTTTGAACTAAAATTCAATTAAGACAGATTTTTAATAAAGAACTTTGATTTATTTGAGCCCATTTCCTTTTGTAGAAAAATCCACAAAATTCTCCAAAAAATTCTTTTTGGCCCTGGATGTCAAGGAAATTTTCAAATGGGCCCACTTGTGTACAAAATTTTGAATTTCTAGTTCAAGTTCATATTTGACCATTTTCAAATGATTTGCTTTTAAATAACTTTTCCAAAGTGATCATTAGCATTTGTGATCAAAATGCACTAATCATCAGATTTGGGTCTTCATTAGGGTGGGATGTTACAAGCACCCTCAAAGAGAGGGTGTGGTGGGGTATTTATACTTATCCCCCCGAAACTAGCCGTTGGAAACTAGCCAGTACAAACCGGAACTTCCGGTTTTGCATACCGGAACTTCCGGTTTCCCAAAACTAGCCGTTGGGATTCAAATCTGCCAAAACCGGAACTTCCGGTTTGGCAAACCGGAACTTCCGGTTTTGCCAGGCTCACAGACTAAGTGCAAATTGTTGGCTATAGTGTTTCACTCTTCTCACTTAGGTTTTTCTTGAGCACTGAGACTTGCTAGCTATCCATGTAGCATCCCTCTTGATAGAGCGGCATACCTATACTCAAGATCAAATATAAAACAACTTTTACAACTTGAGCATATAAGAAACTTGATATTGCCACTTCTCTTCATCTTTGCTTTATGAGGGCAGCCACATGAGCTTCTCTTGAGCATCACTATCTTGAGCTTGTGATTCAACAATAATTGATACTTAGCAATATATACTCCATATAGCTTGAACGGTCTATCGAAATCAACTCCACTTGTCCTTCACCATACATTAGGTGCCTCGGCGCCAAGACTCCTGCTTGCCCTTCTCCTAACTATGGTTCATCGTGACCAAGTCATGTCAACCCTTCACCTTCTTGCTATTTAAGCCATACATTGCTTTGCATCATCCTTAAGCATCCAATTTTGTGTTGATGATTTATTTGTTGATTGATCAAGTTGCTTCCAAACATATTACCATAAATGACATATAGCACTTGATCATTCTTCATCTTGATCATGAGAAAGCCACTAGATATAGAATCTTGTATTTGAAATAATTCATTTCTTTTCATCATATATTGCTCACATGGTCTTTTATTTGCTTGAAACAATTGTACATCAAGGAGTGTATTCATGAGAGACATTGTACACATATTGCTTGCAACATGTCCATATACTCACAAAGAATATTAGACCTTTAATCATGTTGTCATACAATACACCAAAACCCACTAGGGGTGCACATGCACTTTCACTATTAGCCTAATTCATTCATTTGCCAAATTGATATCCAAGATACTAGCCAGCAGGCTGGCACCTGAGCTAGATAAGCTGGTCTCCGTCAATCAAAATGCCTTCATCAAAAAACGATGCATCCATGACAACTTTATGTTTGTGCAAGAGCTCATCAAGGAACTACATAAGAAGAAAACTTCTTCATTGTTCCTTAAACTGGACATCTCTAAAGCTTTCGATACAGTGAATTGGGCCTACCTCCTAGAAATTATGACCTTTCTAGGATTCGGAATGAGATGGAGAAATTGGATATCCTCACTATGGTGCACTACATCATCAAACTTTCTCTTGAATAGTGTCCCTGGAAGGAGAATTCTTCACTGCAGGGGGGTTCGGCAAGGGGACCCCCTCTCCCCCATGCTTTTTCTTTTGGCAATGGAGCCACTGCACAAACTCTTTCAATATGCCCAGCAAAAAGGAATGCTCCACCATATCAATGACAAATGTTCCAATTTCAGGGTATCCCTTTATGCCGACGATGCTGCGCTATTTATCAAACCAACAACACAAGATTATATGAATACAAAGTTCCTACTGCAGATTTTTGCAGATGCATCAGGGCTGGTTACAAATATGGAAAAGACTGAGATATATGCTATTGGATGTCAAGATGTGGACCTGACAACCATTATTGGTAGTCAACAAAAAATTTCTTCTTTCCCATGCAAGTACCTCGGACTACCACTGCATTACAGACAACTGAGCAAAGCAGCCATACAACCAGTGGTGCAGAAAATTGGAAATCGGCTGCCAGGATGGAAAAGAAATTTATTATCTTACCCAGGAAGGGAGGTGCTTGTCAAAACAGTTCTTACAGCCATGCTGACGTATTTTCTCACTGTGTTCAAGTTGCCTAAATGGGCAATCAAATTGGTGGACAGATATTGTCGAAGTTTCCTCTGGAAAGGAGAAGACCCGGAAAAAGTGAGAGGAGGACACTGTTTGGTCAGATGGAAAGTTTGCACTCGACCAAAAAAATTGGGCGGGCTCGGCATCAAAGATCTTGATAAGTTTGGCCGCGCCTTGCGTCTCAGGTGGCTGTGGCACAATTGGGATCAAAATGAGAGACCATGGAAAACGCTACTGCGACACCATGATCCTGTGGACAGGGAACTCTTTTTTGCTTCCACCGTAATCTATATTGGTGATGGGAAGAATACACCATTCTGGGAGGCGAGATGGCTACATGGCACATCGCCAAAACAGTTGGCTCCGAATCTATACAAGCAGGCCAGGTTCAAATTCAGAACAGTGGCTACAGAGCTCCATAATTTAAATTGGATCAAGAATCTCAAGCACATATCTAGTGATGACCTGATGGATGAATTTGTTCTACTTTACACTGCCATTCAGGATGTTAGCCTCTCAAATAATAAAGATAAAATTATTTGGAGATGGACTAAAGATGGAGAATATTCAGCAGCTTCAGCATATGCAATTCAATTCATGGGAGCTTCTGCTCCTCTTCCGGCATCCACATTGTGGCAAGCTAAAAGTGAGCCAAAATGCAAGTTCTTTGCTTGGCTCGTTCTCCATGGCAAAGCTTTGACTGCTGAGAATCTGGCAAAAAAGAATTGGCCTCATGAGCCCCTCTGTTCACTTTGCCGGACTGAACCTGAAACCACAAAACACTTGCTAACGCAATGCAATTTTGCTACAGAAACCTGGACTAGAGTGGCATCAATCCTCCAGCTTCCACCACAACTACAAGCTTTGTGCACTGACGGAGTAAGTATGTGCCTTGGCAAACTAACTTCTATCGGTAACAGGAAGGAGAAAAAGCGTCATGCCGGTGTGCTGTTCTCCTTTTGGTGGCAGCTCTGGAAGGAAAGGAATCGAAGGCTATTTGAAAACAAGGATTGTTCAGTTACCCAGGTAACACCTGTTACTGTGGATGCCATTCGGCAGCTTCAAAGAGCATTCCAACCAGCTTCTGATCATTTGCCTGAATCGGAATCCTAGAGCTGCTTGTTCTTGTTACTGTTCTTGTTCCTGATTGTTCCTAAAAACAGCGTCTGTGCTGTTGCTTAGCTTTCATGTAACACTAGAATGTAACTCTTTCTAACTTCTATCTTAATGAATGGCAGTGCTCCTGCCTCTTTTCAAAAAAAAAAAAAAAGAAGGTCTGGACGTTGGTAGTGTACGTATACTAAGAGTGGCACGTGCAGATTGAGTATCAAGAATCCAACCATGCATATATTATTGTGCTATTCGTTTCACATTTCACCGATTTGTGTGTACGTTAGCATTACTCTTCTTTTTATCACTGTATGTTTTACTTTTTGCAGACCACAGACCTAACATAAACCGTTCCTAATAAAACAATGCTTTCTTTTGCTTAACACTTGTATTTCCAGGCACAATTATCATATCTTTGTCTTATTTCGTGCGTGTTAATTGAAAGAGGGTCTTTGTCTTTAGGCTTCTTAGCTTAGCTTGTTTACTTTTTGTTTTTTCTTTGTTTGTTAGCTTCTAGGTAAGTTTTTGCTTCAGACTGGTTTGTTGGCTGGTTTCTTTATTTTAATGAAAATTCCTGTGGGGATCTCCCCCACAGTTTCTTCAAAAAACCTGTTAAATGCATGCAATGTGTTACCGAATTATGCATTTTTCTAACCACTGTTGTGGTCAGTTGTTTATAAACAAACACATAGGTATTTTAGATTAATTCTATCGTAACAGCAGCAATGGGCCATTTATAAATAGATATAGTTTTTTTTAATGCGAGCGTTGGGTAGTTTGGTTCCTTTTTTTTTATTCTAGAGAGTCGGGGAGTAGAATAGATATTTTGGAGCAGAATAAAGGAGCTCAATTGACACTTGAAAGTGTTTGATATTTATTTGATATTGTCATCTATTCTCCTTCAATTTTTTCTCCTTCAATTTTAAGTTGAGAAGAAGATTCCTCGCCGCGGATCACACTTTTCATCATCTCAGTGATAAAGTGGGGCACTTCTCCCCATAGTTTCTTTTTTTCCATTCAACGTCTGGCTATACGGATGGATATGTCATCTTAGCTAAACGTGCATGCCTATTAAGTGACCAAAATTCATTCTGAGAAGCTGCTGGATCCGACATTTCCTCTTGCCCTTTGGCGCAGCGAATCCGTGAGGAGGGCAGAGGCTGGATTCTTGCATGCAACCACAGGTTGTCGGATTTCATACAGTATAGGGTTGTGTTAGTTATGCCTTGTCGCAAACTGTTGTAACATATAGTCCGTTTGTTGAGGGGGTGGTGTGGTCACTATAAAATTCTCTTCCGCTGGATAGTATGTGTAATAAGAGTAGGTCGTTTAGAATTAATAGGTCGCCTAGCATTAGGGAGTAATCAGTCTTTGTAATAGGTTGCTAAAAAAAACGATGGTTTTCACCCTGAAAACAATCGATTAGGATGTAAACTTCTCTTCTACTTAATGAAAAGCATGCTCAAGCATGTCCTTGAAAAAATTCTCTTCCGCTTAATGAAATGCATGCGGCATGATCTCAGCCAAAAAAAAAAACTTATTCTCGGATAATGCTTTAGACAGGGGTTGAAAACGGTAGGTACTTAAAAACATTTTATCATTAAACATACAGAATTGAGCTTGCAGAGAAGGACATTTTTGTTTGACACAATAGGTAAAAATCTCATATGCCATTATCCCGGGTCAGTTCATTAGCAACATATTGATATGTACAAGCCAAAACTCAACAGATTTATGTACAAGCCAAAATTCAACAGATTGGCATAGCCTCATCCCCTCACCACACTTCTCTTGTATATGGAGGTGAATTCGAGTTGATTTTATGTAATCCCACAAGGGCACTCAGTTACAGATGTCATCTATGCTAGTTTCTTCGGATGGCTCAGCGCAGCAGCATGACCCATCTGTCCTCATCCTTATTGCTAGTGCCTAGCTACTGGGCTTCTTGTCCCACCCAAATGCTCAAGCTTCTCTAGGTAAGAAAACCTCCGGGTTGCAATTGAGGTGACCTTTGTCAACTTTGGACCGTTTGTATCTTCTTTGCTAGTATATGTGTTGAGACCTTGGTCCCGTGGACCCACGTAGTCGAATAGCGTCGGCGAAACTGGTTCCATTCTTCTGAACTTCTCAACCTCAGCCTTAGCATCTGAAACAACCTTATCCGTTTCATCTGTAGACAAACTAGGGACTCTCATTGATTCAACATTCATGCGATCTTGAGCGGCCAAGTCAGCGTTAAGAACATCTTCGATTCGAGACATAACTGTGAAAGCTAAACTCTCGAGAGTCCTGGAGTAGCTCTCCAAAATGGCAAGGCCAATATCCTGAAAAAAGAGACATGACAAGGGAGACGCAAAGGATGTGAGTAAACAAGCAAAATCTATTTATTTATTTATTTTTAAAAAAAGATGGGACTTGCAAATGCTTTCGGCTTTCCAGTACCCTGTTGTATTGGATTTTGCTTATGTCTAGAGATGACTGAGCAATGCCGGGAAATCTGTGCTTGATAAGGAGAAGAACATTCTCTGCCCTCCCTTCGAACATTCCCCGCTTCTCGTGACTGATTCCATGCCCCCAAGACAATTTGGTGTCCTTATGAGTCATTTTCTTTTGCCAGATGACTACCGAGGCTTCAATTCGATTCTTCAGATCGACAATGTTGTGCTCCTCAGTCAAATCTACAGAACTCAGAAGTTCTTCTGGATCAAAATAATCATCTGTTATGAGTTTGTACATTGAATCTCCAAGACTGGACTTTCCATTCTGCAAACATATAACAAGAAAAAAAATGATATAATTACGTTGTTAGAACTGTCTTAAAACACAGCAGGATAATCTGCAGTGTGGTCTTATAGATCACCTTAGGCAGAGACTCCATGTACGCTTCTGGGACCTCCATTTCCATAAGAACATTAGCATTGATGGCCATTGCTGCCTTTAGAACTTGGGCAACAAGGTCCTTCTGGTGCTGAAGCCATTTCCTGTATGACTCCGACAGACCATTGGGAGGGACTCTAACCGTTGGTAGCCACCACTTGTCATCCTGCCTTGCCGTGTTGCCCTTCTCCGATTCATCTGCACCTTTTTTTACATACCAAAACTCCTGCTCGCCTTTGAAACCGTCAAGATATTCCTGCTCAACAAGAGAAAAATGCGACATCACAAAACCAGCAGTTCAGAATCCCAGACATCCCTCTGATTTGGTTTACTGAATGACCGAAGAAGATAGTTCCATGCTTACAAGGAGCATCGCGTCGAGCTTGCACAAAGCAGGGATGTTCATCTGTAGATCCTGACGCTGCTGCGTCACCATTATCTGTTCGACAATGAAACTGGTGAATTGAAGGCAATTTATGCGCCGATATGTACCATCGTGCAATTGAGTTGCGCGGTGTAATTGAACAGTACAGGCACCGAGAAAGGTGATCCATTGCTGACCTCCATAGAGGTTCCATCCGGAGACACCTGTTGCGAAGGAACGAATTCAACAATGTGATCGGCCACCGACAAGAGCCAGTCGATCTCTGTTCCCCACCGCGACTTCTGTTCGTCGGCCATCGGTTGCAGACGGCGCTGTTCCCCAAACACAGAAGCTGGAGGGGGAAAAATGTCATCACGGAGAAAGAAGGGGATGAAATGAGAAATCGAACAAAATTGAAGATCAGTAATAAGGAAAGAAATGATTTATAAGGATTACCTGCAAGATTAGTGATGGCATTGGAGAGGGCAAGAGCAGAGGACACCCCTTTGCCGGTGCCGGACATGTCCTCGCCCAGCAGCAGCTTGGAAAACTTCTCCCGCACCATCTCCGCATCTGTGACGGTCGACGGGAATCATTCCTCCGACAAAAATTGCAAGAAACAGAATCGGCATTGGCGGTCCAAGAACAATCGTCACCTGAAGGCGGGCCCTCACGCGGGGCTGGCTTCGGCGGCGGCTCCGACGACGAGCTTGCCGCTGCCGATTTGTCGGACGGGCCGCCGGCCAGCGGCGCGGGCGGGTCGAGCAGCAGCCTCCCCTTGGACCCGCAGCTCCTCGACAGCGCCCGCCTGGAGGACGGCGCCGCCCCGGCCGGCGCCTCCATTGTGCAGCTGTCACCGTCGTCCGACGCCAGCGACAGCGGCGACGACGACGACGCCGACCTCCGCCGCCTGAACGAGAACCTGTCGAGGCCGTGCCCGATCTTCTGGAACGGCCGGGCCATCACGAAAGCATGGCGGGCACGCGCGCGCGCCCTGCAGCGTCCTCCGCGATGTCAACGTGGAGACTCCTTTCTTGGCAGAGCGAGAGAGGACGGTGGCTGGCTAGATTTCGGGAGGCGGTTTTGGGACGTGAGGAGAGGATGCGTGCGATCTGCTGGCTGTTGTTGCTGCTTGTGGGTGGCGCTGGCGCGAGCGCGAGGGTGGCAGGCAGGCAGGCCGAGCAGAAATTGGTTGGGTTCTTGTATGCCCAACTTGGCATTGGCAACGTTCCCAGCATGCTAGCCCAATATAAACGCACGCACGCACGCTTTAATTAGCATGTCGTGTGAGATCTTTTCACTGCTCGTGCGATAATGTGGCGAACCGTACAAGATGCAGCTGCCTTGCTGTTTGTTGCTCTGATCCTCTGCTTGCACTTGGCCGAGATCTGGAGAAGAGTACTGCAAAATCCAAATGTTTGGTACTGTGGTAAGTGGTAACAAGTGAAGAGAACCAGTTGTAAGCAAAACAGTAAAACTTCTTTGATAAAAGTAGAAAATGAAGTTCCTCACAAATTGATTTCTCACTGAGTTCAACAAGATACTTTTTTTTTTAAAGTAGAAAATGAAGTTCCTCACAAATCGCCTCTTACAAAGCTGCAAGGGCCATCATATGATTTAAGTTTCAGTAAATTGCAAAAGTACCAAAAGCATCAAAATCTTTGGAGAATTGCACTATCTATAAACTACTGCACCGGATATTCGCCGAAATGAGAGAAAGTAAGAAACTGTCAACTGGGCTGCAAGCCATTGCAGTCGTGCTTACGACTCCGTATCTCAAGCAAACAAACATCATCAAATACTACTAGAAAGCTTTTCAACATTACACAGCAGAAAACAACGAGAAAGGCCAACGTCTCGCCAAAACCATCAGGCATGACCAAACATTTTATTACTTCTCAAGATCATGCCCTGCCACAGCCCAGATTTGGCATAAAACACTCGTTCGCTCGACACTTCGCCAATCGTGGATACATACATATTGATCTACACGCGTCGATCGGCACTCGGGAACGGAGAGGATGTTACGCCTTTCTCCCAGTGAAACGTCCAGCACAGAATCGCTGAACGAAAACAAAAAACTGGGATGCTGCTGGGCCAGGGCCGGGCAATGAAAGAAGGGTCCGTGTTATTCGTCGCGGCCCGACCCGTGCTTGAGCCCGAACTCCCGGAAGCCGATCTCCATGTCCGCGGCGGCGACGAGCAGCTCGGCGGCCTGCGCGGGCTCCAGGATCTCCACCGCCCGCTTCACCGTGCGCAGCCGCAGCGCGTCGGCCCCGTTGAGCACGGCCCCGACCCGCGCCACGAGGCCCGCGACGTCCAGCTGCTCGTTCCCGGCCGCCGCGACGACGACGCCGCGGCCCTCCTGCACGTGCGCCATCTCCCGCGACAGCGCGTCCTCGTCGGCGACGGTGCGGCGCTGCAGGTCGTCGATCTGGGCGAGCTGCGCGGGGGTGAGGTCGCCGAGGTTGCCCGACCGCACGCCCAGCAGCAGGTCGGGGAGCTGCGCCTCGAAGCGGCGGCCGGACTCGGTGTAGAGCAGGTGGACCAGCGTGGTGGGGCGCCACCCGGCGAGCCAGTACGCGGCGCCGCGCTCCGCGGGGCTGGCCCACGGCGCCGACAGCGTCCACACCGGGTCCAGCTCCGCGCGCGCCGCGCAGTAGCTCTCCAGGTGGGCCACGAAGCGGCCCACCAGCGCGCTGATCTGGGCCGGGTCGTCGGACCAGCGGGCCGTCCTCAGGTCGCGGCGCAGCGAGCGCAGCCCGCGGAACCAGAGGTGGAACCGCCGGGTCGCGTCCTCCAGCTCCATCTCTCTCCTTTCTTTGCTGCCGCCGACGAAGGCAGCGGCCGCGCAGGAGACAAGCGCGCGCGCGCGCAGGAGCAGTGGCCAGTGGGTGGGTAAACGGCGAGGCCACGCGTGGGCGGTGGGATATATAGGGGGCGGCCGCGCGATCCGAGGCGAACGGACGGCTGCGGGCGCGCGCCGGCAGGGCGTATGAGGTGGCGATAGGTGGCGCGCATGCAGGAAGGACGTGTGTGCGCAGAGCAATGGACGTCCGGTTCTGTGGGCGGCGACGCCGTCACGCCTGGCAAGCGGAGCGCGTGGCCCGGTGTGCCAGTGGGTGCACTGACGTCCGCTTGGGTTGGTGCCGCCCATCCAACAGATGGAGCATGCGTGTCAAAAGAAAATGAGAAAATAATACAGTTGTGGTATGAGAAACTGAAGTTGAATTTTTCCCAGCACACTACATGAGCTGCTGTTGATCGTGGTGGCACTACATGTTGTTCATTAAATAGCGTGCAAAATTATGCATCACGCTAGCGTCACCGGTCACTGTCGCCGCCTCGCTGCCCTCTCGAGGTGCCTTCTAGTCGTCCACCACCGCTCGTCGCCGGAGAAGAAGGAGCTCATGATGGAATAGCGTTCGAGCAAACGTTCCTTGTCGAGCAGAAGAGCTCTCCTTGCAGAAAATGTCGCAGTGCCTTGGCTTGTGGCGAGGGGTGACCGGTTGGTAGAAGATCATGCCATCTAACGGTGGCTGGTGGACGACGCGCCTAGAAGTTTGGGCCGTTTGATGCAAAAGCTTTGGGTTGGATCCGATTCCATCTGGCTGGCTGTGAAGGAGGCTACGCCGCACGACAAGCACAAACAATATTCGTGTGTCCCCGCAGCTTTTCTGGAAACAGGAGAGACATTTTGGTGGCTCTCTTTGACATGTGACTATAATTTTTTTGATGGAGCGAAGACAATGTGGATAGTGTTGTCCACTAGTGTCCCCAAGGTCAGATTTCTACTTTCCGGTTTCAATAATGGAGCTTTTTATATGCCGGCGATGGCGGGCGGCCTGGCGTTTAGAAGCTTTGTTTGGTCTTGGCCTGCCTGGCCATAAGACAAAAGTCTTTAATCCTCAAAGTGAGAGTTCTGGTCTGTCTTTGCCTCTCTGTTTTTCAAAGGACTGCTGATACTCACAAATTACCCAAGAAAACCACAATTAGTTTTCCAATTAGTTTATGTTTAGTCCTCCTGATTGGCATCCGAACAGTGGACTAATTATTTGTCAGGAGGATCCAACCAAGCCCATAAACTAAGTTCTTGCACAGTTTTATTGGCGTGCTTGCAGATACCAGCTGATGCTTGATTGTCCCAGTTTGCTAGACAAAAAGAAGTTTAACAAGAAGCAGAAGACAAAATATCTGAACATTTCAGGTAGCAGTTGGAAAGATCAACATGAATATTGTCAAAGAAAAGGTCACAAACGTTCACTCGGATTAGTACAATTTACAGCAGAAGATGCGCAGAGCACAGCGGGTGGGGTGCACAAAGCTAAGGTTCAGGTTACATAGCAGTGCGCCCAGAGAGAATCGGCATACAGAGGGATGTCTTCAGAACTGAACATTTTGATATGAACGTTCCTTCTTGCTATCCGGCTTCCACGGCCGAGATAACCTCCAGCTCCGCCCACCAGAGAGGAGAAATTCTCGGCGTTGCTGCAACAGGCGAGATAGCTATGGCTTCTCTCAGTCTAGCAGTTATCTCCCTCATGCCCGGTCTGTTTCTCGGATCACTCTGAATGCAACTCTGGATCACCTCACAGATGGTATCTAGGTCACCTTCCTTGTGAGCATTAAGTCTAGGATCAAGCAAAGAGGACGATATCCTCCCATCGCTGTTTACGCACTCCAAAGCCTGAAAAGAAAGAAACGGAAGATCATTTGATTCCGAAAAAGGGATTGGTTTTTTATTTGGCACTGCAAAGTGTGTTGCGTGTCATTACCGAGTTGGCAAGTGAGCGCTCGTGTTCAGAGTATGGAAGCTTCCCCGAGATGATTTCAAGTAGTAGCACACCGAAGCTGTATACATTTTCTGCGAGGCCAGCAGACACTTGTTCATGACTCTTGACAACATTTTTCGGCTGTTTTCCTTCGGAAATCACTTCACGCCAAACACTCATGTCCGCAATCTGCACAAGTACTCAGATTGGATCAGTTCGTTATTTCTGAATTCTGACGCCAAACGATATGGCGGTTCGGCACAAGAGGTGCCAAAATTGGGTCGAATTCAGTCTTTGGAAAAATCTTGAACTGGATAGGATAAATCAGAAGAAACACATTAATCAGGACTAGCTAAGATGTACCTTTGCAGCACCATCTTCAGTTAACAATATGGAACTGGAATGCAGGTCAGGGTGCACCACCGGAGGGTTGAGCTCATGCAGGTGTTGAATGCAGTACGCTAGTCCCATGATAATTCGCATCCTACCTCTCCAATCGATGTGCTCAAAATCCTCAGCTGAAGTTACATTTTTCATAGAATGTTAGTAATTGATTGAGTGAAAGATTAATAAAACTGATGTGGCACATCGGTAAACTAGTATGAGCAAGTTTTCCATACCATGTAGATTCTCATAAAGTGTCCCATTTGGCGCATATTCGAGCACCATCATCCTAGCGAAAGGTTCTTCGTCCTCGCAAAAGCCAAGCAGATTGATGAAATTCTTGTGGTTTATTCGCGACAGGGAGTCTATCTGGTTATCATGAAAGGAAGGTAAATTTGTCATGCTAATGCGGTCATAAATGGGTATGTTGTTGTTCATGTAACGGGCAAAGGCTGGTGACCTTTTTCCTGAAGCAGGTCTCTGAATGCTCTGACCATTCCTTGCTGGATGTGACCATAGTTGATACAACAGCGATCTCAACACCAGATGATAAGGTTCCCTTATACACAGTGTAGTGTGGGTAACTTGCTATAATGTTACTGAAATCCTCACAAGCACGTTCCAGCTCTGACCGCTGCAATTTTGGTACTCCTGAAGCATATGCATATTTAAATCAGTAAAATGTAATAGCAGCAGAGCAAGCACACATTTGAGCAATTAAAACAACAAAAGGGTCAAGTGAACATTCTAGTTCCATAATCCAAACATTAAAAAAGAATAACAGAACATCTGAGAATTTGATTCTTTCCATACCCATAAGCAGTAGTAAAATAATTTCGAGCATACAAATAAACTAGCAGATACCAAGTAGTAGTAGTACCTGTCACAAACGCCTTCTGTAGCTGGCCACTGAGCCCAGTCTTCCAAGGACCTATCGTTGCAACTGCAGTCTTGCGACATGGCAAAAGGAAACATGCTATGCCAGTAAGCACCAGCAGGCCAACCGCTGGAAGAACAATCATGTACAGCCACTTCAAGGATCTTGTAACACCATGAGACTTGGATAGAGTATGTGGAGCATGCGCAGCCGGAGCCGGCGCTATTTGAGCGGGATCATTTTTCCCATGGCTTGACGCCGGAGCCGGCGCTATTTGAGCGGGATCATTTTTCCCATGGCTTGACGCCGGAAACGACCCACTTCCAGTAGCAGGAACATGAGCAGCAACAGGAATATGAAAATTCGAAGCATGTGCAGCAAGGTTGCTGTCCTGAAGCATCCTCCGATGGTTCGGCTGTGCGGGCCGATCCGTGGAGGCGGAGCCGCTCACGGCAGCATAGAGCGTCAACGCGACAAGCACGAAAGAACTCGCTGCATACATCGTCGACATGGCCAAAGATCACATCAGATGATCAGATACTAGCCCTCTATGCGAGTATGTGATCTCAGTGTCAGAAAAGATCACAAATTGGACAGGATCTTCGGGTTTCATCAGAAGTCTTTCTTCCAGAGTTCCTGTAGTACCCTGTACCCAGCTGCAAGAGAAGAGACGGAAAAGTATGGGACTCAGTTGCTTACACCACCACCAAGAAAGAAAATGAAGAACATGCCATTTGATTGAGCAGAGGAATTGGAAGGAGTAGAGAACTTACAGGATGGAGAAGACGACGTCAAGAAAGCTTGTGCTGCTTGTGGGCAGTAGCAGTTGAAGAAACCCAAGAACGCAATTTATTTTTCAGGAAAAAAAAACGAAAGAAAAGTAGTACTGCTTGAAATGACTAAAGAGAAGCAGGTAAAGCTTCGCTGTTAGCTGTTCATTGCATTGCCACTCTTTGTCAAAGATCGGTTCAATACCTGGGGCTGGGAGTAAAGAAGGGCAATGAAGGACGAAACCATCGTTATCTCCTTGAACAGTTCACTTCCACGCAGGCTATAGCTCCATTTTGAAATCAGCCTGATGCCATGTTACGGGCCTGTCGGGACGCGAGACCTTGTACTCTGCAACGGCGTCAATCACCGGCGCCAAATTTCAACACGCACTAATTTAAAACCGGCGGCCGTGGTGCAAGTCAGTCACGTGAACCTAAATGCGTACGAACGAGGCGGTGTTGCGCGTATGGGGGTGTAAATTTTAAAGGGGTC
The DNA here is from genome assembly GCA_007726485.1 of Eragrostis curvula. Taxonomy (NCBI): domain Eukaryota; kingdom Viridiplantae; phylum Streptophyta; class Magnoliopsida; order Poales; family Poaceae; genus Eragrostis; species Eragrostis curvula. The sequence continues at coordinate 39,487,349 of CM017445.1, read as the reverse complement.
TAAATTCTAAATAAATTATATTAAATAAAGTTTAATTACAAAACTAACTACAGAACTCTGGTCTAATTCGCGAGACGAATCTAATGAGGGTAATTAAATAATGATTAGATGATGGTTACTGTAGCATTACTGTAGCATGACTGTAACAAAACATAGATTAATTAGGCTCATTAGATTCGTCTCGTAAAGATGTACCCATCTGTAAAAAAGTTTTGTCATTAAACTTTATTTAGTACTAAATTCTTTTTGTTTAGAAGCCTCTAAAATTTAACGTTAAAAAAAACGTGCAGTTTCGCCTAAACACTGCGCGCCGCGACGGCCTGGGGAACTGGACGGCTGGACGCGGAGACGAGAAATTTTCTAGCCGTTTTTTGCGGTGCCGGAGGCCGCGCCGAGCGCTGGTGGCAGCGCTCATCACGGAGTCGTCGTCGTCGTCGTCGTCTCGATTCTGACACGCACGGAGCAAACAGGCACCCAAACCGGCTAATTTTTCTGAATACTAGCCGTTGCAGTTGGTCCTGGGATCGAAGGCGGCCTGATGAGCGGCCGGAAAACTTGTCGAATTCGGCCGGCGAGACCGCTTGTCTGTCTCGGTCGAGAACGCCGCGCGCATGGCATGTCACGAGAGAGCCAAACGGGCTGCTGCACGCGTTGACTGTCACACTCACACGCATCAACAGTTAATATGAAACGAAGCGCATTACGCTTCTTGACCTGCTCGACGGCGACGCTTACCTACGGCTGAAATGGTCTACGACATGGCCGGTTCTTGTTCCCGTTGTTGGTAAAGTTAGCAGTTGATTAGCCGTTATATAAGCTCTTGGTTGGCCATACGTTTTTCGCTGTACCAGTTCTTTAGTCATGCAGGATTGCATACTTATTAGCACGTCGTTATCTTAGCAAGGAAAATGAAGGGAAAAGACAGACGCTAGGACGAACTAGGCTTCAACTGAGGATGAAAATACTTTTTTTTTTTATAAAGGATGAAAATACTTCATACAAAACGTCAAGGCTGGATAAGCTAGGCGATGACAGCGGCAAAGGCGAGCCATTGACTTGGAGCAGTGCTATCTTCTAGTAGTATGCACTCCTAATGGAAACCTACCCACTCAACAACAGCAAATCAGCAATCTACCACAAGTCAGAATAAATAATTTGAGTTCCAGGGCGCTTTCAGTAATCCAAAAACACTCTGTATCGATACATTGATCATTTTTACCAACACTGGGGTCCTGCACGGAAGAGGATCGCCTGAAGTATGAGCGCCCTGCCTTAAGTGTGACTTTAAACGACTTGAGCCGTCGGATCGAAGTTCAACGGTCGAGATCGATAGCTACAGCGATCAGGCGCTGTTGCTACAGTTCCCGAAAACAGTAAATCAATCACTGTTGCTACAGTTTTACTGCAAATCACTGTAGCACCAGACTCATTTCACTGTTCAAACAGTGCCCCGCTGCCGTGAATCGCTTTTAAGGCAGCCGATCCGCGCCCGTCCTGCACTTGGGGTCCTGCGCAGAAGGAATGTGGATGCTTTTGGCACCCATTGTGGAGCTGTGAAGCTATAAGAAGCTGCACAGTTTATGAAGGAGAATGCTGCAATAACGATTACAGTACGATGTAAAAAACGATTACAGTACGAAGGGACAACTATGCACTGACCCTTTTGCCGAAAATGGGGAACAGCGTGTAGCTAAAAGCATCAACCCGGATGCGGCCACGCAAGTTCAGACTTCAGAGGCAAATCTGACTCTTCTATAAAATCAGAGAAAGGGAAGAAAGTTGGGAATCAAAGATTTGGCCCGTCAAGTACTCCTACTTTGAGAGAGATGCGCGGAGGACGTCACCCTCGTCCTCATTAGCTCGTCACAAAAGCCGCTCTGCATAATCTCTCCGTGTTGTCTTCCTGTCCGCAGACACGAAGCTAAAAATTTTGCTTGGCTTCTCCTGCATTGTTTTGAAGCAGTCAGTCTACTGAAGGAAGAAGGATGGTGTGCAAAGCGCGCGTTTGGTGCTTTTAGCACTAAATTTTAGAGGGTTCTAAACAAAGAAAACCTAATACTAAATAAAGTTTAATGACAAAACTTTTTTACAGATGGGTACATCTTTACGAGACGAATCTAATGAGCGTAATTAATTTATGTTTTGCTACAGTCATACTACAGTACTATCATCTAATCATAGCTTAATTACCCTCATTAGATTCGTCTCTCGAATTAAATCAAAATTCTGTAGTTAGTTTTGTAATTAAACTTTATTTAATATAACTTATTTAGAGTTTAGACCCTCTAAAATTTAGACCCCGCCGAACACTCCCTCCCGTTGTCTCACCAAACTAGCAACGTGCGAATCTGTCGACATCGTCAGGCCTACTTTGAAACACGAGTATCTTTTTTTTTTAAAAAAAATCTGCAGGAACTGAAATGATTTTGTGAGATTTACGGGACAGATGAATCGATCGCCTCGACAGGTTCTCTGACGATCGTGTGACGACTGATGAAAAACGCGGCACTGAACTGAAGGGGACAAAAACGGAGTGCGCCTATACCTGCCAAATCTGTAGCCCTCTTCACTTTTCTAGAAGCAGAATCCGTCAATCCATAAAGGCGCGCGCAACAGCGGCACTACTAGATCCGCTTCTTTTCCCTTTGAGCGGCGCACACGGTTCTGTTTCGAGCAATCTCCTCCTCACTGCACGATTCCGCGGCGCTACTGACGAAAGCGCAGGGGAAGAGGAACCCTAGCGTGCGTGCGGGAGGAGCGGCGCGAAATGGCGGCTCGGCCGGGGTGCGGGGAGGGGGAGGTGGTGCCGATGGAGGGTCCGGCGGTGACGGAGGAGGAGGACGACGACAGGTGGTCGCGGCTGCTGCCGGAGCTGGTCGCGGAGGTCGTGCGGCGCGTCGAGGCGTCCGGCGGGGAGCGGTGGCCAGCGCGGAAGGACGTGGTGTCGTGCGCCAGCGTCTGCAGGCGGTGGCGGGACGCCGCGGCGGCCGTCGTCCAGCCGCTTCCGGAGTCGGGGAAGATCACGTTCCCGTCCTCGCTGAAGCAGGTGAGCGGTTTTGGCTCGGCATGAAGCGTCCATTACCTGAATGTTTGCTAATGAGAACCATTTGGGCTGGAGGACGAGGCCGTAGAGATCCAAGTTTTGTGGTGGATTGTGGGAGGTTGATTAGAATTGATATGGCTCAAAGTGTGTTGTGTTAGGATTTGGGCATTACTTGAAGAACATTACTGCTCAAATGCTCAGAAACGAGATTTTTTTTTTCAGTTTTATTATTTATGCTCCGTCTTCAACATGTGCTCTGTTTCTTTTTTTTTGTTGGCGACTTGTTGTTACAGTAAGAAAGCTAGTACAAATTTGAATTAGCTTTCAGAATTGCGCAGGGAAAAAACTGAACTAGCTATTTTAACCTAACGATGACATAAAATAAAATAAAGTGAGCCCACCGTTAGTTTAGGTGTCCGATGTTTGGATTGAATTGAATTATTATCTTTTGTAGTCTTTGGGTGAGTATTATGACAGTTACAGTTTAGAGTTAGCTACATTGTTCATGCCATGCTAAAGACTTGCTAGTCAATTTTTGGGTTTCATCACCTTAGCACAAACATAGCTATGTTGATTTCTGTCAAGGGAGTGTCTTCAGCTATCAATTATAGTTTGTTTAGGCAGCTTTATAGTTTATAGCTGAGTCTCATAGCTTCTTTGCTCAATTCCTTGTGGTTTGAACAGTCAGGTCCAAAGGACTTCCCGATCCAATGCTTCATCAAGCGAAACAAGAGGAATTCTATGTTTTATCTCTACCTTGGTCTTTCGAACAGTAAGTTTACATGGGCATTCTTTAGTGCCATCCTCGTGCTTCAAAATTTATTTGGCATTGCAGTGAGACACCTGTGGCTTCTTTGTGCTGCTGGCTGACTTCACAAGTTCCTTAGTTCTCTGAGCTTGATAAAATTATATTGTATTTTTTTTATGTACATAAGGTTATACGAGGTAAAAAAGTTTGCATGGATAACTAGAAAAGCTGATCCTGTATATGCTTATTAAATAGTATGGATCGGAGCTTTACATCACCATTATTTTCTTATTGTGTATTGGGCTTTTTCTTATGATTTTGCATTTGTTATTTTGGAAGATCTGATAGCTACAAAGGACAAAGGGAAGTTTCTCATGGCGGCTAGAAGGTTTAGGCGGGGTGCCCACACAGAGTACATCATTTCGCTTGATGCGGATGATCTATCACAAGGAAGCGGTGCATATGTAGGAAAGTTGAGGTACTTTTATGCAATACATTGTTTGATGTTAACTTCAAGTGTATTTTCGGATGCATTGTTTTGCTAACAGATATATGTTAACTTTAAACTTCATCTGAATTTATTTATGAGAAATAGTTAATTTATATTACACATTCTACAAGAATTCTTGGTTTATGAAGTTATTTCTATATTCTTTATATAGTCGGATTGTTGTAGTACATGATTATCTAGAACAGGTATTCTGATTCGTCCTTGGGGGAAACTATAGAGGCCGTGAGCATTTGAGGGCGAGGTAGTACTTGACATAAATGAATTCTACTTTACCTTTTGTTATCAAGCAACTAGTATAGTACCTAGAGATACATATGGTAGCCTCCCGTTATCCATGATCCCTTTTTATGCTCCTTCTGTTGGCTGTAAGTCTGTGTGTGCACTTAGTCAGTAGTGTCGGTTTCAGTTATCTGTCGTTTCAGGTTTTCAGTTTCAGTTGTCTGTTAGCGTCAGTTAGAGTCATTACTCAGTCTTCCTTGTTCCTAGCAACTAGGAGAGGAATGATGCTATAGGTCCGACTGCTATGGCCAACTCACGTCCGGCTGGCTAAATCAAGCGGTTCAAGGAGACATGGGGGATAGACTCAGTGATTCATGTGCGTCGATCAATCAAAGTCGGATGGCAGGCGGACAAAACAGTCGGACATGAAGCTTTTCCGTTAGGAAAGTTAGGCGCACAGTAATATTGATCATGTGCTAGTTTGTAGGGGGCATTTTGACCTGGTTTAGCGCCCACAATGAACATTATATCTGTACCTTGGAGTATAAATAAAGAGAGAATAAAAACCAAAAAGCTGCAGCTTCATCGCAGCACAAACTACTTGTGAGTTGAGAGTTGAGAGACCTTGCCTGAATTTCCAACACCTTTATCGAAAACAGAAGCTTTAATCGTCATTGCTTTTTAATCTGTTCATTTTGGTCTTGTGGATTGAAACTCTTCAAGCCAATAAATCCACGGAATATTGAGTAAGTAGTTCATTGTTGTTTTGCAAGTTACTATGTTTGCCCTTCGATTTCTTGGTGCAGAGCTAGGATTTGTTTCATTCATTATTGACATTTACAGATTGCCGAAATTCTGTAAGCTGATACAACTGGAATTTTTATCCCAATCAAACATAGTCCAGAAGTTCTGAAGCTCCGTAAAGAGCATGAAGCTCCGTAATGGCCTACAGAAATTTTGTAAAGAGCATGAAGCTCCGTGATAGCCAGATAAGATGCCTCACGGATCGTGGGTCTATGCCTCTATGGTGAGACGTCTTATCTTGCTATCACGGGGTTTCGTGCTTACCATGCCATTGGCCGATACTATCCTTTTCGAGTGGGGGAAGATCATGAAAACAATTCCACTTCACGTGATAATGATGAGAGCCCTATGGTTCGCCATCTCGCTCGTTTGGTTCGGGCCATGGATGACTACATTGGTTGTCTGGACTATGTTGATTGGGATAAAAATTCCAGTTGTATCAGCTTACAGAATTTTGGCAATCTGTAAATGTCAGGACCAAACCTTGCTCGATTTTTGTAGGCCATTAGGTATCACCAAATTTGATGAAATTTTTACATTAGGTTTCTCTTATGGTGCGATTCACTCACAAAAAGTTACGTAAATTCGGGATCAGTTTTGACCCTCGAAAAATTCCCGTAACAGGCCGACTATAGTTACAGTATAAGGAAATGGGTTTTGGCCCTGTTCGTTTCCTTTGGCTAAAATTTTAGCCCTGTCACATCAAAGAGAATCTTGCCATTTAGGAGTATTAAATAAAGTCTAATTACAAAACCTTTTTCCGGATGGGGGCTAATTTATGAAACGAATTTAACGAGCCTAATTAATCTATGTTTTGCTACAGTAGTGCTACAGTAACCATCTTCTAATCACGGCTTAATTACCCTTATTAGATTCGTCTCGCGACGTAGTACAAGGTCCTGTAATTAGTTTTGTAATTAGACTTTATTTAGTACCTTTAAATGACAAGATTCAAAATGGCTAAAATTTTAGCCAAAGAAACGAACACCCCCTCAGTTTTGGGAATGCATAGGGTGTTCGACCTTGTAGTTGAAAGTTTGAATTGGTTGCCTTTACTGTTTGAGTTTAGTGACTTAACAAATTGAGTGAATTCATTCTGATTGTGCGCATCATTTGGCTATATATGCTATTTCACAATCTATGAGTCATGGTAGCTTAACTATGTGTTAAAGTTATATGTTCTCGTAATTGCTTGGTTCTTCATTGGAGTTTATTGTTGTGCTCAATTAATCATATAAGGATGTCAAGTTTATCCGTCCACTCAACCCTTATTCTTTTTATTCCTTTACTAAAATTTGATTGATCCATGTTCTTGAACAGGATTGATTTGATTTTAATAAGAAAATGAGTTCTCCGCCGGATCAATCGAGTTTCGGGTATTCCGCGGTCCATGCTGTTTTGACCGCAATACTCATGATGGAGGCCAATAACCAAAACACGTAGTTTTGGGTAAATTAGTTACCCGGGACATCGTAGTTGTTACATTTATACCAATTAGATTCTTTCATTCGATTATGCTCCCGAAACAATTTACCATATACTGGAACTAGAAAGTAAATCCAAACTATTAGTACAATTTGAGGTTACAAGGAATGTAGCTCAGAAGGATAATAATGCAAGTAACCATAGATATGTCTACCAATTCCCAGTTAATAACTTTTAGTGAATAATTCTCAATGCACAATTTATTCCTACACATTATGCATATAATTCATTCTCAACCATCGGGTCAATATGTTCAAGTGGTGCTTGCCTTGCTGCTGGTCCTGCTCAAACTCTTGTTCTCCGTAGTTCGGATTCTCGTGCTCTTGCTCTCCGACGTTCTCCTGGACGTTCGATTCGTCTACACGATATGGAAAAGAATTCCAATGAACACCAATAAGATCCAAATAAACACCGGTAGAAAGTATTGCATATTTTTGCATGAATGCATGAAACATGAATCTAGATGAATTATGCAACAAGAATCACTCGAATTGGAGGCGTATGGCGAATCAACGTGCAAGCTAAGTTTAATCGAGAGAATAAATAAATTGGTGATCGTTTCTGTTAGTGTAATCCTTGTTGGCTGTTTGTTTGAGTCGTGTCAGTGGTGTGTGTGTGTGCATCTGTTAGTGGTGATCTGCATGCAAATAGGATTGTGCCTTGCATGTAGGAAGTGATTAGTGAAGCAAGGGAGAAGGGGGAGGAGTGTAGTGCCCCAGTGTTGACCAGTTTTGCGAGTGAAGCAAACTGATCAGTTCGTGAAGCACAGAGTGTGTGCTTAGTTAGTGATTAGCAAACAACAGTAGTGGTTGTGTGCTAATAGGAATATTGTAGAAGAGTCTAGTAGAGTATGTTCCGGAAATTTGTGGAAGTGCTACTGTAGCACCGACTTACTGTAGTTGCTCTTCAGCAGCCAGCCAGCTCCCACATGTTCTATAAATAGCACCTAGTGTGCATTGTAATGAAGTGCCTAAGCATAAGCCTTCTCTACCTCTCTCTTCTAGTTGTAGCTGCTGTCCAGCACAACACCCCCCCCCCCCCCCCGCCCCGCCCCTAACAGTTTCATTTTCTGCAGTAAGTGTCCGGACTAGTCTGTGTTATGGCCGGACTTGTCCGGTTCAAGGTCCGGACATTTTACCCGGATTTTGTCCGTTTAAATCCGGACTCGAGAGAGTTGGCAAGGTAACCTAACAAAAGGCTTAACAATACCTCAGCCTAATCTACGCGGGACACATGCATGGCTGCTTAGCGAGACACTAATCACACCCGCACAGGGACAGCGACGGCGGAACGGCTTGCCGGTAGTGCAACGCCGACGAACTCCGGTCAAGGGCTAGACTACGTGAAGCGTGAGAGCAAGTGCTATAGCCCAGTGGTCGTCTCGTCGCCGGAGACGGTGCATAGGGGCTACGCGATAGCAACCATGGTGGAACGGCGAACGGCGACAGGGAAAGCATAAGAAGCAAGCTAGGGCTTCGAGTTTGTGCTATGCGCTTGCATCAACGACGTGCAAAGAAGCTCACCAAGCACTCAGTTGAAGCTGTGGTTGCCGCTGGTGGCTGGACGACGAACAGCGGCGGCGGAGCCAGAGAGGTGCTCCTTTACAGGGTCCTTCACCAAAATCTTGGGGAGAAATCAAAGGAGAAAGGGTTAGCAAATTCGAGAGATGCTAAAAGAACGAATAAACAGCACAAAGCTCGCATGAGAAGCCCCAATTTACGGCAATGGCAGCGGCGACCGAAATGGGGATTTTTTTTTGCGATTCGCACTGTTTTGAGGCTTATCCTTGGCCAAGCTTCGGCCAAAAGGATAGGATAGGGGGAGAGAGGGAGCAGGTCATCCTGGCGATCTTTTGCTGATGCGCGCCCCGGCTGTTAGTGGCGCTCGTGAGAGGAAGAGAGAGGAGGGGGCAAAGCCAAACTCCCATGAAAAATCCAACAAGCTGCTGTGCAACATGAAAAGACATGCATGCATGAATTTTTTGATACAAGAAAATCCAAATACGCATTACAAACATAGATTAGCATAATTATGGGGTTAATTTCATTATTTTAGGGCCTTTAATTTTTGGGATGTTACAAAATTATAGAGAGTTAGAGGCCGTGAGCATTTGAGGGCTTGAGGCAGTACTTTACCATTTTTATTATCAAGCAACTACTATAGTACCTAGAGATAAATATGCTATCCTCCTATTATCCATGATCCCTTTTTATACTCCTTTTGTTGCCTGTAAGTCTGTTTGTGAATTCAGTCAGTAGTGTCGGTTTCAGTTTAAGTTCAGTTATGTGTCGTTTCAGGTTTTCAGTTAAACTCTGTTAACGTCAGTCAGTCAGAGTCATGTACTGAGCCTTCCTTATTCCTAGCAACTAGGAGAGCCAGGTGCACGGTAGTGCTGATCCTGTGCTAGTTTGTAGGGTCCATTTCGGCCTGGTTTAGCATCCAGACTGGGCATTATATGTGTACCTAGCAGTAATAGAGAGATAAGAAAAACCGAAAAGTTGCAGCTTCATCGCAGGACAAACTACTGGTGTTCTTGCGCATTCTTGCGAGTTGAGAGATCTTGCCTGAATTTGCAACTCCTTTATCGAAAACAGAAGCTTTAATCGTCATTGCTTTTTAATCTGTTCATTTTGTTCTTGTGGGCTGAACTCTTCAAGCCACTGAATCCAAGGAATATTGAGTAAGTAGTTCATTGTTGTTTTGCAAATTACTATGTTCGCCCTTCAATTTCTTGATGCAGAGGGCAGGGTTGTTTTGTTCAGTATTGTGTGATTGTGTTGTAAGTTTTTGGTTGATGAACCTGATTGTTCTTGTGCCACAACCTTTATAGGTCTGATTTTTGGGGAACGAACTTCAAAATATATGACAGCCAGGCACCCTACAATGGTGCAAAGGCATCAAGCACTCGATCCATTCGGCGTTTTGGAAGCAGACGAATCAGTCCCCAAGTATCATCAGGGAACTTTGATGTTGGACAGGTTTCCTACAAGTACAATTTACTCAAATCCAGAGGGCCCAGGAGGATGCTTTGCACCATGGAATGCCCTTCAATTCAGGAGACCTGGGAGAACTCTCTCAATGTGAAGTTTCTAAAGCGGACGGGTACCACTGTCCTTAGAAACAAAGCTCCACGATGGCACGAACACTTGCAATGCTGGTGCTTGAACTTCCATGGGCGGGTGACTGTTGCATCTGTCAAGAACTTCCAGCTTGTGGCTACAACCAACCCAAGCCATCCTGATAGTGTTGGTGACGACGAAACTGTTATCCTGCAGTTTGGTAAGGTTGATAGCGATATCTTTACTATGGATTACCGCCAGCCGCTCTCAGCATTTCAGGCATTCGCCATCTGCCTTAGCAGCTTTGGTACAAAGTTAGCTTGCGAATAACCATCTTGGTCAGAAGTTCTTCCTGACGCGGCATGGTACTTCAGCAGATTCTCGAGAACACGTGAAAGCTATGCATACATTTCATGAAGAGGGTTCATCTTACAGCTACTGTGACTCTCAATTACCAACCTTTTCTCCTTGCTTGGATCAAGGCATAATTTCTGCCTTGCACAAGAATTGCACCTTTTCATTATCATTGGTTCTGAGACCGATTCCTCCCTTCTACATAATTGTTGGAGGGGTGTCTCTCCCCGTCAATCACATTCTTTAGGCCGAAGATATGTGGGCTTAGCTTGTGCTGGGAATTGAAACAAATAAAATGGCCTCTTGTATATATGCCCTTGAATTGATGAGCAGCTGTTTTCCCTTTTGACTCAGAGCCCTGATGTTGCTTGTAACTTTTCTTTGTAATGATGATGTTCTTTTGTACACTGGAATTATACAATATAGGAATTGTTAAGTGACTGGTGATACAAATTCATCCCTTCTGTCTGGGTTGCCACAGAAAGAGTCATGGGTGGTATCCAAATCATATATGAACTAATAGGAGGGAAGGAAATGTGCAGGGGCATCTAGTCCTCCAAAGATCGCTGAATTTCTACTCGAACGACTCATTTTGGTAACATCGGTCTCCAGGGCTTCTTAAGCAACCCCAGCCTCTGGTTCAATGGTCACGCAACACAAAACATCAGGACAATGGTAAGTGATGACCATTGAAGCACAAGATCGCTTCACTTCAGCCCACCGAGAGCTGGGTGATGAACTGCGAAACGCTTGCGCCTTGACTGACGGCAGCTGCGCCGATGGGTTCTCGGACTTGAGGGCGAGCTACCTCTGCTCTTGCGGAGCATACCAGTCAATGTTTTGCAGTTTGCAAGCAGCTCGGCTAGAGTATCGTACATGGTGCAGGTGCTGTACTGCTGTGGCCTGAATGAAGATTCCACTGGTTGAGCTCCAGTCAAATGTCGAAGTCGGAGTCAAGCATCGGCGACTTGGACGGGAACCCTGCTCGCCTTTTATGATGACAGGGATTATTGAAAGACTCGTGCAGATTTTTGAAAGAAAATTGGCGTGCGTGAATCCACAGTCCGTTTGGCACCATCACACCACATTTTTGCTGAACGTGAGGCTGAAAGGCTTCGGTAGAGCCCGTGTTTTACCAGCCGGCTTCCCGTACTGTATTGACGAAGAACGTGGTTGATGATTCCGCCGGCCAACTTGCCGTGCTCTGAAGGACTGTTTAGGCCCGTTCTTGTGTTTCGCCCGTCATTCCTTCCCTAGTAGCGGCAGCGGTTCGCCTGGAAGCTGAAAACGTCCGTCCGGCATATCTGACCGGAGATGCAACGTAAATCGCGTGACGTCGCTGCCCCACTCGCGCGGGCCCTGCCGGTAGGCGGGCGGCACCGGACGCATCTGCCTGCCACTCCTCCGGTCGGTCCTCTCTTCCCCGTCCACGCGCGTTCGTTTTGCGGCGAAAATATCAAGCCCCGGAGGAGAAGCAACCGGCGCGCGAGTTCTGCGCAATTTGGTGACGCAGTTTCGCTTCAGTATCCTCGCGGAGACCCGCGAACGTTCACGTCAAAGGTGACGACGGACGAGGCCCGGATGAAACCGGCGGTCCAACTCAAGCGCCGCGGCGAGCCTTGGTCCTCGTTTGCAACGGACGCGTTTCGCAGCCGCGGAAAGCCGCCGGAACTTCTCGGCGATTCTGGCGTCACAAGCGGGTGCTCGTACGAACTGGCACTAATCACGCAATTGAACGAGACAACCAAATCGTCGTACTCACTCGCTGTGCCGTATCAAGTATCAACTCGAGCACGAGCAAATCGACGTCCGGACTCCGTGGCGAGTGCCTACGGCCTCTACGGCACGGCTCCAGTAATGGGCAGAGACGAGTACGAAAGGTAAGGGCAAAGGCGTGTTGGCATGGACTGGTGCGTACCGGCTGGCCGGCCGGCCGGCCGGGGAATTGATGGGTGGGTGGGTTGGTGTAGGGTAGGGTAGGGTAGGGTACACGCAAGCGCGCGTTACTCGCGGCGACGGACGGGGGTGCCTGGGCCCGACGCCGACACGGCGCCGGTGGTGGATGGATGGGTGGTTCCCGAATCCACGCCGCGCGTCGGCGCGTGCGCTGCCTAGCTGCCGTGCCGTCCGCGCCAGTGCGCGACCCAACAGGTAAGAGAAAGGGGCGCGGCGCCGCAGCAGCAGCGTGCCTACGAGTCCGTCCAATTCAATGCTCTCGGCTTGCTTTCCGGGGCTTTGGCATGACCGCCGGTCGCAAGCACGCGCGCACGGGCGGAGTGGTCCAGAGACAACGGCGACGCGCGGGCCACGTCTCCGCGTTGCCGCCCTTCATCACGGCCGGTCGGTCACCGTGGACCGTGTGGTGGTGATCGATTGTAACCCGCGGCGAGGGAGTCGGTTGGCAGGATGCTCGATCGTGCGAGAGAGGTGCCGGTGGTTCGCTTCGGTCTTGTATGATTCATCGATGATGATGATGGCATCAAAAACTCAATTATTCGTGTCAGCTTTGGATATGGGCGGATGAAGTCGATGAACCGACGACGGATTAGCTCGGCCGATCCCCAAGACCCAGCCAAGGCCGGTCGCTCAAGCAAGCAATTTGCCGCCCGTCCTCTTTTCCGGCCAAGTCGCCACCACCGAACAGAGACGACGAGACAATAATTGCCCGCCTCCTAAGCACGGGGCCCACTGGGCCCCGCCGTCACCCACTCCGCGCGCGGAGCCAGCCAAAGCCAGCGAGTGTGACGAGCAAGCGGGCGAGCCAAGCAGCGAGTGAAGAGTAGTCTTCTCTCCCCTCTCCGAGACCTCTCTCACTCTCTCTCTCTTCCTCTTTCGGCGCCTGAACGCAAGCCGACCAACGGCGACCACCTCAGCAGCAGTCACCCGCGATCCCGCGCCCCACACCTGACCTGACACACCCGCGCCTCTCTCCCGTGCGTGCGTGCCCCGAGAGCCCCCGCGAAATCCCCGCCCTGCCCCTGCCGCCCGCCATCCACCGGGGGGCACGCCCGTAAATTCGCGCCGCCACCGTGTGCCGTCCGGTCTCCATTCCAGTCCAGACCCCGGTGTCCTCGCCTGCGTTTCCTTGCCGCGCAGGCAGGCAGTCCTTGTCCCACCCGCCTGCCCGTCCGTCCGTCCGTCTCCGAACCCAAACCTTTCGCCGGTTACCCGGTCAAACGCATCCAACGGCGGCACGTCTCCGATCCGGTCGCCACGATGCCCGCCCGCCCCCGCCGGTCAGGTCACCCCACCCCACCGCGTCACGTGCCACACGCGTGCCGTCCTCGGCCGGCGCCCCACCCCTCGCCGTGTCCTTTTATTCCACCAGACCTCGCCTCGCCTCACCGCACCGCACCCGGGGTCCCCAATTCACGCCACCGCCACGACTTCCCGTCCCCGGCTCGTCGTCTCGTCTCGTCTCGTCTTAGGGTTCGCCGCGAGATCTGATTCAGGCCGCCGGCGGAAGAGGAGGGGATGGAGGTGAGGGAGATGGCGATGGCCGCGGCCGCGGCGGCCGCCGCGACGACCGGGGGAGGTGGAGGAGGAGGAGGAGGGGCCAAGCTGCCGCCGCCCAACCCCAACCTGCCCTACCGCGAGGACTGCTGGAGCGACGGCGAGACGGCGGCGCTCGTCTCCGCCTGGGGCAGCCGCTACGTCGAGCTCAACCGCGGCAACCTGCGCCAGAAGCAGTGGCAGGAGGTGGCCGACGCCGTCAACTCCCGCCGGGGCGCCTCCGCGCGCCGCCGCCCGCCGCGCACCGACGTGCAGTGCAAGAACCGCGTCGACACCCTCAAGAAGAAGTACAAGGCCGAGCTCGCCCGCAACGCGCCCTCCGGCTGGTCCTTCTTCCACGAGCTCGACCGCCTCGTCGGCCCAACACTCAGCGCCAACGCCGCCAGGAGGCCATCGCCGTCAACGGTCCCGCAATTCGCCCTGCCCGCACACCCCCCGGCCATAAGGAAGCCTCCGTCTCCCTCGCTGTCGCCGTCCCCGCCGCCGCCGATGGCTTTGCCGCTGCCCAACTACCGCCGCGGGTTACCACTCCCGGCCGCTGCCCTCATCCAGAAGGAAGCTGCAGCGGCGGCAGCCGCGATGTCTGATTCGGAGAACTCCGATGATGCCGGTGGTAACCGCAATCACAATTCACAGCATTCGCCCTCGCGCTCCGTCTCGTCGCTCTCTGGCAATAATAACAAGAAGCGCAGCAGACATGATTCAGGCAGCGGTGGCGACAAAGGTTTCAGGGAGCTAGCTCGGGCAATCGAGGCTTTTGCGGAGATGTACGAGCGCGTGGAGAACGCGAAGCAGAAGCATGCATTGGAGATGGAGCGGCAACGGATCGACTTCCTGAAGCAGCTCGAGGTGAAGCGCATGGAGAATTTTGTCGACGCCCATGTGAAGCTTGTGAAGGCAAAGCGCTCAAAGAAGACTGCAGGTTCAGATGGTGCTGCTGGAGTGGACTTGGTTGCCACCGTTGCTGCGTTGCCTTTCGTCTCCGGCGCCACCTTCCACTGATGTTCAGAAAAAGTTCAGGTATGATCTGAACTTCAGATTAGCTATTTAGCTTTAGGGTCGACTATTGTTCGTTTGTTTGATTAATGTCTAATGTAGCATTGTAATGTTTACTTGTAATTGACTGGATCATTATGTTTTATGGGAGCGATGCTTTACGAATAGTGTATGGCGTGGTGTCTTAAAATTACCCTTGATCCCCATCTAAGATAAATTTGGTAATGATAATTTTAGTGATGTAGGAGTGTGTTTTTGATAGGGATTAAAAATTTATTCATGGTCATCTGAATGCGTGAGTCTGTTTATGAGTTCTAAGATACTGGAGTAATCAATTGTGCTGGAAATTTTGTGTCACTGTATTTCTTCGTAGTGTTGATGATGTGAATGAGCAGAACTTGAGTCCAAATTGTGATTGTGGGCTGTAACTTGTGTATATATGAATGTATGGTAGTATCTCTTCGTAGTGTTAATGATGTGAATAAGAACTTGAGTTAAAATTGAGATTGTGGGCTGTAACTTGTGTATATGAATGTATGGTAGTATTTCTTTGTAGTGTTAGACGTGAATGAGCAGAACCTGAGTCAAAATTGAGATTTTGAGCTGTAACTTGTGTATATGAATGTATGGTCAGGATCATAGGTAGGGTGCATGATATCTCTCTCTGTTCTGTTCTATAAAAAGTTGCTGACAACCTTTTAAATTAGACTGCTAGAATGTGTAAGTTATCTACATTTATGGTGTGAAAGTTGTATTAGTAGATTCCTAGACGCCAGTGAAAACTATGTCACAACATGTTTCTGTGCCATTGTATTTTTAACAAAATTTTGCTACCATGTAGTTAGGAACAGTGATGGTCAAAGGTGTGTTTGAGACTGTTGACAACTTGACATTCAAAACGATGTGCTAAAATTAAGGTGGTAATTATATGTTAGTGAGCCTGATCAATTGGACTACAGTATGTTCAGTGTGGGTTCAAGATCAAGCGTGAATGCATCATTGAATTTAGTCATGCTATCTTTCATGTCTGAGTTTTGGTCTAGTTTTGTGCTTATTCGAGAGAATATTTGGATTTCTGTGATTTGTACAACTTTATTTCCAAATGTTTATTTGTACGGTTCACTGAGCTTTGTGCAGAGTCAAACCTTAGAGCGTCATAGTATCGTTTGTGTAAGGGTTCAAAATTTTTGGCTGAACTGTAGTAGCTTTTGTGCCAAGATGACGCTTTCAGTAGAACGGAGATTGAAGTTGTTGGATTGTGTAACCCGAGTCCAGACCAGGACTCGCATAGGGAAGCTCCCTGTTGTGAGAGTCTTGGTCTTATTCGCTCCACTAGCCAGATGCCCATGTGTTGCCATGCCATGACACAATCATTCAAATAATTACACGCACATATGATGTTCAATGGAAATAGAACAAATACTAAATTCCTAAATGGGATCTAGGATGTGTCGTAAGTCTAAGAAACTGAACAAGTAGTAAAAGTGCATTGGCTCTGCATATATACAAAATGGCAGTGGTGGGCAAATAAGAGGGAAGTGCAGGGTTCGGGTGGCAGCAATGGTAGATGGACCATCACCACCGACTAGAGTTTTTTAAGATACTAGAGATATGATGCTATGCAGTTAAAATGGGAGGAGCTTGGGAGCTCTTTTCAAATATGACCAGTTAACATATTTTCACCACTTATGAGTCCAACTAATTAGTGAGCTTATTTGTGATATCCGTTCCTGTAACTTTAGTGTACCATGTTGTGTGATGTGAAATACTCGAATCAATCTCTCTCTTTTTTTTCTCTCGACATGATTGCTGCTACCATTACGTTTCACTTTTGTACTACACAAAGATGTCGCCCTAAACCCTATGTTTATCATCATCTAGCTATCATTTCAACAAATTGATGAGGGAGTAAATTCTAAAAGTTGGTCATGCCTGAGATTTAGATCACACCTCACTAACTATAGTCATAATCATGACATCCCAGACCGATAATAGAGGAGGTATGGACCAAATAATCTTTAAAATCTAACGGTTGGCCAGATTGATTGTGTTATTTGCTCTTCAATTAATAAGATACTATTGTCTATAGCTGCATTCTTATTTCTGAACAATATTCTAAAGAACAAAATATGTTGTTTTTAGAGCACATGTGAAAATATGTGACATAACGCTATGATTTGATTGCCATTGCTCTCTTACATGATTTATTGATCCTACTATTGTTTTGTTTCTACAGGTCATCGGTGGCAATCTCATTTCATGCCGTGTCGTTCTCTCCAGTGATGGCCTGCTTGGCAGCATACTGTCCCGTCCTTGGGATATTTATTTCGTTGGAGTTTGTAGGTTTGTCGCAGTTTGTAACGTGGTACATGAGGCTAAATGAGGACTAGAAATTCGTAGTGTAAAGCTCTGTTGACTTTTCTTTTCCTTGGATTTACCTGATTGTTTTATTGACAATGTAGCTCTGAGCGTCTGACTTTGTTTAGAAAGATGATGTGATGGAAAATGTTAAAGTCATAACCTGTTTACATTGTCGTCAAGATTTTCTTGAATCGAGTTATTCGGGTTAAATTGAAACAAATTAGGCTATACTTGACTTCTCTGTATTACTTGTGGAACCTGACACATTTGCTCCAAATTTATACCCGGCTTATTAAACTGACAAATTGAAACTCTTATGTGGTTGCGATCTAGTTTCCAGTGGTGCTAGGCCGGAGCTTTTGCAAAGCAGCACTTCCAGCTTTATCTCTCGTCGATGTTAACCTGGGAAATAATGGAACTCAAGTCCCCAGGATACGTTGGAAGTGATACAGTATTAATCTTTTCGGAGACTACCAGGTTGACGGAGCATTGTCAAGGGCGCGTCGAAAACTGTTCATGGCCATAGGCTATAGAATGGTTAGCACAAATTCAAACGAAAGATGAAGACGATGGTTTGCTTCACAAAAAAAAAAAAAAAAAAAAAAAAAAAACCGAAAGATGAAGACGATGGTTTGAGCAATAAAAGAAGCAAGCCTCTGATCACTTCAAGCCCCAACTACATCCGGGCTCCGATCACTTCAAGCCCCAACTACATCCGGCCTTGCTCGCCTGCTCGACTGGTGATGCTTTGCCAGAGTTCGTGGGTCTGTTGCTGCATCCTGCCGGCTGCCGCGCAACCGGCTTCACGTTGCCGGGCAGTTCGCACAAAACACCGCTGGAACATAGAAGTATCTGGGGAAGAATTGGGGATAGATCAGAGGTTGTATTGAGGATAGGGCTCGATTGCCTCGGCCCGTCTTGCTGCTGTTTGCTTCAGCTTCAACTGGCTGGTTCGAGGGAGCCCGCTAGCCGCTCGCTAGAGGTCGTGACTCGTGACAGTGACACTGATGCTCCTGATGCTGGTATGGTGATGGTACTCGGGCCCCGGCCGATGGGAGGACAGCTAAGCCGCTCACGCTCCATTGGAAGGACAAGTTCGCGTAGCGTGAGATTCAAGCGGCAAGAATCTTTGGGATTTCTTGCTTCCTTTTTCGTCCGTTGCTACACGCCGCTCACGAGTTCCGTGTCGTGTGACTGTTCCTGCCGACTAAGGCCCCTTTGGATTGCGGGATTTTTTCTTATTCCTGCGTTTTTCTTTTGAACAGTCAACTGATTCCTGTGAAATTCCTCTACAATTCCTGTGAAAATCCTGCGTTCCAAAGGTGGCCTAAATTGTTCCACATGCATGTTCTTCTTAAGCAAAAGTGCAGCTCGTAAATCGTTCTACGATGCTTCTGGCCAGGATTCTCTTGGTCTTCTGAAGAGCATAGATGCCTTAAACTTCTGATGTGGTAAACTACGCACTGAAAGTCAGAAAATTACACACAAAAAAATCATGATTGTCAATCGCTGCATTAAGCACTTGCATTAGCTCCAAATCATTCGCGAGCACGGCACGCCAAGCCTCAAAACAAACTCGTCGAGTAGAAAATACTGTCACCGTGGCGGCGGTAAGCGGGGGAGGGTTTATAAGCGCATTCGTGTATTGCCCATTCGGCCACACCCTCCCTCTGCGACCCACCGTCCATTGACCCCTCGTCTCGGCTCGTCTCCTTCATCGCCGCACGAAGCTTGAGGCAGCCCCCGGCCCCGCCCCCACGAGCGCCGAGCCCTGCTCAGTCCAGCCCGGCGCCATGGCCAACAGCAACCTCCCGCGCCGAATCATCAAGGTGCGCCCCGCGATCTGGTCGCCGCTCCCCTGACCCCCAGATCTATTGCCGCCGTCCTGCTCGATGGAATCGGATACTTTTTTCTTTTGTTTCGAGTGTGTTGATTAATCTACTTGGAATTTCGATCTGTGCAGGAGACGCAGCGGCTTCTCAGCGAACCAGGTGCCTGATTGTTGTTTCGCGGGAGCTTTCTTAGAATTTGGGCGGAATTTGGCAGCTGCTGTTACTGTTCTCGTCTTGTTAATCTTCTGTGTTGCTTGATTCCCGTTTTTTTACCCGTTCGTGCAGCGCCTGGGATTAGCGCGTCACCGTCCGAGGAGAACATGCGGTACTTCAATGTCATGATCCTTGGCCCTGCTCAGTCACCCTATGAAGGTGTTCCTCTTTCTAGATTTTAGCTGACATATTGCTGTATCAGTAATCTGGGTGCTTCTGATGTTTTAATGTTTGCGTTGTGGGATGTGGATTCGATATAGTGAGACATGTTCGTAGTGTTGCTGTGTTATTTGGACTATCATCGGTGTTGCTGTGTTCTGGTTCTCTCCATGCCTCCTTTTGCTTCTGAAGAAGCTGCAAATGAAAATAGTGAACCTTCCTATATGGAGTAGCAAGGCTGTCTAGTAGGAGAGCAGCTAGTTCAAATGTATGGATAAACCCTTTGTGAACCCAAAATGTGAATAGTAGAGTGCCATTTTCCCAAATGATCGCCATCATGTGCTGTCAATTTAGTTGTTTCATTGCCTCTGCAGCTATGTTAACTCGTTTTGCTACTGCCAAATTACTTAGTTGTGCTCAGACATCTAGTGGACCTGGTTTTTATTTGTGTGCTTCTAGTGATTTATAATTATAGGATATGTGCGATGGGGGATATCTGCACTACCATTCAGTCGTTTATGTACAAAATTAATTTCCATGATGCGTGGAAGTGGAACAAGTTTTGGCTTTGTTAGATTTATGCCTGTGTTCTAATAAATTCATCTACTTATGACCCCCAATGTATCAGCTTGGATTTTCTTTTTTCGTTATATGGACTTTCATGTACAGATGTGCTCACCATAGGAAAACATGGATTACACATGTGTTCATGTTTTATATATAGTAATTCGGATGAATGCAGATATTTATGGATGCAAATGATAGTTTTCTTATTGTTGAAGCTACCTTATGTAGCTAGAGATGATTCAGCATAATTTCCATTGGTCTATTCATTTTATGTTATGGAACCATCTTTTGTTTATCATTAGCATCTGGTCTACAAAGCGGCAAAGTACTGATATAGTTTCCTCAACTTATGCATCGGACAGGTGGAGTTTTTAAGCTTGAACTATTCTTGCCTGAGGAATATCCAATGGCTGCTCCAAAAGTAATTTCTTGATCAACTAATGAAGTTTGTTTATTCGATCATTACTTGGCATTTATTTTCAGTGTTGACTTTGCTTGAAAACACTGAATTATGGTCTGTTACCTACTTTCAACTGCCTTTTCTGTACTAGTCTCTTCCATATATGTCGGCAAGTAGTTGTACTCGGAAGACTATGTTACTGATAAAACAATGCTTCTATTCCTGACGAAAATCATGCCTGGAACCACTGGGATATAATTCCTCTGGTTGAATCTTTCTTTGCAAGTCTACGTTTTTCTCCATTTTTCTGATGAGGTCAATGAGTTCTCTTGACAAGTTCAGACCAGGAATCCAGGATTACTGGCACTTACCTTCTTTTACTGGAAAAATAAGTATCCATTTATTCTTTTCTACATCATGGGTGTGTTATTCTTTTAGCTTTATTTCTTCTCTTCACATGTTCTTACACTCCTTTTTTAGAAGAGCTATATCAAAGTATTTTGACTCGTGAGTCAATAAGTCGAAAGTTAATACTTCAAAGTTGAGTGGTAAATGTCACGAGGTTAAACATGGATTGTGCTTTTCCAAATAAGTTGCCAATTCCTGGCCTGATATTATATGTTCGAGCTATTTATGTACTTGCCTATTTTAGTGATACCTTCCTATTAAAAACCATGCTGACAGCAAGTTTACTTTGTCTGCTTCTGATGCAGGTTAGATTTCTCACCAAAATTTACCATCCCAATATTGACAAGGTAAGCGAATAGCACTGTTGTGTAAAAAAAAATCTGGACGTTCAGATATAAGAGAGTAGTTCATTTCTAGCTCATTCCCCTTGTCTGAAACGACAAGGATTTCATAACGGAGGGAGTACTTGTTCACTTTTTCGAAGGAAATGATTATGCATTTCTGATAAATTTCCCTACAGCTTGGTAGGATATGCCTTGACATTCTCAAGGACAAATGGAGTCCAGCTCTTCAGATACGAACAGTTCTGTTGAGGTAACTACTTATTTTGTTGCTTATTTGGCCTATTAGTTCTTGTGCCAAACGGCGATTCTATTTTTAATATTTTTTTTCAATACTACAATTGTTAGCTACAACTAGTCCGTTTATCATCATTGGATCCAATTTTCACTGTTGTTTAATTTCTGTGTCATCTGCGGGACTAGTCCTATTTTATGGCCTCCTGACTATATTTGTTCTTCAGCATCCAGGCACTGCTGAGCGCTCCAAATCCAGATGATCCTCTCTCAGATAACATTGCAAAACACTGGAAATCCAATGAGGCTGAAGCCGTCGAGACAGGTATCTGTAGACATGATGTAAAATTGTAAACAAAGCATGGGCTTGCTCTTTTGCTTCTTATTTGATTTTCCTTATGTGCTGATAAGGCATTTTTATCCTTGCAGCTAAGGAGTGGACTCGTCTGTATGCAAGTGGAGCATGACACCCTAGCGCTGTTTGGATGTAATAACACCGTCATAGTTTGGGCCTGATTGAGTACCATTGCTTTATAAGAGCAAACTAGATATATGTTGGAATGGAGAAAAGAAGTGTTCAAACAGTAACAGTTCGAATGGTTGCTTGTACTTGTGATCCTGGGTCCCTTCCCTGCAATGCACCTCAAGCCAAAGCTGTTGTTGCTTGCTTTGTTTATATATTTGATCTTCAATTAATTTTCCAGTCACTAATCTGCTTTGATCGATGAGCACGTAAAATTGCCCGCCTGATATTGTCATTGACGCCTCTTCCCCTGGGAGCCATTTCTTAGCACTGAACCACCAATATACCTCTTGAGAAATCGTGTCTAATTCGGAGGGTGTTTCAATCTTTGTTCACTGTATCTTAATTCTTTTTACGTAAAATGGAGATATTTACTATATCTTGATTAATGTGTGGTTAACCAAAATTAAAAGGAAAAAGTAACTTAGCTCTGGTTGTCAGCGTTTTATCCCATGATTTCTACAAAACATTAGTTGGCACTTCTAAACTGGGTCCATGTCGTCCGGCCCCGCCTACGAGTTGGATTCGCAGTGCTCCCATAGCATTAAACGGCCCACACTTTTCACGCCTAAAACCAGTCCACGCAGCCCAGTAGCAGCCCAACCCAATGCGCAACGGCAACACAGACCGCCGAGACCGGTTTCGCGTGGAGAGCCGGCGGAGGTGGTGGCGGTGGCGGTGGCGGCCGTCGGCGACCAGCGGAGGCCGAAGGCTGTGCCTGGGGTTGCTGGCGGTGACGGAGGCTAGAGTATTGTGCTTAGGGCGCGGGTGGAGGTGAAGCGCTCCTAGGGGACGGCCATTGATCGTGTTTGATTTGGAGGACGAAGCTCCGGAGCACGGGGGACACCGGAAAGGGGCTCTCGCACGGGTCGTCGCGAGACCCTAGCCTCTTCTTGCTCCGGCGGCTCCGGCGACCGTCAGGTACTCGGCTCGCTCAACTCGGAGGTCACGCCGGCGACCACATCGACATAGATGGCCCTCGGTACGCTCCTCTATCCCCTCCGCGTTTGATGCATTGCATTTACGCCGTTTGGTGGAACCCCAATCCATGGGTTACTTGGTGGATGTTCTGATGCGATTCATTTCGTGGGTAATTTAATTTTATGGCGCTATTAGTCTAGGACATCAACAACGGAACCCCGCCATTTCGTGGGTTGTTGCTCACCAGTGCTCACCGCTAGTGATTTCTCCAAATGTAATTGATTCTGGGGCTTTGAAGCTGTCATTGTTTGAAGTGAAGCCGAAGTGGGATCCTAGTTGGGAGGAGGAGGAGTTGAATGCTTTTGCTAGTTGCTGTGAACACAGTCAATCACATTCTTTGTTATAATTCCTTCCACGTTAGTGTATTCCTCTCAATTGGTTCATCTTATGTATTATCATTCCTTAATTTGACGCATTCAAATTGAAATATTCTTTGTTTTACAGCTCGGGCTAGCAGTCCAATCCCAGAAGGGACTTCTTCCTATGTCAGCGGCAAGACAGAGGATGCTGACATGCCGCATGCTATGGGGGATGATGATTGTGATAAGGCTGCGTTGAAGGAGAGGATGCGTTTATGGCAGCAGAATTATGATGAAAAGTGGGGGTCAGAGGAGCTCACGTGGGAGGAGAAGGTAGTGGAAGTTCTTCACATAGTTCGCTGCCGAGAGTTTACTGAATATGACCCTAAGAAGCGTGAATTTGTCCTCACCCGCTTTTGCCGATTCAACATAGCCTTCTTTGACTTTGAGAAAGAATGTGAGTATATTCATAACTATTTCATTAATCTCCTTTTGCTATTAGTTGGATAGGCTGGGTTGTGACCCAGTTTCTCTGGATGAGTGTCCCGCTGCCCCTCGGATGGGACTGTGCTTGTGAATGTAGCCTTCATGACCAAGTAGATAATTTATGCATCCAATTTAATTTTATTCTTATTTGTAAATTTCAGCCACTGCTGCGTTTGGACCACCACTTAGCGAGCTAAAGCGATCAGCCTGGAGATCATTGGACGCCTCAGTTAATGTGATCTCATTGAACATAACTGAGTCCGATGTAGACTTCCCGATCTGTGTGTTCGGGACTGTACTTGCTAGGGATCAGTTGGACTACAAATGTGTGTATCTGTTCAAGCGTGACAGGGACAATCCTCAAGTAATCACCTCACCGGTCTGTATGCATTCTCCCCTATTCCTTAACTGTTGTTGACTAGATATTTATTTAGCAAATCCGAATACTGTTTATCTTCCTTGGACTTGAGTTTATAGATCCACAGTGAATTGCATAGTAATATGGTCTGGAAAACTGTGCTAGAGTTTTGCCAACCCTTTCTTCTGCATTAGTTATACAAAAACTTCTTTCCTGCAACACTAGGCCGTGCTCTGTTAAAGCAACTCCAACAGCCTGGCTAAATCTATTCGCTTCGGTAAAAATGAAAAATCACCGGTCAAAACGTGATCCAACAGCCTCTCCTTCTTCCTCTCTTTTGTATCTCGCTCAGCATCTTATTTCATTCTCAAATTTATTTTGGTTTCAAGTATCCACAAGTTGACATCATTTTCCTTCTACTATTTCAGTAGAATAGTTTATAATCTGCCATTTGTATCGAAACTTAATTAACTATTCAATGTGCTATGTTTTATCGGTCTTGGTGTAGTCTCCAAATTTTAATGTTACCGTCACCCATAGTATTTCATGAAATGTTGTGCCCTTTCATTCATCATAAGATTTGATTGCTTTTTCTTTTTGTAAACCAAGTGACCTCATGTGACTTTTTTTTGTACCTAAAATAAAAAGGTATTCAGAATGGCATGTTGTTTATTTTATATTCAAGTTTGTAATGTCCATTTAACATGGCAATCCATAAAGTTGTTTGCTACAAGAAGCAACAATATTGATGTTTCCCTAGTTTAAATATTGACATTGTATTTATTTTGACATTTTAACTTGGTTCGGTACCCAGTTATAAGCTAATATAGCTTATTCACCTATGTGACGAATCTTGACATCTTTTTTCCTGAACTCTTGTGCAGAATGATATGTTGACTTTGACAGGTCCATATCGCGGACTTGATGTAACAGATCGGATGTTTTTTGAGATCAATTTAAAGATCAAGTGTGATGATACCGGGGACAGAGATTTTAGCAAAGATGTGATTGAACACAATGGTATCAGTCACACGGAAAAGACGATGGATTGGCAGGTAACTAGCTGGCTGAGTACAGTTGAGTTTGTATACGCGCCTGTTCAGTATGCAGTGGAAGCTACCCTTGCAGTCACTGTTTTAAGGGGGCCATGCGATTTCAGTGGTAAAGTAACTGCTTGGACTGCTGGAAACCGCAAGGGTAAGGTCATTCTATATGATAGTGAAGCGCCGGGCACTATGACTAAAACTGGAGATTTTGGGTCTGTTCAGTTATCTCGTCGTGTGGTGGCTGTCTCATTAGGTGAAAAGTTGGTGCTTTTTTTTTTAGCGAACACGCAGGAGGACTGCATGCCTTTATATTAAGGAGAAAAATAGTGCGTACATTGCCTTGACTCCGGCCAGAGGTTAGTTTGCTGTTACATGCGCGCCTGGATACAAGTTGTCTACCGAATTCTTCCCTAGAATATACTAACTAGGCGTCAGAAGGGCTCTCAACCTTCCTGCTCCCCCTAATATCCATAGCTTCTCTTCGTCTCCGATCTGTCGCATTACTTCATTGCTGTCTGGTCGGATGCCATCGAAGACGCACCTATTTCGGTGTTTCCAGAGCTGCCATGCTATGAGTATGACAAAGGTGTTGAATCCTCGGCGTTGTTCCCTTCTTGTTCTCTTTGCAGCTTTCCTCCACCATTCTGCAAAATTGCCATCAGTAATTCTCGGTGCCAGCTGCTCGAGGCCCACCCTTGTGAACGACCTATGCCATACTTCACGCGCAAACACACAATCAGTTAGAATGTGCTGCGCCGTTTCCTCCTCCTGATCACATAGCAAGCATTTTGCTGGGTGTTGTAGCCCATGTTTCTGCAGCCTGTCTGCAGTCCAGCATCTGTTGAGGATCGCCAGCCACAAGAACACCTTGCACTTCAGTGGCGCCCAGCTCTTCCATACTCGTTTGTGTGATTCAAAGGTTATGCCACCCAGGAAGAATGATTGATAGGCCGACCTCGTGGTGTAGATTCCGGAGGCCGATCTGGTCCAGATGTGTCTGTCGGCCTCTCCCTGCTGCAACTCGAACTCCTGCAACGCATCCCAGAGGTTTAGGTAGTCAACAATCGCCGCTACCGTAAGGCCACCTCTGATGTCTCTGACCCAGCACAGCTCATGGAGTGCTTCTTTAACTGTTCTGGTTTGCATTGCCCTTTTACGGATGAAAGGTACCAGCGCCGGTGCTAGGTCCGTCACTGATTTGCCATGTAGCCATCTATCACTCCAGAATAGCGTGTTCGCGCCATCGCCCACCAACGAGATCACCGATACCGCGAACATTGCACGCGCGTTCTTGTGGATGGTCAGATCAAACAGCTCCCACGGCCGGTCCGGCTCTGTCTTCCTCAGCCACATCCATCTCATACGCATTGCCCATCCCAAGGTCTGCAGGTCATGTATGCCCAACCCACCTAGCTGTTGTGGTCGTGTCGCCCTATCCCATGACACGGGACAGTGACCTCCACTGATCTCCTTCCTGCCCTTCCACAAGAACGCTCGGCGCAGCTTGTCAATCGCCTTTATGAACCACTTTGGAACGTCCATAGCCATGAGAATGTAGATAGGTATGGCCGTGAGCACCGCCTTCACTAGAATCAATCTTCCTGAAGTTGCCATCAGAGCCGCCTTCCAACCTGGCAGCCTATCCGCTATCTTGTCCAGGATCGGCTGTAAGTCCATCATTGTTAGTTTCCTGATGGAGAGCGGCAGCCCCAGGTAGTTACACGGGAACGACCCAATGGTGCATGGGATCGCGTCTCTCACCACCTGCACTTGGTTTTCGCTGCATCTGATTGGAATGACCGAGGACTTGATCATGTTGGTCACCAGGCCGGAGGCAGTGCCAAAACGTGAAAGGATTGCGTTGATGGTATTCAGTTCTTCTGTTGTCGGATGGACGAACAGCACCACATCGTCGGCGGTAATGGCTTGAAGCTCAAACTAAAGCAACAAGATGCTTCGTTGATTTGTAATATAGGTTCCTATGAGCTACAAGTGATGGTAATGTGGACTAGTAACTTAGATGCAAGGAGGCAGGAAGTGTTTACAATGGTCGGGAGTACCATGGTCTTACGGTGACTGGAGATATGGTTTTTTTTTTAACTGACTGGAGATATGTTGGAATGGAGAAAAGTGTTCAAACCGTAACGGTTCGAATTGTTGCTTGTATGCTTGTGGTCTGGGACCCTTCACTGCAATGCACCTCAAGCCAAAGCTGTTGTTGCTTGCTTTGTTTCTATATTTTTTTTGAGGAATGCTTTGTTTCTATATTTGATCTTCAATTAGTTTTCCAACTATCTCGTCCGCCTGATATCAGCTTGTCAATGATGCCCCCCTTTTCCCTGGAGCAATTTTTGCACCACCAGTATACCTCTTGAGAGAGAAACCATAGCTAACTTAAAGAGTGACTCGACAAGGCTTCCTCCATTTTATCATGACATTAGGACAGAAATTCGAAGTTTACTTATTTTCGCCTTACCACTTCCGGCGCCGCAGGGCTGCATTGCCGGAGGCTGAGCTGAACACAGTGAAGACGGCTGACAGCACTAGCCACGGCTGCTTAGGAAGATTTGCATTGAATTTGTACAAAATGGTAAGAATTTGTTTGAATCCTTAACCAACTTTGCGATCACGCCCGTTGCCGGTATCGTGTCTCCTAAACCGAGTCCGTTTCGTTCAACCAGGCCGTTTATGAGGTGCGGCGCCGGTGCGGCCTCTACGCGCGGGCACAACTTGGAAGCCGCATCGTGGCAAGACCGGCGGCTCCGGCAGACAACAGGTGCTCCGCTCGAGCTACTCGGAGATCAGGCCCGGCGACCACATCGACATCTGTACAGATGGCTCTCGGTACGCTCCTCTACGCCCTGCGCTTTCTGATGCATTGCATTTGCACCGTTTGGTGGAACCCCGATCCCTGGATTATGGCAGGCGTCACTGCACTATAACAAAAACCTCTTTTAGCGACAATGTCTAAAATCCCGTAGCGACGGTTTTGAAAGCCAACCGTCACTATAGTGGATGGCAGGGCACTGTACAAGTGACCCGTTGCTAAAAATGATTTGTAGCGGCGGTTGACGCCACCAACCGCCGCTACAAAAGATTTTTAGCCGCGGTTGACGTCATCAACCGCCGCTACAAATGGAAGCATTTGTAGCCGCGGTTCACATTACGGACCGCGGCTACAAATCGATTTTTAGCCACGGTTGACGTCATCAACCGTCGCTACAAATAAGAGGCCATAGAACACAAGAATAGTTCATAATTCTCTTTTAATCCGGAGTTAAAATTTGTAAATAGTATTTCTCCCACATACGAACTCCAAATTCGATGATTCTTTTTTCTATGTTTTTCTAAAATCATGCTCTTTCATGTAATAATGTATGGTTGCATGTTTACTGCTATCTATTTATATCTTTTTCATATGACTTGTTATTGTTAAATTTATATTATTAAGGTAATTATTTTCATACAAGTTTTTCATAAAAAATGTTAATGTATCCATTTGTGAACAATGAAGCTTGTGTCCAAATTTATGGCTCATTCGAGTTCAAAAAGTGTTCTAAGTGATGCAAACTTCTATGTTTCACTTAAGTTGCATCAGAGGTCACTAAACTTGTTCGGTATGTGCAAATAGGTCACCGTACTTTAAAACAGAACCAATACATCACTAAACCTGTTTGGGATGTGCAAATAGGTCACCGTTTCACCGTATTATAATTAGTTTTTGGTAATTTGGGTATAGAAGTTTTGATTGTCCATAACAAAATTTAAACTTTTCATCTCTATCTTGGGAATGGTCTATAATGGAACAAATAAGACAGAATATAGTTTTAAGAAATTGTTTGCATCATTTTTGTGAGACATATAGTTCAATTTGAAATTAATTTTGACACATATACAAAAATTCGTTAAACTATAGTAAATTGATAAGTCAATAAAAAAAGGAACTGGGCCGATTTTAGTAAATTCACTGCCTAAGCCCATCTAGCTAGTGCCCCAGCCCAACCCACAATTTTTCTCTCCTATATTACACCCTAACCCTAACCCTATCTGTAACATCTCACTCTAATGAAGACCCCAATCTAGTGATTAGTGCATTTTGATCACAAATGCTAAATTGATCACTTTAGAAAAGATGTTTAAAATCAAATCATTTGAAAATGGTCAAATATGAACTTGAACTACAAATTCAAAATTTTGTATACAAGTGGGCCCATTTGAAAATTTCCTTGACATCCAGGGCCAAAGAGAAATTTTTGGAGAATTTTGTGGATTTTTCTACAAAAAGAAATAAGGAAAAGTTGTAATAAGGAAAAATGTTCATCTCACTGAAACCTTCCAGAACTGATTTTATCAGATTTTTTGGAGCACAGTAAAGTTGGGTTTCAATCAAATCAAGTCAGCACGTGCAAAATTTCAAATGAAAATTCGAAAACGGTACTGTAGCGACATGTGTCGACCTCGCCGTCGATCCTCAGCCGCTGCCCATTCCGGCGAACTGTGGCCGCCGTCAGCGCAGCACAGCGTCGACGACTCGTTCAACCCCCCTGGACTCCAGCTGCGTTCTCTCTCGCTCTCTCCGCCAGCTCACACGCCAAGAACTGCCACCGCGACGAGCCGCTCGCCGCCGCTTCAAGCTCACCGCCGCGCCGCCGCTCCGCCGCACCTCCAGCCCCGAGCCCAACAGCAAGAAGGTGCGCTAGGAGCCCCTCAACCTCAAGCGCAACACAAACTTCGAGTTCAGCCACCCTGCAGAGAGAATCGAAGCGAAGACCGACCATGGCCGCCGGGTGATCGTCGTCGAACTCCGAGCAAAATTTGATCATCTCGGTGAGCATCTTTTCGATTCCATGCTCCGGGTGATGCATCCCTCACCTGCGCACACCCCGTGCTGACATCGTCACCTTTCGCGCAGTGGAACCACCGGAAATCCCCTTCTTCTCCGCCGCCGTTCACCGGATCGCGCCGCCCCTCCGACGAAGTCCCCACTCCGGCCTCCCTCCACGTGCACACGTGCTACGGTGAGCATCTCCATCACCCCGTGAAGCTCATGCGCGCCCTAACTCACCCCCTCGCTGCCTCCTCTCGCCGGAACACGTCGCGCCGCCGCTCGCCGCCGCCGCCGCTCGCCGCCGACCACCTTCCCGGCCGCGCGCACGTGCACACCAGCCCGCGTTAGGCTCGCCTCGTTGCCCTCTACACGATGCCGTTGACCGTCGCGTGAGTCTCGCCGCCGTTTAGCCGGAACGGCGCCCTCGCCGTCGCCCTGTCGCGCGCGCCGCCATGCCCTGGCATTGCTACAGTGCCGCGTCACCTTTTTCTTTTTGTTTTTTTCAGATTTTGGCCAAACTTCTAAATTCGATAGAAATTCGTAGAAAAATCATAAAAATGCAAACTCAAATGTTCTGGAATCCTTGAAATGAGACCTATCCAGTGGTACAACATAAACATCTGAATGCTTCTCAGTTAATTTTATAAAATTCAAAGAAGAGAATCAGGAAATAAATTCTATAAAAAGATCTGTAAGTGCAAAAATTCTAAATTTTGGCATGCACACTCCTAATAGGTTCACTGAACATCCCACCAAGTGGTATCTTGAAATGCACCTTCTTTTAGGAGTAATTGCATTTTGCAGTTGCTAGAAAAATCTTTTTATTGATTTTATTCCTGCACCTTTTTGCACCAAATTTTGGATATGTTACTGTACCTAGGATGAAGATGCTAAATAAAAATACAAATGTAATTTTAGATCTTTCAGAACCCTTTTTAAAGAATTTAGAAGAGGAACCCTTATTTGCGCGTAAGGAAATTCCTAAATCCAAAGTAATTGTGGAAATCACTTGGGACCAAACTGCAAAAACCTGATGAATGGCCCTGCCAGCATGTTGCATTTGATCATAACATCACCATGTCATTTTTGTCAAGGAAGTTCCATGAACTATCTTTGATTGTGTTTATATTGTTGCATTCATTTAGGAACCGACGCCGGACTCGAGGACTTGGAGATCGTGGCCGAGGAGACCGGCGCTGACCTGAACGTGCTTGAGTGTGCTAACCACCAGCCCCAAGGCAAGCCCCGGTGCACTCCCATATTTACAAAGTTTTATACTTTCTCACGTGTATTTCGAGTCGTGAAATGTGCATTACGTATAGGACTTGATTGAAAACCTAGTTGCATGTATCTCCAGATATTCCTATGGGTTTGGTTAATTTACGTTCTACCACTCGTTAGTTTGCTATGCTTAATAAAGTAGTGTCGTCGGTAGAATATCGAGTGGTATGGAGACCGCTCGGTGTAAGTGGGGTCGGATTTAATTTATGTTCTCACTTGATGATGGTAATGAATTTGAGACCGAACGGGGAAGTTCATGTGTAGGTTGAGGTGACAAGGCTCGCCTTGTTCGCCATAGCCCCGTTTGTGTCGGTTGAGGACCGTTCGTTGTGGCCCCGCTGAGCAAGTTTGAACAGTACCGGATGCATGCTAGGAGAATGGGAACTAGTAAACTTAGTAGCTCGATGCTATATTGTTGGACGTGAACCCACCTCTCTTTTGGTGATGAAGATGGTTATGGTGGAATTTGGGACCGTGTTTGAAGGGAGGGTGCCCGGGTGAACCACGGTTAGACCAGGCATGGCTATCGCGTGGGGAGACGTGTACTCGGGAGAGGTGTTAAGCGGCTCGACTTTATGGTACCTTGTAAACGGTTGCCGTGCGTGACTCTTTCGAGTAGCGTACGTCGTGTATCTCGGGTTTCGCCTGCAGGTGTAAATCGATTCGAATCGCCGTCCCTCGCGGTTATTGAGTACCACTTGTTCACTGTGTCACATCGTAGTAAGAAGTGCACATGATGATGATTATATGTTGTTGTACTTCATTTAAATTGTATTGCAACCATGTATTGCTTAGTTAGGTTGCTAATATTTATATTTATGCAAGAACCCTTTTAATTTGGCTAAAATATGAAAATAAGGATCAATTATTAGTGCCGTTTTCTCGCAATTAAATTTCAACCCTGGTCAACCCCCTGCATATTAGAAGTCGGTCTTAGATGGCCAATTTGACGGGTAAGACTTGCAGAGTATTAGTTGCTCAGGGTTTCGATGTTTAAAATTTTACTGCAGGTATCCCTGATTGCAACTTCTGTGGTTGTTGTGGTAAAATAGTATGGGAGGGTGAACCGCCCAAGGACTGGTCCATTGAGTGGGTTCCCTCTTCTCCCCGCCAGGAGCAAGGGGAGTGAGATCGTGTCTACGGGCCGGACATGGTTTCATTGTATACATGTATCGTCGTGTGTTTCGCTTCCGCTCGTGTTTGTAATCGAATTTCGAACTCCTTTTATGTAAAATAAATCGAACTTCGAAATGGAAATCTTATGTTAATTATGGAACCAATGTAATAACTGAACTTAATGTAAAATTATTTTATTTATGCTTATGTGTGTGGTCTATGCATACTTGCTTCGCCAAGTATCCCCCGATTAAGATCCTGGTTAGCTAACCCCTCATTGATTTGAGGTGGGATGCTACACTATCCAGCAGCCGCCTTCTCCTCCACTCTCCTCACTCCCTCTCCGTCTCCACTCTCCAACGGCGGCGCGCGGCCTTCCTCCACGACAGCACGGCGCGACCTTCCTCCGGGGCCCAGTGGCGGCCTCTCCTCCCCGGCGACGCCTTCTCCAGCTCAGCCCATCCCCCCTCCTCGCTCCTCATCCATGGAACGCGACGAGGGTGAGAGCTGCGGGGTCCTGACGAGCTGCCGGCGTCCCGCGCTGCTCCACGGCACGTGAAGGCGGCCCTCCTCGACGACGGCCCTCCTCGACGACGACGACGACGACGACTGCGGCGCAGGGCCCCCTCCTTCTCCGACGCGTCGATTGGATCTAGATCTGCATCCCTCCTCAACAACGGCGACTGCGGCCCTCCTCGACGACGGCGACTGCGGCGCAGGGCCCCCTCCTTCTCCGACGCGTCGATTGGATCTAGATCTGCGGCCCTCCTCAACGACGGCGATTGCGGCGCAGGCCCTCCCTCCTCCGACGCGTCGATTGGATCTAGATCTGCGGCCCTCCTCCCTTCTCCGACGCGTCATGCCACAACGTCACGACTCGTCGACTCGTCGGCGGCACGGCACGGCGACCCGCGACGGCGGCTCCGTGGCGGCAAGTGGTGATGTGTGCGGAGAACGGCGGCTGCTTGGCGATGTGGTCCGTTCTCGTCGGCGGCGCGGTGGGGCCCTGCGTGGTCCCAGACGCCTGCCGAGAGCCTTTTTT
This sequence comes from Eragrostis curvula, assembly GCA_007726485.1. Classification (NCBI taxonomy): domain Eukaryota; kingdom Viridiplantae; phylum Streptophyta; class Magnoliopsida; order Poales; family Poaceae; genus Eragrostis; species Eragrostis curvula. The sequence continues at coordinate 39,454,142 of CM017445.1, read as the reverse complement.
TTATTATTTTCTGGGATGGTTTCTAGCGGCGGGCGATGTTACTGCCCGCCGCTACTCTCTGATTTTCAGCGGCGGTTATTCCTACCCGCCTTTGCAAATGATCCTTTTCTAGCGACAGTTGGTTTGCGGCGGTTGGAGGTGTCCGCCGCTACAGGCTTTTTTGGCCCGTCGCTATAGGCCGCCTGTGTTGTAGTGCTGGTGACGCGATGCATTTTGTGGACAATTTTTATGGCTATGCCTACGGACAGCAATAACAAAACCCCAAAAAATATCATTTGTACTGTATGTATGTGTTGTTGCTCATCGTTCCTCACTGTCACTGCTGGTGATTCTCCAAATCTTATTGATTCTGGGGCTTTGAAGCCGAGCCGAAGTAGGATCCTAGATGGGAGAAGGCGTTGGAAGCTATTGCTAGTTTATGTTTCGACAATCGAACTATTATATTCTTGTTTGTTAATCCATCCTGCTATTGTGTATTGTATTCCTCTCAATGGACTCATAAATCATGATATGCGCAATCCCTTGATTTTACGCAGTAAATAAAATGATATACTCCTTGTTTTACAGCTAGGGCTAGGAGTCCAACCCCAGAAGACACTACTTCATGCGGCAGCGGCAAGATGAAGGATGTGGCTGTGGCTCAGACAGTGGCAACAAAAGCTGAGTATATGGAGAGGTATCGTTTATGGCGGCTGGATTATGAGAAGAAGTGGGTGCCGAAGCTCACGCAAGGTTTACAAAACCGCGGTAAACCGGTCCGGTTTTCGCGAAAACCGGAAAAACCGGTCTGGTCCGGTTTACCCGGTAGTCCGGTTTTCGATTTTAAATTTCAAAAAAAATTGAAAATTTGAAACATTTTGAAACAAAAATATGTAAAAAAAACTAGATGAAATATGCAGAGCAATGGCGAAAACGGAACGTGAAAATTCGATCGTTTGATGGATCAAAAAATTCGAGGAAGTTTCCTGGGTTAAAAAAGAATTTAGAAAAATAGAAAATGACGGCCAGCAACATTGTTTGATTTGTTTGACCAAGCAAACAATCGAATTTTTGTGTTCGGTTTCCACCATTGCTCTGCAAATTGCATCTAGTTTTTTTACATATTTTTTATTTCAATGTTTTCAGTTTTTCATTTTTTTCTATTTTACCTCTCTAAACCGGTTTTCCGATTTTTTTGTCCGGTTTACCGGAATTTGTGTCCGGTTTACCAAAAATTTTGACCTTTTTCATTCAAATTTCGTCATTTGAATTTTGATCCGGTTTCCAACCGGTTTTCGTTTCCGAAAACCGGAGATCTCGGTGGCGTCCGGTTTTTCCGGTCAAAACGGTAATGCAAACCCTGAGCTCACGTGGGACGAGAAGGTGGTGAAAGTTCTTGACATAATTCGCCTCCGAGAGTTGACTGAATACGACCCTAAGACGGATGATTTTGTCCTTACCCGTGTAGCATCCCACCTCAAATTAATGAGGGGTTAGCTAACCAGGATCTTAATCGGGGAATACTTGACGAAGCAAGTATGCATAGACCACACACATAAGCATACGTAAAATAATTTTACATTAAGTTCAGATTATTACATTGGTTCCATAATTAACATAAGACATCCAGTTCGAAGTTCGATTTATTTTACATAAAAGAGTTCGAAATTCGATTTCATAAAGCGAGCGGAAGCGAAACATACGACGATACATATATACAATGAAACCATGTCCGGCCCGTAGACACGATCTCACTCACCTTGCTCCTGGCTGGGAGAAGAGGGAACCCACTCAATGGACCAGTCCTTGGGCAGTTCACCCTCCCAGACTATTTTTCCACAGCAACCGCAGAAGTTACAGTTAGGAATACCTGCAGTAAAATTTTAAACAGCGAAACCCTGAGCAACTAATACTCAGCAAGTCTTACCCGTCAAAATGGCCATCTAAGACCGACTTCTATTATGCAGGGGGTTGACCAGGGTGTAACATTTAATTGCAAAAACGGCACTAATAATTGATCCTTATTTTCATATTTTAGCCAGATTTAAAAGGGTTCTTGCGTAAATATAAATATTAGCAACCTAACTAAGCAATACATGGTTGCAATACAATTAATTGAAGGACAATAACATATAAACATCATCATGTGCACTTCTTACTACGATGTGACACAGTGAACAAGTGGTACTCAATAACCGCGAGGGACGGCGATTCGAATCGATTTACACCTGCAGGCAAAACCCGAATACACGACGTACGCTACTCGAAGGAGTTACGCACGGCAACCTTTTACAAGACATCATAAAGCCGGTCCGAGTGTCACCTCTCCCGAGTACACGTCTCCCCACGCGATAGCCACGCCGGGTCTAACCGTGGTTCGCCCGTGCACCCTCCCTTCAAACACATACCCGCAACCACCATACCATCTTCATCACCAAAAGAGAGGTGGGGCCCCGTCCAACAATATAACATCGAGCTACTAAGTTTACTAGTTCCCATTCTCCTAGCATGCATCCGGTACTGTTCAAACTTGCTCAGCGGGGCCACAACGAACGGTCCTCAACCGACACAAACGGGGCTATGGCGAACAAGGCGAGCCTTGTCACCTCAACCTACACATGAACTTCCCCGTTCGGTCTCAAATTCATTACCATCATCATGTGAGAACATAAAGTAAATCCGACCCCACTTACACCGAGCGGTCTCCATACCACTCGATTTTCTACCGATGATACAACCCTATTAAGCATAGCGGTGTCTATCACGTGGCTGCATAAAACTGAACCCACCCATAGGAGCATGTAAATTAAATGTAACTACGGTTCCATAAAACTCCTAAAACGTAAATGCACAATTCATGACTCCATATATAGTGATAAAAGGGAAAATCTTTTAAAACAGGGTGAGATGCACCGGGGCTTGCCTTGGGGCTGGTGGTTAGCACACTCAAGCACGTTCAGGTCAGCGCCGGTCTCCTCGGCCACGATCTCCAAGTCCTCGAGTCCGGCGTCGGTTCCTAAATGAATGCAACAATACAAACACAATCAAAGATAGTTCATGGAACTTCCTTGACAAAATGATATGGTGATGTTATGATGCAAATGCAACATGTTGGCAGGGCCATTCCTCAGGTTTTTTTTGCAGTTTGGTCCCAAGTGATTTACACAATTACTTTGGATTTAGGAATTTCCTTACGCGCAAATAAGGGTTCCTCTTCTAAATTCTTTAAAAAGGGTTCTGGAAGATCTAAAATTACATTTGTATTTTTATTTAGCATCTTCATCCTAGGTACAGTAACATATCCAAAATTTGGTGTAAAAAAGGTGCAGGAACAAAATCAATAAAAAGATTCTTCTAGAAACTGAAAACTGAAATTACTCCTAAAAGAAGGTGCATTTCAAGATACCACTTGGTGGGATGTTCAGTGAACCTATTAGGAGTGTGCATGCCAAAATTCAGAATTTTTGCACTTACAGAACTTTTTATAGAATTTATTTCCTGATTCTTTTCTTTGAATTTTATAAAATTAACTGAGAAGAATTAAGATGTTCATGTTGTACCACTGGATAGGTCTCATTTCAAGGATTCCAGAACATTTGAGTTTGCATTTTTACGATTTTTCTACGAATTTCTATCGAATTTAGAAGTTTGGCCAAAATCTGAGAAAATCAGATAAAAAGAAAAAGGGGAAACTGTAGCAGTGTCAGTGGTGCGCGCGACATGGCGACGGCGAGGACGCTGTTCCGGCTAAACGGCGGCGAGCCTCACGCGATGGTCAACGGCATCATGTAGAGGGCAACGAGGCGACTCCAACGCATCTAGGTGGGCACGTGCGCGCGGCCGGGAAGGTGGTCGGCGGCGAGCGGCGGCGCGGCGTGTTCCGGCGAGAGGAGGCAGCGAGGGGGCGAGATAGAGGGAGCACGAGCATCACCTTGACGTGGGGAACCTTCTGGTGCAGCGTGTGCTCGACGAGGTGGCCCGGAAGTATGAAGTCGTCGGAGAGGGGCGGATGTCCGGTGGACGGCGGCGAGGAAGAAACGAAATCCGGTGAGGGAAACTGCACAAACATCGACGAGGTCACGCCAGGAGGTTCTCCATGTAGCACGGAGCTCAAGCTTGCAAGGAATTGCGAAGAAGCTCACCGAGGACGACGGATTTCGCGGCGAGGGGGAGCTCGGTCAAGTTCCGGCCATGGCGGACTTCCGTCGATTTGAGCTGCTCGCGCGGGAAAAGGAAGAGCGAGTGGTCGCAGTGGCTACTGAGGGTCCTTGCGCTCTCTTCCGCAGCGTCAGCGAGGCTCGAGAGGCGATGGCACGGCGGCGAGGCAGTGAGCTCTCTACGGCGGCGATGGCGGCTCGGTGCGGGAGGGGAAAAAGAGGGCGACGGTGTCGACTTGACCGAGAGGGAGAAGGAGATAAGGCGAGGACGAGGTTAGGCGCGATCGTACGGGAAGGACGGCGATCACAGTGGCCGGAATGGTCAGTGAGAGAGGAAGGTGTCGCCGGCGGCGACACATGGAGGCTACAGTGCCATTTGAGAATTTTTCGAATATCAGTGATTTTCGTCGGTTTGAACTGATTTGATTCAAATTCGATCTTCCCGAGCTCCAAAAATCACGAAAAACTCAGGTTTGGAAGATTTCAGTGAGAGGAACAACTTTGTAAATTGCCACTTCTGCTAAATCGGCTTGGATTTCAAATTAAAATTCATTCAAAGCTTAAGTTTGAAAAAGGTTCATGCATTTAATTGGGCTTCAAGATTTTTGCAGAAAAATTCCCAAAAATCTCTAAAATTCTCTTTTAGCACCTGGATGCTGAGGAATTTTTCATTTGGGTCCACTTGTATAGAAAATTTTAAAGTTGTAGTTCAAATGCTTGTTTGGATGAAATTTATCCAATTTGAAGTGATTTTGAATTCCTTTTCATTTCTCTTTGATTTCTCTTGATCATTTTCACTGATTGAGATCAGTAGCTTGATTAGGGACTAAATTTGAGTGGGATGTTACAACCCGCTTCCGCAAATTCGCCTTCTTTGACTTTGACAAAGAGTGTGAGTATATTCGTAACCATTCTATTAATCTCCTTTTGCTATTCGTTGGATAGGCTGGGATGCGACCCAGTTTCCTCTAATGGGGGTTGTCCGTTTTAGCTCAATTAGAGCATCTTCAAGAGAGTCCTATAAATCTTCCTTAAATTTAGTTATTAGGATTTTAGGCAAAAAACTATCTCCAACAGGGCCTCAAAACAACCTCCAACTTTCCCATAGCCCCTAAACTCCTCTCATTTGTAGCTACAAATAGGGGAAGAATTGGGGCCCTTATTCCTTATTTTTTCACTACAATTAATGTTTTTGTGGCCCCAAATGCTGATGTGGCCCAATCAAATTTGTTTTGATCCACTTTTAGGGAAGGACTGTTGGAGGAGGGAGGACAAATTGCCTCTCATAGTTTTTTTTGTCTAAAATCACAATAACTAAATTTAAGAGAGGTTTATGGGGCTCTCTTGGAGATGCTCTCTTGGAGATGCTCATCTCCAAGAGAGCCCCATAAACCTCTCTTAAATTTAGTTATTGTGATTTTAGACAAAAAAAACTATCTCCAACATAGCCCTAAAACAACCCCCAATTTTCCCATAACTCCTAAACTCGCCTCATTTGTAGCTACAAATAGGAGAAGAATTGGCCCCTCATTCTTTGTTTTTCCACTACAATTAATGTTTTGTAGTCCTAAATGCTGATGTGGCCCAATCAAATTTGTTTTGATCCACTTTTAGGGAGGGACTGTTGTAGGAGGGACGACAAATTACCACTCATAATTTTTTAGTTGCTCTTAAAAATAAGTTTATGAGGCCGATTTTATGAGGTTCTCTTAAATATACTCTTACACCCTGCCCACGGATGGGACTTTCCTTGTGAACATACCCGAATAACCAAGCAGATAATTCATGCACCCAATTAATTTTTATTCCTGTTCATAAGTTTCAGCAAACGCTGAGCTTGGACCACCTCTTAGCGAGCTAGATCGATCTGACCGGGGATCGTTGGAGGACTCGGTTAATGTGATATCGTTAAGGATAGCTGAATCCGATGTAGGCTACCCGATCCGTGTGTTCGGCACTGTGCTTGCCAGGGATCAGTTGGACTACAAATGTGTGTATCTGTTCAAGCGTGACAGGGATGATCCTCAAGTCATCACCTCACCGGTATCTGTTGTTTACTAAATCTTTATTTAAAATATCCAAATGTTGCTTATCTTCCTTGGATTTATAAATCCACAGTGAATTGCATCATGGCCTGGCCTGCAAAATTCTGCTACCTTTTTGCGCACACTTTCCTCCATTAGCATCTTATGTGCTGAATAATTCTCAAAATCATTTTGGTTGCTATTATCCCAAAGTTGACATCATTTTCCTTCCACTGTTTCAGTAGAATAGTTTATAATCTGCCATTGTAATTCAAACATAATTAACTATTCAATGCACTATTCTTTACTTGAATTAATCTAGTCTCCAAGCCTTATTATTGTTGTCCAACCACACTATTTCATTAAATATTGTCCTTTTCATTCAACGTGAGATTTGATTGCCTTTTTTGTAAAAATAATAATTTTGAATAGTGAAGTGCACTCGTGCTGACACAATTTTTTGCCCAAAATAAAAGGTATTCATACTGTCATGTTCATTTTTCATACAAGTTTTTAATGTCTGTTTAACATGGATATCAACAAAGTGGTCACTACAGCACTACAACAGTAACAGTATTAATCTTCACCTTGTTTAGATGTTGACATTGTATTTATTTTCATTTTTTAACTTGATTCAGTGGCCAGTTAGTTATAAGCTAATATAGATTATTCAGCTTTGTGACGAACCTTGACGTCTAATTTGTTTCCTGAAATCTTGTGCAGAATGATACGTTGACTTTGACAGGTCCATATCGCATACCTGCTGTAACAGATCGGATGTTCTTTGAGATCAATTTAAAGATCAAGTGTGATGATACTGGGGACAGAGATTTTAGCAAAGTGGTAATAGAGCACAATGCTGTCCGTTATACCAGGCACACAATGGAATGGCTAGAAGCTAGTTGGCTGAGTACAGTTGAGTTTGTATGTGCGCCTGTTAAATTTTCCGTGGAAGCTACCCTTGCAGTCAATATTATTAAGGGGCCACGTCATTTCACGGGTAAAGTAATTGCGTGGACTGCTCGAAACAGTAAGAGTCGGGTCATTCTATATGACAGTGAAGCGGCAGGAACTATTACTGAAGTAGGAGATGCTGGATCTGTTATGTTATCTCGTCGTGCGGTAGCTGTCTCATTGGGTGAAGAATTGGTAGTTAATATTTGTGTCGGCGGTGGTGATGGCTTTAAGCTCAAACGGGAATGTTCGTTTCTTTAGGACTAAATTTAGGCCTGTAGAATTTTATTATTTAAGAGTATTAAATAAAGTTTAATTATAAAACTAATTGCAGAACCCTGTGCTAATTCGCGAGACGAATCTATTGAGGGTAATTGAGCCGTGATTAGAAGATGGTTACTGTAGCATTACTGTAGCAAAACATAGCTTAATTAGGCTCGTTAGATTCGTCTTGTAAATTAGCACCTATCTGTAAAAAGTTTTGTAATTAAACTTTATTTAATGCTCCTAATAGTAAGATTCTTTTTGATGTGACAGAAACTAAATTTAGAACTACAGGAAACGAACAGGGCCCAACAAATGACAAGCAGATTTGCAATGTAGGTTCCTATGACCTGCAAGTGAAGGTTACTTGGACTAGCAACTTAAACTCAAGGAGGAAGAAAGCATTTAAGAATTTAGACAATACCATACTGCTGTGGTAAATATATTTATAGTTATAAGAAATCTCTCGCGGGACACCTCAGGAAACGTGAATGATTACTGCATACTACTCTTCTTAGGTTTATATTCCAGCAACTCTACAGATTTGTCGCTTGGTGGTCTGCCATTTCTTATGCAATGGCCGAGAACATGTTGATTTATTATTCTTGTGATGGTTATGAAAAAAAACTGCTTTTTGATGCTTTACTTGTCTGTAGCAAGTTTGATCGTTTGATGCTTCTCCTTTACCCAAAAATGTTGTTAAAATCATACTGGTTGCTACTCCCTTGTCCCTTCGAACGTCATCAGTCCCACTGTCCCACTCCCACACTCCCACGGCACACGAGCGAGGAGAACGAAATGGCGTGGTACGTTGGCCTCTGGGCTGGGTCTCTGGGTGTGGCCTAACGCGTGGCACGGCCCAATAAACTCCCACGGCCTGCAGAAATTCGAGGCATTGGAGTCCGTAGAGAACGCATAAGAGCAAGCCCAACAATAGTCTTAACGTGAATTTTTTTCTGATATATAGAGAAAAGTGAAGAGAGAGAAGGTGGCTTAGCGCAGCAGTGAGCGACTGGCACAAGTCCCATCCAGACATGCACACGGACCCGCAGAAGCATGTTGAAGGAGAGAGAGGAGTAAAAATGCTCAGATGCTTTGTATGCAAGTGAGTCTTGAGAGAAAATAAAAGGGAAAGAGAGTGATACGTGGGTTTACAGAGGTAATAAGAAAATAGTATGAGAACTGCTTTGGACAAACATTAGACAAGTTATTGTGTTATTTGGCTGTAAAGACTAAGGGCCTGTTTGACACAGCTTCTAGACTGGATTTTGGATTCTGCTTCTGGCACTGTAGCTACAGCAAAAACACTGTAGCAGAATCCATTTTTTGCCAGAATCCAAAAGCAGCAAAACCGTAGCTTCTCACGGATTCTGTCACTGTAGCCACTGTAACTACATTGTTGCTACAGTGACAGAATCCGTTTTGCAGAATCCCTCCCAAAGAGGGCCTAAGCTTCAAGATAAGTGTTTGTCTGAAGTATTGAACTTTTGAATTATTAAACTTACTCTAAGAACACAACTTCCTGTCAATACGTAATCCACGCTCCCTATCGAATGGTTTCACGTTCCGCTGCTAGCGGCAGTCGTCGTCGTTGCAGCTGGAAATCCTGTGGGGTCAGATTGATCTGCTAAGGATCGCGATCTGTGGCGAGTTGGATAAGCTCCGGCACTCCTTTTTTGCTACTGTAAAAAGGAAGAAAGCCGGACCTATGCTCATATGCGTCTCGGGGAGGGTCGCACGTTTGCCTATTTGCATGTGCTCTATTCTGCCGTACGACGGAGGTATGGTCCTGGTACCATAATTCCGTACGCTTTCTTCGATTCTTTTGCAGCGCGGACAGAGGGATAAGAACCGCCAGACAATCCCAAAAGCGACTTGTTGATATATCCACGGGGAAAACAAGAAGGCTAGTACAGGAGCCAGCAGCAGGTCGTGCTCGTCTGCCTTTGCTTGCCACTATCGTTATCTGAAGAGGTAACATGCCCATGCACGGGGTGGAGGGAGGCTGGCCCGCCCCGGGGGCTGCTCTGCTGCCACAGAGATTCTCTGCCATGCAATGCTCCTTGCTCTATGCAATGTCGATTCGCCCCGCGTGCGACATGGCAGCGCGAGGTGAGGTGAGGTCCCTTCCCTTCTCTCCATTGAACGGTTGGTTAATCGCAGCTCCCCAAAGGCAGACAACCAGAGGTGCTGCCAGCCTCACCATGGCCTCTCCTCTGAAGACGCCTGTGCGCGAGCGAACACAGCCACGCCCACGCAGGTTTTCAACCCAAAAATCCGGAGCAGTTTTACGGTTCAAAATAATGGTCATTAGTTTAGAAAACTAATAACCATTAGTTTGATCCGACGGTCTAGATTTAATATCGAAAATCTACTACTAATGGTCATTAGCAAGGGTAATATCGGAAAAATAAAGTGTTATAGACTTATAATAATAATTTTTTTATAAAAAAAATCTAATTTGATCAATTCATGATGTCCATTAATCTAGTTCACTATTATGGTTTCTAGGATTAGCCGGTTAGGGTTGAATTATTTAGTTCATTATTATTAAACAAAAAATAAATTATTTAGTTAATAGTAAAATTACTAATGTGCCCTCAAACTAATGACAATTAGTTTTTAAAAACTAATAGCCATTATTTTAGACTGTAAAACTTCTCAAAATCCGGGTTGTCATGGCCAGTTAGACGCATGACACGACGACATGACAAATCCTCGCAGAAATTAAGCCAAGCTGCGAGTCCGTTCGAGCACTTTTACCACAAATGGGGACTCGGCATTGACCGGCTTTTCCAGGGACTGGGGGTGTTCGTTTCACAGGGGTCTAAAATTTATAGGGGTCTAAAAAAAGAATCTTATCATTTAAGAGTATTAAATAAAGTTTAATTACAAAACTAACTGCAGAACCCCTGGTCTAATTCGCGAGACGAATCTAATAAGGGTAAGCAATCCGTGGTTAGACGATGGTTACTGTAGCATTACTGTAGCAAAACATAGCTTACTTAGGCTCGTTAGATTCGTCTCGTAAAGATGTACCCATCTGTAAAAAGGTTTTATCATTAGACTTTATTTAATACTAGATTCTCTTTATTTCGAGGCCTTTAAAATTTAGCGCTAAAAGAAACGAACAGGGCCAGCTTAATGATGCAAATCTGTTTCCACCTTTCAGTCAAATCAGGCGACAAGGATCATATGCACGGCAACGACTCGTGTGACCCCTGATCTCCCTAATTCCTGCCTTCTGCTCGACAAGTGTATCTTCAGGTGCTCCATTCCTCCAGACTCTGGCTGGAGTCGATAATGACCTCGTCCCTAATAAGAGGAAACCGTTTTGCCGTGTACATGGCCCATTGCGAGAAGTTACCAGTGTTCACATTCTGTGCATGCATTTGGGTGCATTTGGACTGCTTTGCAGGTTGCTTCCGAAAATGCATTGGAATTACGAGATCGCTTCTGAAAGAGCCAGGCTGCATACGTCTCTCTATAAATAGGGAAATGTGGCGAGGGGGGCGTAGAGTGCAAGGCGCAAACTCTCTTCAAAACCGAGCAAATGATAAAAGTCGTGATCTGCTACAAGTAGCGGAACATTCATAGTTGCTTTTAGCAAAAAAAGGAAACATCAGGCTTCAGTCGCAGTCAAAGAAATGTCCTGGCAGAAAAGGAAACCAAGGTAGGCGAATGATCTTTTCACTTGACTGAGAGCATGCAGCATATACACGTCCACCGTTCACCTTTTATCAAGGCCAAATAAAGGGCCAGGCCGCCGATCCTTCTCCAACTCAGCTTAAACTGGCACACCGAACCCATTTGGCGAAAACATCACCAGAAGTTCGTTCCATGTCGAAGGTAACGTTGGCATCTCCGCTTCCGGGACGCGGGCGCGCTGGCTGAACTCGACGCGGGCACGCACCGAACTCGCGGCGATTTCCTGCCCGGAAAACCCAACGACGCGGGCAGCTGCGCCGCGAAACGCCGCGCGCGCCATGCCCGGATCGGAACGATCTCCTTGGCGCAGGGCCCGCCGCGCTCACGTCTTTTCCGATCGCAAGCAAGCAAGCCGCGACCGCGCGCTCCCGGGCGGCACGTACGGTGCCAGGAGATCGCACTCGCGTTCCATCCAGCCATCTGGCCACTAATCCATCACGGAATTATTGGCCAGATCGATCGGCTCAGCGTCACGCGCGATAATCACAGGGCGACGTAGTACGTACGAGCGCGTGGGCGTTCAGGCGCGATTCGGCAACTTGACGTCCGGCCGTCCCGGCAGGTCGGGGCCCCCGGCCGAGTGGCGCGCGAGCCTGCGGTGCCGCGCGCTGTCCACCTCCCTAGACGGCGCCCGCAAGCCGAGCACGTGGCGAGGCTATAGCTCCCGTGGTAGATCGAGCATCGTCCCGTCTCCAACATGCAGATCCATCGATCGCCATGCAAAGCGAAAATTCGCCGCGAGGCCTGACGAAACCTAGGTGTCACGGCAAAAGTGGTAACATAGGGCTGGTAGAGGTAGTGGGGCGCGTACTGTTGCGAGAGAAAAGCAGGCACGTAGTACGTGAGGAAAGGGCTGGCCACATGGACGCATGTCAGAGACGGGTTCACATGTAGGAGTATATGTATGATGTGCAGTACAACGGGACTGTTCGTGTCGGGCGCTCGCGGTGTTGCTACGCTAATCTCGTCTCAGGGAGGCGGCGGGCTGTCTCACCAAATTACTCGTGCTATACTAGGTTGTACTAGGGCATATCCATTGATTATGTTATGTCACCACATCAGTACATCAGGTACCCAATGACGTGCCGACTCTAGCTAGCTAATACCGGCAGTTATGTCACCACATCAGTACATCAGGTACATCAGCGAAACGAATAGTTGTTTTCTCACGCTTCGTTGAACGGCTGTTACTCGCCGAGGTGACAGCAGAATCTTGAAACAGCTGCTTTGCACAAGCGATGATTAGCCGCATGTAAACACGGAGCCTGTGCCCGCCTTGCCTGGTCATTTGGTCAAGTCAAGGCTTCTTGAGAGATCGGAGAATCTACTGCGGCAGCGAGTTCTCTTGCTCTCGAGGAAGTGAGAATCCAAGCCCCTAGGGGACAGCATTGCAGTTCCCTTTTTTGCTCGTCTGGTCAGGTAACGTTCGTTTATCCTGCGAAAAGTAGTCTGGATAGGCGGAGACACGGACACAGCGCAGCGCGAGCGTGTTGTGTCTCCGCCCCGCCCGTCCCTCTTGCCAGCCTGCCCTGCAGTGGTCGCATCTCCCATCACATCAGCAGATGAAGCAGCAAGCGTGAATCCGCCGGATTAAAGACGGTGTTACTTTCCACCCCTCTAAATTTTAGACTTTTAAAATGAAAGAGAATTTTGTTATTTAAAAGCATTAAATAAAATTTAAAGACAAAACCTTTTTGACAGATGAATGCTCATTTCGAGACGAATCTAATGAGTCTAATTAATCTATGTTTTGTTACAATGATGTTACAGTAACCATCATCTAATCACAGCTTAATTACCCTTATTAGATTCGTCTCGCGAATTAGACCCGAGATTCTGCAGTTAGTTTTGTAATTAAAATTTATTTAATACTTTTAAATAACAAGATTTTTTTATGTGACCCCGGGTCGTTTTCCGACGTTCTTGTAGGATTAACTGATCCACTGTTTTTGATCGATCTCTTCGAAACGCATGTCAAAGGAAACAAGGCTGTGACGCAGTTTGTCGACGGGTGATATAGTTCTCTTTTAGGATGTCGTCGACACAGGGGCGGAGCCAGGTTCAGGCCAACCTGGGCTCCGGCCCCCCCTTGCCTCCGGGAAAAACTCCAACATCCAGTGTTACAAGCAGCAACGGGATTTGGAACTTCAGCTAGCCAATAGCCTGATAGCCAACTAGCTTACCAGGACAGAGCACAAGCATGAGTATAACTAGGTCACACTTGACTTGAGGGAGCCAGGGAGGTAGGGTCTTTGCTTGACGCCGGGTTTGTTCCGCGCCAGGATGCCTCGGCCGTCTCCGCCAGCGTTCCCAAATGCCTTTCGCTTGCTGCTGTGATTGCCCAGGGCTCGTCGCCGCCTCGCTCGACTCGGCTACTGTTCACTCGGCCCCCTCTTGGCTTTGTTGCTGGCTCCGCCACTGCGTCGACAGGCGATAAGTGATACCCCTAGATGGGTCACGGGTGTATACGAATGTTTAACTGACCAGTTCTCGTTCGACCTGTTTTCAGGGACGAATACAGTAGTCTAAGGTTCAGCACTCCAGCACAAAAAATTCTGCGTATTTTTCTAACCGCGCTCCTTGTACCACATGCAGTAATATATCCAGTATACGGCACTGATATCAATACAAAATGCTGTACATTTGCATCTCAATTCTTCAGTCTCATTCAGTAAAATACTTCCAGAGCCACGGTTACAGATACAGTTACATACACACAGAGTAATTTAGCTGCCCTACTGATACGTACAGAGAACCAAGCTAGACGTAACTAAGTGGAGTACATTACTAGTACGTGGCAAGCATCTGCCTTCCGGTAAAGCAAGCAACAAAAGTGGCATCATACATGCAAACCACGACTTCTACTACGGGAAGTTACAGGGACCATGTACACGCACGCACTGGTCAGAGCAGCAGAGGTCCTGCACTGCACAGAGGCAGGTGCCCGTCTTGGGCCGGCCAAGCAAGCAAGCAAGGAGAGTATGCTAGAGTATGCCCAGCTAGTACACTTGTGCCACCTCCTGCTGCTGCCGCGGCATGCAAGCGCTGTTGCTGCTGCTGCAATGCTTCGGATCGGCGGCAGCAGTGTTCAGCTCGCCGCCGGGCAGCGGGAAACCGGCGGCGGCGCGCAGCTCGAAGGGGCCGAGGCGGTGGTCGGCGAGGCGCGTCTTGTAGGCGGCGCTCTTGTACTCGCCCCACGTGAAGGCACGGTACAGGCTCTGCTCTCCTTCCCGCATCACCTCCGGCAGCGGCGCGATCCGCTGCGACGGTGCCGGGCCGCCGAAGTAGATGAACGACAGACGCGACTGCATCCCCTCCGGCGCCACCACCCGGTGCTTCACGCTCCGGAACCGCCCGTTGGTCAGAACCTGCATATTATGTACAGCGAAAAACGATTAATTAAACTTGTGCCTCCATGCAGGTAGTACAAAACACGCTTCAACAACAGGCGCATGAAAGAAGATATATGGTATGCAGCAGAAAACATGCACAGGAAAAGCTAGTCACCTGGAGCGAGTCTCCGACGTTGATGAAGAAGGCTTCCGGGTCGGGGGGCACGGGGGCCCACCTGCCGTCCCGGAGCTTGATCTGGAGGCCCCCGGTGCAGTTGGACCTGAGCACGGAGATGATCTGCGGGTCCGTGTGCTCCCCGAACCCCGTCACGCCGCAGTCCCCCGCAGTCGCCACCGGGCACGGCGGGTAGTGGTTCACACGCACCATCTCGTCGCTGTCGCTGCCTTCCCTGCCCTGAACCATCCTCCGCAGCACCGCGCGGTCCAGGCGCAGGCCCTCCGCCACCAGCTCCAGCACCCGCCCGCCCACCTCCCGCACCGCCACCGTGTACTCCTCCAATGCCGTCCTGCATCCGCACAACCATCTGTGCATTAGCCACCGTTTTGTATTGTACTCAAACATTTTTACATGCATGCACTGCACGTTTATAGAGGAACCAGTTAATCCGAGCTAGAATCTGAGAACTTACCGGAGAGCGAGCGGCAGGGATGACTTGGCGACGGAGTTGGAGCTGACGGAGAGGAGGAGGTACTCGAGCCAGCCGACGTCGCCGTTCAGCCCGATGCTCTTGCTGCCGTAACCCAACGGGCGCGCGGCGCCGGACATGTCGAGCTTGTCCTGCACCGGCAGCGCGAAGAACGCCATGGCGCGGGCCTCGAGAGCGGCGGCGACGCGCGCCGGCACGCCGTGGTTGGTCGCCCTGAAGAAGCCGACGCTGCGGCACGCGTCCGCCACGGCCGCGGCGGCGCCCGGCGCCGACAGGTCGACGGACGGGATGGCGGACGGCTCGGCCGCATTGGTCTTGGGGCACAGGATCAGGGGGATCTGGTCCAGCGAGCTAGGCGCCGTTATCGCGACCATGGCTACGACTACTCCAGTGAACTCTATCTAAGGGCAGGGGTGCTAGTACTGTTTGGCTTCTGTACGTGGAAAGGAAGTGGAAACAGAGTTCTCTGTTGCTGGTCCTGGTCACCCTGCAGTAAGTGAAACAGAGCAGGAACAGAGGAGCCAGCTTGGGAGGCAGGGGAGGTGGTGTTGTGGTGCACCTTTGCACTTGTGGTGTGATCTGCTGGGGGAGGTGGCCTCCGGTATATATAGGCGGCCAGTGCGTCATAGTAACTCATAAATTTAAGAGAATTTTATCATTTAAGAGCATTAAATAAAATTTAATGACAAAACTTTTTTGACAGATGAATGCTCATTTCGAGACGAATCTAATGAGCCTAATTGATCTATGTTTTGTTATAGTAATGCTACAGTAACTATCATTTAATCACAGCTTAATTACCCTCATTAGATTCGTCTCGCGAATTAGATCCGGGGTTCTGCAGTTAGTTTTGTAATTAAACTTTATTTAATACTTCTAAATAATAAAATTCTTTTTCATGTGACCCCTCAATTTAGACCTCTGGAAACGAACACCCCTTGATGTACCGAAGGTTTTGAACTAGTAGTACGCATATGGTTTGGCAGGCGCCTTAATTCACTTATTAGACAACACAATGAGTGAGACATCAAAGAGTAAGGCTTTGTGTTTGTTGTTGCACTGACTTTTCAAAACTACTTTTTTTATTAAAAAATAGAAATAGTTTCCCACCTCTGCATTTTCACACGTAACGTGAAAAAAAACTACTGATTTATGTTGTATTAGTTAGTCATAACATTTTTATTAGATTCTAACTGTGAAATTTTAGAACCGGCAAGATTCTTCTAGTCAGGCTCCATAGCTTCTTGGAGTAGACAGATCGAATTGCAGGCATATTGAAGGCTTCTTGGGGTATTTTTTTCCTTGTAATGAAAGCTAGTATAATTTAAGTCGTTACATAGTTTCCTATAAACTCTGAAACCTGTATTCATTTTGGAGCTATAGCTTTGATGGACAGTGAAAAATAATAGTAATGCACAACAAGTCACAGCACCAAAGGCAAAGCCGACTCATTGGAGTCCATCACTTGCTCTCTGTTATTTGTGGGGAGATAGCAACAGGGCACAGGTCTATGCGAAACCTCCGTCGCCACCAGATATGGGTGAAGACGTGAAGTTTGCATGCCGTTGTCTGGTGCTAATATGATGTCGAGTGAACAATGCAAATCGCCTTTGTACCTGCTGTTTTTGGTAATTCGATGGGCGACAGATATTTTGTTATTTCTCCCACTGAAGTACAAAATGTCCACCTCTATGAACACAATAAGGTTTCAGACATCCTGTCTTAAAGGCCTCATGTCTTGTTTGGGCCAATGGAAGCGCACAGTTTAGTAGTTTACATCCAAGGGCATTGTTTATGTCACTTTGTTTCAGCTGGTTTACCCTAGTAGTAGTTCAAGCTTTCGACCAAGAACTGGAACATGGAATGCAGCTCGTATTTTTATAAGAACCATTAGTATCAAACCCACGATCCATACCGCGGCCAAAATCCACAGTAACGATCAAAATCCTCGTACAACCCTGTGTTGGCTTGGCTGGAGTTTTCTCACTTAGCTACCCTATCCTCTTTGACTACCGATTACCTTCTTTTTGTTATAGAAAAGGACTACTGATTAGCTGGTGAAGCATGCACACAGACACGTACGGACGACATTCCAGCACACAACAAAACCAATGTGCTCGGTACTCCTGTAGCTCGTCGAGCGTATTGCGCGAATCCGTTGCGCAGCGTCATTCCTCGGCGGACTACCTGACGCGCGCGATCCCGCGGCGTAGCTTTCGAGACGCGACAGATTTGAACGCAAGGCACATTATTGTGCAGGCATTTCATAAACAATGATGCGCCGATTGCTGTCGCGGTTCCACATTGCGATTGTAGTTACACGAAAGCTAAGAACGACGTGCTTGTCCTGCTCCGGCGAGCGCGACAGGGCGACAGGACCCTGCGTCCCGAAGCAAGCAAGCTACAGCCGTGCGCCGTAGAAATTGTGTGCGTGTGTACGTACGTGTAGTGTAGAGCATGCATTCGCGTCATTTTTTTTTTTTTTTTTTTTTTGCCTTGGCTGTATCTGGCTTCCCTCCGTAATGCCCATACACGGCGTACATCAACGATCGGGATTGTTGTTGGAGAGCTGTAGCCAGACCAGAGACATGGAAGGAACATAATTGGCGCACGCCTCGTGGCCTTGGTATACCGTGTACGGCACATATATATTTATTTACGGGCCGAAATGTTATGTTACATCACGCAAAACCTCAAAGAAGGTATGTGCCGAAGTTGACATGCAGGATCCGTCTTTCTGCAGGGAAAACGAACAAATGCTCCCTTAAGTGGCGGTAAGATTACAAGTGTCGAAATTTTCTGGAAAAATGGAACGGCGCGGTTGCGATTCGAGGCGCAAGTCAATCGCGGGGACCTGTTAGTGTTGGAGCAGTGACACGCGGGGGTGATCGCGACGACGGAAAGCGAGACGGGGTTTTGGACCAGCGCGTACTACGTACTGATGTCCCTCGCTGGATCAAGCGTTAACCGTCAGGGTTGAGCCCGTGCGACGGAATGATCCGCAATTCCGCATCCGGCAGGCACAAGCGGCATCAGCAGGTCTCCGGAGATCCGAGACGGGGTGCGCCCGCACCTAGCTCGCCGTACATGCATGCGGCGACCGTCCGTAACCCAGCGCAGGATCGGAGAGCGTAACGTGTCACGGCACCGGCACCAGCTGTCGCCGACCCACTCGCCGTGGTCACCACCACCACCACCACCACCGGGATCGGGGAGAAGAGAAGCAACGGAACCGCGCGGTCCACCGCATCGGAGCCAGGAGTACGGCCTCTCTCCCTCGGCTCTCCTGGCCCCTCTTGCTCCTCCCTGATCAGCCTCGATCGAGAACCTGCAGCCGACATGCATGCGTCAGAGGTCTGACGGCCGGCGCCAACGCGCGCGGCGGGTCCACGACGCCACGCGTCGTGACGCGCCGCCGCCGAATTATTGGCCCCAACACCGGGGTCAAACTCCAACGTACGGATCCATCGAGTCAGGACCGCGCCCGCCCGGGGACCTTGGGTTGGGCCCCCGACAGCACCAAGTATGGCGCGCGCGCGCGCTCTGCGCACAGTCGCTACGTTCCGGCGGCGTCGTGCATGTGTGAAACGGGCTGTAACAATCACACCCTTGACCCTCCATGGTTCGATCTGCTAAGGTTGGGAACGTAAGCACACGCAGTACGAATCACCGAGATAAACGGGACAGGTGAAGGAGAACGGCATGCGGGAGCAGGACATGCATGGCCAGGTGTAATCCGACCGGCCGGTAGGTGCGGCGTTCCATCGCGCTATCTAGCTTAGCTCTCGTAGCCGGGCGCGCCATGGTACACGGCGACGCTACTACCCGGCCGGTCCAGTCCGATGGTGATGACTCGATCGGTGGGCGCAAGTACAGACGTGTCAGGCAACGTGTCAGTCGCGTCGGCCGTGCTGGCACCTGCATCTACGGACTACTACTACTAGTGCGTGCCTAGGCAGCTATATAGGCTAGCTCCAACGTCGAGGTGAGCGTCGACGGATCGGATCGGGCCCTCGGCGTTCGGCACGGCCACGTGCGCGGGGGCCGGCCGGGGGCTATATACCAAGCAACGCACGCATGCCTGCGTGTGTCTCTGCGTACGGGTACGTATGCCGATCAGGGCGTCGTACGTTGCCGGTGCGGTGCACTTGCATCGCGTGGTGCGCTCACGGTGTGTGACACATGCATCTTCACGTAAGCATCTACATGTCCCTAGCTCGCCTAGCTTAGCGGCTGCAGAGGGGCAGCACACACTACACTAGTACTTCCTAACGAGTGACCTAACGATCGAGGCGTCGTTTTCGCTATCTAGCTCCTTCCTTAGCTTGTGGCAGTGAACGCGATCCAGATTCGAGAGGCGGGTGCATCTGCGCGCTGTTCGTCTCCACGTGAGCCGCACGGGCTGGGACGGCCCTGTCCCAATGGAACCGCAACACGCGGGGCGGTACCTCGTTGGCACCATGGGCGTTCTTACCTCTGACTATTCTTTGCTTGAAAAGTTGCATGCATGATCAAATCGTACTTGGATCAAACCGCTGCTGCTGCCCCGGCTTTCGTCCTTCGATCCAAACCCGCCGCTCATCGGTGAAGATAATTAACTGCTTGTCGAGATGAACACCGACGATTTGGTTTACTGAATCACCCCAAGACGAAGTTACTGAACGTCTGAGCTTTGGCTCTCGGAATGAAAGGAAAGTTCCTTGACGACTATTAGCTCCCTGTAAAGGGCCCAAAGTTAGTGGGGTAAAGATATTGGACCTAACAAGGCCCCGACTAACCACTTGTTATTGCCTTGGGCCTCCAAGCTATATTTGGTGTGAGGCCTATTACAAGCCTGCACAGGGGGCTCGACGAAAGACCGATCCGAAGATGAAGGTGATCCTGTCTCTCTCAGTCTCTCTCTCTCTCTATATAAAAAAAAAAGATAAAAAAGATTAAGGCGATCCTATCACTGTGGCAAGCGTGTTCCGGAGAGGAATGCATGAAAATTGAGATGAATGCCCGATATGAAGAAGTAATTCACAGATCTAACAACTTACGATGCGACACATCACTAAAAGGGCATTTGCCCCTATGCACTCAAAATCCGCTCTCCATTTCATCATACGGTATCGAATGATGAAACAACTACCATCAACACCCCCCCCCCCCCCTCTATCATACTAAGGGAGCGTTTGGCTCCCCGCCACATGCTGTCACGCCAGAGTGTGGCCCGCCACAGCAGATGCGGCTGGTGTTTGTATTCTGCCGCCGCCACACTTTTTCCTGCATGCGCGCTGTGGCGAGTTGTGGCGCCAATTTTGGGCGCCACACTCTGTGGCGAGGCCGGCCGTGGCGTGGCGACCCGCGCCTGGCATCCAAACATCCCCTAAATCATATGCTACTAACCTGCCGCCGTCCACCCCTCAGCGCAGTTTCCCCTAGTGGACTGTCGGATCATGCAAGGGACTGCGCCGGGACCGAGGGCTTCTTCCGCTCTGCCAGATTCTGACTAGTCAAATGCACAACCTCCATATCAACTGTTAGATCATTCGTAACCCTTATGTGGCGATCACTAAAGGAGCATGTGCCCCTATGCTCTCAAAATTCGCTCTCTATTCGATCCTAGGGTAGTCGACAAGTGAAGCAACTACAATGAAACAATGACCACCCCGTCATACTAAAGAATCTTTTGGTAACCATGTACAATTACCTTGATTTGCTTCCCTCAAAAAGCAGTGTAGTTCTGTTAAACATTTCTCCTCGCATCGGTTTTCTTAGATGAAGCGGATAGAATAAGTAGTGTAATTAACTTTCTTGAGCATACATACGGACTTGGATGCGCATGTTCCTCAATTGATTAAGATTTTACTAATCTCCTAGTCACCTTTTCAACAACTGAACAATAATCCGTCCATCTAAATCTTTTACATTTTATTATATTATCCTCTTAACATAGATAACAAAAATATTATAACTCGAATGCTCTAGTTTTAAAAAAAAAATCCACACGTACATTTTATTTGTTTCCAAAAAAAAATTGTTGCTTGCAAATCTCAGCAAATAAATGCAACGGTATGCACGACACAGAGACAGCAAGCGAACAAAAATCCTAGTAGGCTAGTAGCAAACTCGATTTATTAATTTGGTCTCACGCCATCTGCTGAAATGGTGTACAAGAACACCAAAGTCGACTGAACTTGTGCCAATAACAACTTGGGAGTGAATTGTACAAAAACAGAGCGTATTTCGCTGATGAGCTTGATAAATTAAGGGACTTCCGGCGAGCCTGAACTGACCCTTAAAGGAGCTTCTATGTATTGGGCGGCCACCGACATGCCGTGACGATACATCAGCTCTTTTGCACGATGCGGTGAGGCGGCGTTTCTTTTGTGTGAGTCGGAGTCGTTGCTAATAAACCTGCTAGCTTGGACAGATTAGAATTTACTTTATTATTTTTGGATCAAAGCGATAAGATGCATTACACTTCAACGCCACTCCCCCCCCCCCCCCCCCCTGCTAGATGGAACATTGCCAAAAGGAAAAAACACTTTGTTATAGTTTATGCGCTACAGATCAATCCCCAGGTTGCGCAAGACTTTAAAAAAAAAACACGAAAAGAAACACATGATAATGCTAGCGATTTCGGTCAGAAATTGTTTACTACATCGGCGGCGTTTTCAACGCCGCTCAATTGTGCTCTGAAAATAAAGAATTCAGCGCAACACATTGTCAAACCCCACACTTAGTAAAGGATTATCACATCTTGACAAAATCCGTACAGAGACGGCGAGATGTGGCCTAATCGCAGGGGAGGGCGTCGCGCCCGAGCTTTCCGTCAGAACGAGGGCGCACCACAGGCGCTACCTCAAGTCGGCATGCACGTCCAACGTGCAAGCCATTTAATTTTCTCCGGCCATCCGCCGCCCGGGCAGCTCAAGTAGTGCATGCACGACCACGTACGTACTCTTTGCCAGTTCTTCCAAACATGTGCAACACAGCACCTGATCCGATCCAACTCATCACATCCTCGCTCGCAGCACCGGGTTGAACGGACGGCCTATCCGGCGCCGTTTTTGTGTGCGTAGTAGCCGGCCGTCTTATCGCGGATCGGCACCTGTGGAAGAACACCGCGGAAGCCTCCATCCAAATCAAACGTTTTTGACCTCCGCACCGACGCCGCCCACTTCAGCATTCAGGTCAGCGTCGCTTGCTCAGCTCAGTCCGTCGCGGCTCTTCGAGGGCGCGCGAGGCAGCTGCGCCTATAAAAACCCGTGCCGTCCGCGTAGCATCGGGCATCTACCTGACCACACTCGCAGCAGCAGAACACGCAGCGCGTTGCAGACTTTGCAGAGCTAGGACGAGCTGAGATAGAGCGGAGAGCGTGCATGGCGAAGGTTGGTGTTCATACCGGGGTGGTCGCACTGCTGTGCATCCTACTGGTTCTTTCGTCTGCCGTGACGACGGCAGAGGCCGGCCGGCATTGGGGGAGGAAGGACGCGACGGCAACGGTCGCTGCCATGGCGAAGACCGCAACTGTGAGGGGCCACTTCACCAAGGTACTGCGCGAGGAGATGGAGATGGACGATGGCGTCGGCCTTGGCGAGTCCAAGAGGCGCAGCCCCGGCGGCCCTGACCCGCAGCATCACTGAACAATGATATGACATGTTTCTTCGTACGTACTACCATGTAGTTGTGAGATACAGGGAGCCCGATGAGACGAATATGAGAGCTAGCTTTTGTGCTCGTCGTCAATAAAAGAGTAGATCTTCGTTTAGTTTTTCCTCTCGTGTTTTCCACGTTATCGATATATACATGTGTTAGAGTCTACAGAGTCAGAGACACAAACCTGCCGAGTTGATTTGTGAACTGATTCTTCAGAGAGTTCAGAACGAATAATGTTTGATCATGGTGCCTTTCTGAATCTTCTCCAGATGAAGCTGCTCGAGTTTACAGTGTTCCTATCGACATAACCATCTTCCTCTGCTACACTGCAAGTTTTCACAAGCATTTATGGAGATGCGCTACTCCAGTCGTAGAGCCTTATGCTCTCATGAAATTTCAGGTCACGCTCAGCAGGAAATTCTTTGATCACAGTTATGTATACCAGTCGTAGCGCCTAATGCCCGGTTAAAAAAAAAACTGGACATACGGGGACAAGCCGTCTTCCGGGCTTTCTTTATAAGAGAAGAATCTCTCACGCAGACTCAAAAAATCCCCGAACCCCCCTCTTTATGCTTACACAGGGACCCGTAATCGTGTGAGCGACTGGGTCGGGCCTTAACCTGTGCTCTTACGTCACAGGACCACGAAACCCCGACCTCGGCCGGGCCTTGACCTATGCTTTGCAAAGGGAAAGGCGAGGGGATTTTTTTAACCCCAGCCTGAAATTCGTCCCACCGGAAATCGAAACCAGGACCCGGACCTGAGGAGTGCTACTCAGGCCACCTAACCAACTCAGCTAGGAGCCCTTTCACCTAAGAGCATCTCCAAGAGAGCCCCATAAACCTCCCTTAAATTTAGTTATTGGGATTTTAGGCAAAAAACTATCTCCAACAGGGCCCCAAAACAACCCCCAACTTTCCCATAGCCCCTAAACTCCCCTCATTTGTAGCTACAAACAGGGGAAGAATTGGGGGGCCCATTCCTTCTTTTTCCATTACAATTAATGTTTTTTGGCCCCAAATGCTGATGTGGCCTAATCAAATTTGTTTTGATCCACTTTTAGGGAGGGACTGTTGGAAGAGGGAGCACAAATTGCCCCTCATAATTTTTTGATTGCTCCTAAAAACAAGTTTATGGAGCCAATTTTATGGGGTTCTCTTGGAGATGCTCTAATGCCCGATTACGCAAGAATTAAAATCATTTTTTTTTATCGAATATGCATGAATATGCCTATCTTTGTATTAAAGGTAGAAAACACTTTTCGGATCACAACGCTAGTGCTGGAGCACCAGCAAACATACACAATGGCCTAGGCCAAAGGAGAATTAAAATCATTTCGGTCAGGCCTTCTCCACTCTGTTTTCTGTTCATCTTTACATGCCCCTAACCGTGAAACTCCACCTCAAGAAAAGTCTAGAGACACCAAGAGAGCAGTACAGTTGAAGGACACCCACTTTGTTTTGTAAGGCACGCATTTTCTTTTGTCTCTATAGGGCAAAGGAAAATGAGTGAAATCCACGGTTATGTGCCCAAATCGCTCGTATATTTAAACCGATCCCTTCATCATATAAGGCATCACGCGTGAGGAAGGGAAAGAAAAACAGTCTGTAGCTTTCAAGTCGTAACTCACCTCACTGTAAATAAAGATAATCAAAATAGTAGATGGGCCAGCTGATAAGCTAGTTCAGTACTAATCGCATTTACTTGTCCCTGACATGCATTTGCTTGGGGTACATGAGTGGACATTGACCGGGTTTCCTATTACGAGTACTTTATCTCTAATGACCGAGATCATGTTGGCTGACTTTGCATGAAGCTTTATGTCTTTGGTGGAGACGTAGAGTAGACAGAAACAGTAGTTGTAATTGACTTTTGTCGGCATACATACAGTCAAATTACTACATCCAAACACCGTCACATTTTTGACATCAACATGGTATCCAAAACGAGAATTTGTTAACTGATTTTATATTTCTAAAGTGCTCAAATAAGTTTCATAGTTTGTCAAATAGTCTGTACTTTGGCCACGAACCCTGCATTTTGTGGAAACTGAAAAGATGAAGGTGAAAATGCCTTCCAGGAAACTATATTCTGTTCGTGGACGGCGACTAAGCTGCACAGAAATGTCAGTAGCGCACACAATAATTTGTCTGCCATGCATAAGCCCTTTTCCCGTCCCACCTATCAGTGTTCGCCGCCACAACAAGAAACCGTATGCCAATCGCGCATTCATGTCTGATTAGCGCATCGGATCACAGTGGCCATTAGCCAAGTGGACTGCTTAATTGGACTTTGTTTATCAACAGTCCAACTGGCGAGAGATAAAGCGCCCAAGTGCAGAGCACACTGCAGCATAATCGGTCATGACATTACTTATAAAGAAGGCAGTTACTTAATTGGTTATTGGTCTAAAAGGCAACACTGCTCGCTATGTCGGCAGAAAAGAAAGTTTAATGAATGAATGTGTAGGATTGTAGGAATGTTGGCTTTGATTTAGCCGTCTCAGTCCGTAGATCATACTTTTTCATATAGAGCTTCTGTTCAAAGTATTCGAAAAAAGACTAAGTTTCCACTAGGAAAAGGTGAATAAAAGGCGACCGATTATCTTTGTTCACATCGAGTATTATTAGACCTGCATTTCCTCTTCATGTAGCTCATTTGCAGCCTTAGTGATTCAATATTGGAAGGTCTGCCCATAACCTCCACCTGAAGATACCTTTTTTTTGCTCAGCATCCACAAGTAGAAATAACAACGATTATCCATACACATACGGGCTGTTGTCATTGCCTCAAATACCATTCTGAAAGACCGAAACTTGGCAAGACGATAGTGCCCGTCGAATGACGCCCTTTACTGCCGGCTTTTTCTTTGGATCGTTTGTGCAGACAGGTTGGCAATGACAAAATGGCATTGTCGCCGATCAGTAGTAGCAAAATGCTTAACGTCTGTGGATAGTGGGTGGTGACTTGGTAAGATAAGAGACATGAAGGCCGCAGCCCACGACGGAGTCCGTCTGTTCTTGCTAGCAGTATGATGTGATCGCCAGTCACCTTCACTCTCCTATATATGAACCTGAACGATACGCTTGGTATAATGGTATCACAGCGAGCACAAGTTAAGTAGCCATTTTTTCTTTACAAGAAGTTTATTAACCAACTTGGAGGTGTACATCCTGAATCAAGCAGATGAGGCGTCGCGTCCAGTTTTCATGCCTCCTGCTGCTCCCCATGATCGTTAGCTCAGGGCTTTCCATGGCGACGGCATTGGCGCGCAAGATCCACCCGTCGCGTGGGTTTCCTGCTCCGGTGCCTTCCTTAGCTCGGTTGGACGGGCGGATGAATCAGGGAAAGGAGACAACGGAGAGCAACGGCGGAAACAGCAAGCGAGAAGTCCCGGGCGGGCCTGACCCACAGCATCACTGAGACTGCAAGCGTTTTCCTGTTTGCATTGCTTTTTAATCATCATTACTCATGTATCCTGGTTTCGAGAGAGAGAGAGTGAGAAACAGATAACCTTGAATATTCAGTAAGAGTTAGATAATGATGTCTCATAGCGCATGGATATGCCTTTTATTCAGTAAGAGTTAGATATTGATGTCTCATAGCGCATGAATATGTTTTTTATTCCCTCCATTTGCTTCACTTCAAGACCGTTTTTCATCACTGCACATAACAAATGTACAT
This sequence comes from Eragrostis curvula, assembly GCA_007726485.1. Lineage (NCBI taxonomy): Eukaryota > Viridiplantae > Streptophyta > Magnoliopsida > Poales > Poaceae > Eragrostis > Eragrostis curvula. The sequence goes on along the minus strand of CM017445.1, from coordinate 39,427,728 downwards.
TTCCACTGAGGCTGACTATAAATGCAACCACAACTATGTGCTCACTGCTGGTTACTGAGTGGTGCAACAGTAACCGTAAATATTCCTATACGAGATACTGTTAAAAAGATTAGCAAGCACAAGATTGAGGAATAGGGTGACAACCTGATAATCGCAGACTTGGATGCATATTCACCCAAAATGTTATAGCCATTTCCTTTATTGATGTCATATAAACAAATAGATACAGTGGTATGCACGAACATAGACAGCAAGTGGCAAAAATTCTAGTTTACAAACTCAATTTAATTTGATGGGTCTTACAAAAGAGGGAGCTCATCGTACAAAATCCTAGTTTACCAACTGGGAACGTATTGTACAAAACAGGGTGTTTTCACTGTATTTTCTACTGAATGTTTCTCGCTCGCATCAATGCTTCGATTTTCTCAACGTCCTCAGGTGCATCCACACCATGTGCATCATGGTCGACTTTAATCACCTGCAAAAAGGAAAGAAAACAGAAACACAATTCAGCACTAGGGTACAAGATACAAACAATATGCCTATAACAGTGTGCATCATACAAAGGTATGTGATGTCGAACGTGTGAAACACAGACAAGCCTTTACCTACTTAACTGAAATTTATATCAAGCAAGTAAAGTTTATCATGTAGACCACCGTAGCATAGACAGTCCCGAATGATTGCTAAATGGTATACTTAGCTGTATCCAGCAAATATTAGCAGAATTATACCAGATAGAATACCTAAGGTTTCCAGGAGGCAGGAGCCATAGTTAAAACTACAGGGGAGTACTAACAAACAGGCACTTCTTGCCTCATAGATATTAGGCGTGCCTAGATATTAAGTATCAATTAATAAGCACACAGTTCCTGTCTCATATTTGTTAAAGTTCCATGCCAAATTACCTTCATCCGATACCCATTCTCAAGGACTTTAAGTTGCTCCAAGTCCTCCTCCAGCTGCAACGGAGTTGGTACAAGTTCTGGATAAATCTTCAAAAACTTCGAATCAAAGCCCTGTATACGATCAATTAAATAGTTAACGACAGCCTCCACGTAGCTTACATCTTTATTCCCAAATTCAAATATGCAAACATAATCAATCATAAGCAAGGAAGATACCGCGATTCCGAGGTGAAGATGATATGGAAAATTGGGATTGACTTCCCCCGATCTGAAATGTTCATCAGACAATCGTATGTGAAATTTGGTTGATGGACGAGCTAAAAGAAAACTACAATAGTATCTCACTTGTTAAATGGGATTAACCCCCTTGAGAAGTATATCGCATAACCCTGATTGTCAATAACACACTTCACTCGATTTGTATCAAATGCATCTTCAGGTTTCAATGAAGTGACAGCTGTGCTGAAAACTGCATCAGGAGCTCGCTGCAATCCAAATTGGAAAAATATTTTTTTAGCTGAAGAGAATTCCAAAAAAACATCAAAATAGTGTTGCATAAGAAACCACCTGCAGTGCCATAACTACGCCATCTATTATCTCTGGTTCAATAAGAGGCTCATCTCCTTGGATATTGACAACAATATCATAATGTTTCTCAAGCTTACTAAGTGCCTCACAGCAGCGTTCAGATCCTAAATTGACAAACATATGCCAATAAATACACAGTGTGGTTCATCATGATATACCAAAGAAAGATAATAAGTAGAAAACACAAGAAGTGGTACCATTTTTGCATGACTCTGCTGTCATTATGACATCAGCTCCAAATCCTCTACAACATTCCGCAATTCTCTCATCATCCGTTGCCACAACTAAGAAGGGACAAAAGAGAGAAAATTGACATCAAACTTTGAACATTGAATCCATACAAATAAAATAATTAACTTAAGATATCTCATCAAGAGCTATATAGAAAATATGCACGGCAAAGATTTCTGGGTTTGGGCTTACCAACATGGTCCAAGGATGACGCTAACATAACTCTTTCCCATGTTCTCTGAAAAGTGAAACATTAAAATATTTCAACCAATCACTTCAAAAAAAAAAAAAAACCAATAAACTTTGGAAAGCTGACTTTCAGGGAAAAAAAAAGAGAATTTGTTCCTGAGTTCAGTACAAAGGCAACAGCAAAAAGTGAAATATTTGCCATTTCTATTTAACTTGGAGCCACAGATAATCTATGTGTGTCCACAAATGAATATTGGATTAGTGGACATCAAAACAGCAACAGCAATAAAAACATGAAATCATCAATAATTCAATATTCATTTATCATTTGGAATAGAAGTGAAAACATCAATCAACTAATCAGTGAGTCATTTGATCTAGAGAAATGAAAAAAAATGTATTAGTACGAAGGTCACCACTCCGCCATTTCATATAAGTATGTACAAAATGGCAATGATATAGTGTAGGTGGAGGGAAAATAAAGTCACATGTAACTCGGATTTTAAAAAAATCACACCACATCAAGCATACTGCACAAAACTAAAGCAACATACAGTCAACTGGGGCAGGAAGAACTAACCCATCTCGCACGAATAACCTAAACGAGCAATGCAGCAGGATGTCCAAAACTCCAACTAAATCAAAGTCAACGGTAACTCATTCTAAACATAAGTCTACTCCTGCAGGACGCGGCAACGAATTCCAAACGATGCACAAGCATAATTCAACCTCGCATTGTAATCTAAACTACCTGCCCTTACATTTTTGCCCATTCGAATTTGACACTATACTCGATCAGTCATTCAGATCCAGTCTCGACGGGAGAAGCAGAGCCTCGCTATGACATACAAGAAGCAGGGGAGCGCGCGTCTCGTACCTGGATCATTGGCTTGCCGAGAATGAGCGCGAGCGGCTTGCCCTCGAAGCGGGAGGAGGCGAAACGCGCGGGTATGATGCCCACCGCGCGGCTGCGGAAGGCCGGCCGCCGGTACAGGTACGCCGCGGCCGCAGCCGCCACAGCCGCCGCGCCGAGCGCCAGCCCATGGACGACCCAGCCGCGAGAACCCGAGCCCGACGATTCAGACGACGGCGCGCAGATCGGCATCGCGGCGTCGGCATGGGTCGGAAGCCTGGATCAAACTGCAGCACTGGATCCGCTCTGACGCTGAACTCCTGTACCAGGTGGCTACTGGGGTAGTACGAGGTACGATTCTGGCGTACGTATGATCTCCTCAGCCGTAACGGGCTGCGGCCCATATACTATGATGGCCCGATTGGCGAGGCCCGAATGGCTTACATGAGAACACTTTGATGGCCCAGCCCGCGTGTTTCTGCGGCTCAACCGCTTCCTGCCCGCAATTCATCGCAGCAGTACGACTGTACGGCAGCACGAGCATTGCTCTATTTACAAACTACAGCTATATAAGACCCTGTTTGTTTCAGCTTTTCAGCTGATTTTTTCAGCTGAAAAGCTGGTTAGCTGAAAAGCTGAAACAAACAGTAAATTTCTGATCTGGCTTTTGAAATGTTGAAAAGCTGACTTCTGATGAAATGAACTAAAAACTAAAAAATTTGCTGAGAGGTGTTTTTCTGACTTTTGGCATGCTGAAAAGCTTAATATATATTACAAAAGCCAACATTATAAATCTAACAGACAGTTTTTCAGCTACTCAAACAGCCAACTTTTCTAAAAACTCAAAAACTCCAGCTTAAACAAACAGACTCTAAGTAACTTTGCTGCTTCCTATAATTTTCTCTCTTCAATTACTTGCTTATTGAACTTTGAAGTTGAAAACTTTATTCCTTTTCAATTACTTGCTTATTGAACTTTGAAGTTGAAAACTTTATTCCTTTGCCACGATATTGACGTCTCGAACTTTCGATAAGGGAGGACAGACGGACTCAAGTTGGCACTTTGAACTCTCTGCGTTAACGTGAAGTATAGGGCAATGCATATGAAAGTGTCGTGCATTTCAGCGATACATAAAGTCTCTCGATGACAATGTCAAGAACCCTGTCATCGAAGTAATTAACGTCGGGTCACGCATAGACATCGAACAAACGCGGGGTTGACCCGTTGCACGCGGGCATTCCTCGTTCGTGTGAACATAACTGGCTAGATGGATCATGCGGTCCACCCGAATTATTATGGGCAGTTAGATGAGCAAAATAAATATGATTCACGTGTGCAATCAAGACCGGTTTTTTGTATTGATCTTGTTCTGGACATTGCTTGCTTAGAAGTACGCGTAAAGCTCCAAAGTATCTTCAATTCTGAATTCTGAATCATTTGTTTCACTCGGCAGAGCAGAGGCGGTCGCCGTCGTCCATGGCAGCAGAAGCGCGCGCACACACATATTGACACATGGCTGTGCGTCCCCGGACACAAACCAGATTCCAAACCCGTCGATTCTCTGTTTCGCACATGTTCTCCTATGGGCGGTGGCGGCATGCGGCGCTGGGGACGAAAGTGATGAACCGGGCATCGCCAGCCACGTACTAAGTTTTTATTTCCGTGTCCGCTCAACAGAGACCACCAGATTTCGTGTGGCCGGCGCGTCGCGTGACCCCGTCACCCACTCACCAAACCTCGTTACTTAAATCCCAGAAAGAAGAAGAATCCAAGTCAGCGTGACATCTCACTCTCGGATTCGCGTCCTCGTGCCTATCCGCAAGGCCAGCCACGGTGGCGTCCAATTCGATCCGCGCCACACGTCCGGCGGGTACGTGTCCCGGCCGGCGTCCGCCAGAATGCAGCTCGAACCTTTTTTCCGCCGTGCGTGATGTTTATGTGTGCAACTTTCGGACGGGAAATCGACGTCTGAGATTTGGGAAAAGCAGGGCATGAAAAATCTTAGATGGAGCCATGGAGGGCGGCAGTGTCTTTAGCCCATTATTGGACGCAACTTGGATTTTGTTTTGAGTGGAAACAACTTGGAATTGGATAAGCAGCAAACGAGATGGGTCTGACTTGTAGTAGTAGTATCCAACTTGCCAATAGATTTCGCCGGTTTATTTCGAAACGCATGTTGCAGTGCACCTCGTTGCTGTCAAACAGTGCAAGTTGGCTCCTTCGCAAAAAAAAAAAAAAAAAAAAAAAAAAAAAAAAAAAAAAAAAAACAGTGCAAGTTGGCATGGCCGGCTTAGAATTTGACGGAATGACTCGACAGTAGTGGGATCGAATCGAACGATCGGCGTCCACCCAGGCAAGACCCAACGCAGTAGCGAGACGCGGCGCGAACTCTCTGGATCGCGATCTGCCGATCGGTCGCGGAACCACCACGCGTCTGGAACTCGTTCGTCGTCCGCTCGCTCCTCATCGATTTCCTCCGCCCGCATGTCAACTTTTCACACCACCGCCGATCACCGAAGCCGCGAAAACCCGGCCGGGCGTCGGTTCCGTGTGCTACACCACGACGGAAGGGAGAAACGCCGGCGTCGGCTTAACGGGATCTTTTCGAACAATGGCGTCTAACGGGATTATTACGAGTACCCTGTACGAGCAGCAGTACGGCCGTAGGCGAGGCGCGTCGCGCTCACGCCTCGCGTGCGGTGCCATAAAATCAGGCGGCCCGGGGCATTGACCCGCGCGGATCACGAGCGCCCCCACCTGCGCTGGGACACCAAACAAAATCCACGAGCGAGCGAGCGAATCTGACGGGTGACGGGCACGGGGCCGGCAGGCAGGCCGGGTCGCGTCTCCGCGCCGTGCCTTTTCCCCGCTTTTCCCCCACCACGACGCCGTATTTATTCCGCGCTCCTCCCCCGTCCGGAAACGGAACGCAGCCGCCCCCCTGCTTTTTTTCCGTCAGGCTCTCTTCTTTAGCTTTTACTCCTCTTTTCTCTTGGCTTCCACTCCTCCCCACCCACGGCACCTCTCTGCCCGCTCCTTTTCCTCGCCGCTTCCCTTCCCGTGCTCTGACCGCCGCAGCCGCCGCAGCAACACGCACCCGGACCTGAGAGAGGAAACCCTAGCGCAGCCGCACCGATCGCTGAAGCTCCCCCGCATGGCGTCCCCGGCACGCCCCGCCTCCGTCTCCGTCTCCGGCGCCTTCGGCCTCTCGCCCGACCCCAAGCGCTGCTCCTTCGACCAGGCGCTCCGACGAGAGGTAAACAAACCTTCCTTCGATCTGTTACAGATCTCCGCGCCTCATGCTGCTTCCGTCCGCGGTTAGGGGTAGGCGGTTCGTGTGTTGCGTGCTGTGTAAGCAGGAACGGCGGGTCGTCAGGGTGCAACTTGCTTCCTTAGTTCTGATTGGGTGGAAACGGTTGGGGCTGCTTGTATGTACTATCTGCGGATTTGGAAGTTCGTTGACCGCTTTTACTGTGCAGGATTTGGTTGGATGCTTGGTTGTGCTGTTTCCGCTGTTGTCCCGACCGATTTGAGCTAAACGGATAGACGAATTGACCTGTTTGCAATCTCGTGCGGAGATTTCACGTTAGTTATGGTTGACTAGTCCGATCTGTGGCCATTTCGGTACGATTAGGGTGCCTTGGGTCGAGGAATCGAGATTTATCATCTGTTGGTGCGGTTATTCTTGTTACGGTTATGCTCTCTGGGCTACAAGAGAAGAATGGTATTGCCTTGATGCGTTCCGGACTTTTCCTTGCCATTTCAGATTTGAACACATGATTAAGTTAATCCTTGCTGGGGTTGCTACTTATATAATCTTAACATGAAAGTCCTTTTTCTATGCACCCTCGAGCTGAAATCCTGCAGTTGTCCGCGCATAGCTTATTGTTGCAGTTGCACTTCCATGGCATGCAGTATGTTGCCATTTTTCTGTGAATGATTCTGAACTAGAAAGTATTTCTTGATGTATTCATAGAATGGCTGTAGGTTTCTCAGATCTTTATGTAGTTATCATATGCTGAACATACATACTTGTTGCCAATGTCCTTAGTATTTACCTTTTTGTTCTTCATTGAAGCAGGATTTTCAGGAGAAGAGGCTTCTGATGTCATTTGTTAATTTTCATGAGCAAGAAAAGTTCTCTAAAAAACTTGTAACAGAAGCAATAGAAGATTGCATGAAGAAACAAGCAGACAACTTGTTGCAATCACTGGATGTCATCAGCGGCAGGTTATCACAGTTGGAGTTATATTGCTATAAGCTGGAAAGGTCCATTGGAGAATTAAGGAGTGATGTGATGGATTATCACAGTGAAGCAACTCTAAACTTCCGCTGCCTTGAAAAGCAGGTGAAAGAGGTACGCTCAATTTTCCATTGAATTGTGGACAATCAAATGTGATAGGACTGCACGAAGTTTGTTGAGTTGTTGTTTTTCTTGAACTCTGTAGTTCGATGCACTAAATTTGTGAAGTATTGTCATCAATATCTGTGAATGTATTGTTTGATTTCATATCAAATTTGTTTCATATTTCTAATTTAGTGACTTATCTTTGTGCTGTGATTTGCCATATGTTAATAGTTACAATGATAATGTTAGTATATGGGTTTGAACAAGACTGATTGTGGATGAATGGATTAGATACTTTCCTACTAAATCATCTGTACAAATATATTGTGGGGTGTTTCTTATGTTTTTGTTTTTCTTTTGCAAATTTTGCGGTTACACTAATAGTGCAAATACCTCATGTTGATAATATGGGCCTAGATGCTTCGCCTGCACAGTTGTGTGTTATAATTAGTACGAACTGAATTTTGTGCTTAATAGCTACACATCAGCAGCTTAGTCATACACATGTCAGATAAACTAAGATATTGCGGTTACATATTGTTTTTGGACGAAAGCTTGCGCAATAATTATTCTGTAGATTGCCAGTGGTTTGGTATGTGGATGCAAGCGTATGAAAGTACATAGCCTAAGTAGGTAAAACCGTCCTAGAGCAAACAACCAACCAGATTAGGTGGTGCAAGAAGTTGCCTTGGCCTGATGGCTCTACTCGATTGGTCTAGGGGGCAATAGAGCTTGCAGTCTGACTTTTATGATGTTTACGGCTGGAAAGTGTGAAACAAGCCTTATTCCTTTTTCTTTTTTCATTTTTTACCGGCAGTCAAAGATCTTATCTGTAATTGTTTTCCTTCATAATTTACTGTGTCAACTAACTTACCTACTTTCATGGACAGGTTCAGACATCTGTGCAGGTTATTCAGGATAAGCAAGAGCTTGCTGAAACTCAGAAGGAACTGAGCAAACTTCAAATAATACACGAGGACTCTGCACAAAAGAGTGACGGAACTGCTCCATCTGTTCTTATGACAAGAGAAAATGAGCTTGCACTCGTGCCATTGCACCAAGTGAATGCTGGTCAGTCTCCTGCTATGCCATTCCAAAGTTGCAATGGTCTTATTCTACAGCAATTGGTACCTGTCTCTTTGGGCACCCAACAAGACCAGCCGCGCTCCAACCAAACAGCCATGTACTGTATGCAAGGACAAAGTCATATGGAGCACAGGCAGGCCCAACCAGGGCAAGGTGCAGCTCAATCTCTGCAGCCACACACCCAGAACCCTCAGCCACGTACTGTTATTGAGGTTCCCCAATGTCAAGCATCAGAGTTCTACCTTCAACATCAGCAACAATGGCCACATCGAACGAGCCAACAGGTTCAGTCTCAGGCAAGACAGCCACAACCCCAGGTTGTACAACAGCAGCATTACAACAGTGTTCAAGTTCCAGCACAGGTGGTTCAGCTGCAAACATCATCTCCACATGCTCTTAGCGCACCTCAGGTCGCATTGGTATATCCTCCATATGGATCTCGTCAGCCTGCATCTGTTAACACGGAGGCATGCACCAGGGGCATGGTTGTCCAGCCTTCATACTCCACAATTTCTTCACCCCAGCGGAAGCATCATGAAGTTGCTCCTATTTATGTGCAAAGCAGCCCAATTTCTATTCCAATGGCAGAGCAGCCACAGCAGCTTCATCCGCTCAGCAATGGCTCATTTGTACCCCAACCAAGCAAGGTGGGTCCATGTAGCGTTGCATCGTACATGGTGCAAGGGAGTGGACAAAACTACAACACGGCTTATGGAAGCCCTTCCAGCAATCCCCCAACCGTTGTTGCTGTGCTTAATCAACAGTCACAGGCCAGTGCTCCAATGATGCTTCATCATTTAGGACCTCAGGCAGTGCAGAATCATCATGTGGACATGGCAGAAAGGGCTGCTCGAATGGCTTACTCAAAGGATCAAGCTGAGAGCATTGCGCTCCGTATGGTGACTGCAGGCCAGCATGCAGAATTTAACCCCATGCATGACAGGCTGAGCTCCGTTAGTAATGTTGTGACCCCACAGGCATGGTCTGGGTAGTCAAGAATGAGCAACTTGGCATCAAGACTTCATGCGTCTCATGACTTGTTTCATGTGATATATACAAATCATCGGAAGCTCGTCAGGTATTTCCGCTGGCATCTTTTTTATCAGCCAGCAGAGTGATACATATCCCCCAGCTTATTTTTGTCAGCTGGAGGATAGCGGTGAAATAAGATTTTAGTTTAGTATAAAGTGATGATTGTTGGCATGTGTCCTACCTTTTAATGGACATATATGCTTGTAACTTCTTGAGGACTTGCATGCGCATGTTTGCGATATGAAAGATGTGATAATTTGTTGGTTTTTCATATGTATGCTTATAAATTGTCGTGCACTCATCCGTATTACAATGCCGATGAAAGACCTTTTGCCGAGCATCACTTCCTTGCCTCAGAGTTACAGACTAGGTAGCCAGTCCAGACCTTTGGCTTCCGTCACGGCGAGGTGATAAACTGATAATAAGCCAAAGCAACGATTCCTCGAAGCTTGGCGAGGAAGGAGTCGGCAAAAGGCTCAGCATCTTGGCCTCCTCGGCGAGCAAGCGTGCGTCAGTTCACGCTACTTTTGTCTGAGCACACGTGGGTTTAGCATCGACATATAAGCTTTCAGGGCAACACACGCCGCTCAGTACCCATAAAAAGAGATAACCCTCGTGCCGCCAACCACAGAAAACTGACCAAACCTTATTTGTTTACCACAGTAAGATCACAGAATCCTGGCCCAAGCACAGCATTTAGGTATCTCAATCTCATACTGTACTGGCGCACATGGACTTCCCCTCCAAATCCAGACAGGGTTACATCCGTTTTTTAGCATTCTACACAGTAATAAAAACTGCATATTCCTCCGCTGTTGCATAACATATAATTATTATGTTGGTACATCAAACAAATGCTTCTGAGTTCACACATAGAAGCAGCACAAACACAACCACGACTTACACAGACACCCTATGCTGATCGCGAGTTGTGACGAACTGATGATGGAGACCGGCTACGATAACTTAAAGATACCTCATGCCCACATCGACTCTACACCTTACTGGAGGAGACGTCAGGTAGTACCCCAAGAGCGCCTGCTCTGTTCAGGATATCACATTCAGCAGCTTGGGTGGAGCACACTCGGTTTTTGCAAATTGGCACCAGCAAGCACCCATCTAGATCTAGTGATAACTTAGAATCATCTCGATTTTAGTCCCCAAATAGAGTAGACAGCAGCAGGTCTTGCACAAACGTTGCTCTGATGCTGGCTTGCTTCCGTTTTTGCTCCCTTTCTTCACTTGTGAGGGACGAGTCAATACTGCCATTCAAAATGAAAAGCTGAGTGACTGAACTGTAGAGTTTCCTCAAGATATTGTAAGATGTCTAAAAATTTCAAGTGGATACACAAATAATCAGATTCATCGGGCATTTCTAAAAATTATAAGATGCAAGGAGTGAACCAAATGTTTGTTACCATATACCACTGCTCAGTCAAACCAACTTACTGCTTGATTATTTTTATTCAATGCAAGGTTTGTATCAACTAAATTGGCCTATCTCAACTGCGGGCTCAGGTTTCAGATTTCCTGATTCAAGCATAGAACTTCAATCAACATACAGCAGTGTTTCTGTCCAGCATGAACATCATACCTTAACTTCTGTGCCCGAGCAGGTGCCTCCTTTGCCAAGGTAGCATCATCTGGAATGGAAATAGTTGATTTTGATGTTTCCTCTGCATCTGATGTTGGGAAGCTAAGACCAAACGACGACAGGAGAGGATCGGCCGAAATATTTGCGGTGGTGTTATTGTTGCTTGACCTATGTCCACCACCTAGAAGCACCTGCAGATGGGCTTCTCGTAGATCCCGGCTCAGCAAAGATAGGGCTTGGCTGCCTGGAATAACAAATCTGCGCAACCGGCGACGATTCTGCAGGCAATCAAAGATCAGAATGTTTCAGGGAAATATAATTTATTAAATTGATCCGATACATTTCTATGCATCAGTTGTTAGAGTTCCAGAACTAAGTGAGCAACATTCACGTGGGAAATGGGAAGGTACCTTGAACAAGTATCCATGCTGCATAGTAATATGATTAACCATATCCTTCGTAACCATATCGGAGCAAATAGGGCAAGGCTGAAACAAGTAATTAATGGACGACATAAGAACCCAACCACTGATATGATTCATGTTATATAATATAATACAGCATAGGAGCACAAACATCCATGCTACTAGCTTGTACCAACAAAAAAACCAACAAATATATAAACAAAAGGTCCCTTCCACCAAGGCAAATAAAACAATTCCATACACATGAGCTCCTAATCATAAATCTACATCTAGGAAAGGATACAAGTTACTGACCCTAAAACTGACTCAAGCTATTTAACTAGTCCTTCGAAAGCCAATACTTCAGTTTACTAGTGCAGCGGTGTAGCCCCACCATGTTCATTCCAAAGATTTCAAATGTCTAGTTGTCAATCCTATTTCACACAGTTTTGCAATCGAAAGTTGTTGTAGTAGCAAGTACTCAATCCAATAGACTTATACAAGACCAACAAACTAAATATTGCTGCCATTTTGGAATCTTGAAATTTTACGGTTGACTTTCCTGTTCCATGAGGAGTAACCAATGACAAGTATCCAAAGCTCTAGTTACAAGTAGCCGGGCCAGATGCTTGTGCAAGAACATACTAATCAAATTACACGATATTGGAGTATATGTGATGTGCATCAGGTCAACGCATAAGCTGAATTTAACTACACGAAATTGGAGTATATGTTTGTGCAACAACATACTAATCAAATTACACGATATTGGAGTTCCCGAAAATCCATCCCGTCCATCAACTCAACGCATAAGCTGAATTTAACACACAGCCCAAAGCATTCCCCACCTCACCTACAGCTAGTATTACGAGTTCATTTCCAGGTCAACGGCTAAAATCAAAGCAGGAAACTCATCTCCTGCAACCATCCGCAGAACGCAAGCACTACAGGATTCAGACGCTCACCGCCGCGTGGGGCTCGAACGGGTGCTCCTCCTCGAGGTGCGCGCACAGGGACGCCACGTCGTGGTCGTCGTAGCAGTAGGGGCACGCGAACTCCGGCCTCACCTCCTCGTCCATGTCCAGCTCCTCCAGCGCCGCCCGATCTGCACGCACGGAACCGAAACCAAGCTCAGGTCAATCATCCAGAAACAGGCAAACCCCGAAGAGCGTAATAAGGCATAAATCTCCAGGGCGCGTGGTGATCGCCGCACCTCCATGGCCGAGTTGCGCCGCGTAGAACCGCTTCGCGGCGGCCAGGCGCGAGATCCAGTGCTCCGAGTCCATCGATTCGGCGCGGGTGGATAGATAGATAGAGAGAGAGAGAAGAGAAGGCTTCTATTCTTCACCGCTCCTCCTGCGGCGGCGCGCCCCTCCTCTCCTCGACTCCACGCGATCGGCTCGCGGCCTGAGCTACTGATTTGAATCGGAGCTCGCAGATATTTGTCGAGGAGAGGCGGAGCAGCGGGAGGGAGGGTGGGAAGAGACAGCTTTCAGAGAGAGGAGGAGGAGGTACCGGAAGAGGAGTGCAGAACGGGGCGCCGCTGCCTTTTAATTATTCGCCGCGCGGTCGCCGTCGTCGCCGCGTCATCCTCGCCCGCGCGCGAGACGGCCGGTTCGCTCACGCACATTCACCTCACCGTGTCAACCAGCGCTTACCGCTTTACCTCACCCGCGTTTACGTAACCGGCCGTTAAATTATGCCGCGAGGGTGACTAGTAGTGGGTTGGGTGCGTGAGCTGCCCGCCGGGCCGCGCCGAGAGGGGGACCTGTCTGTCTGGCTGCGGACTCGTGGCGCGGTGGGCGCGGGGCTGCGGACTCGTGGCGCGGTGGGCGCGGCCGCGTCAAGCGCCAAGACCGCGTGGGCGCGTCTGTCTGTCTCGGCGTACGGGGCGGGGTGGGTTTGGGGGCGGGAAAACGTTAATTCGCTGCGTCCGCGATCGTGTACCACATTGGCAGGAGAGCAGTTGGCGGGGTTGCGCGGGCTTCGTGCAGCGCGCTGGGAGCGGTCGGCACACGGCGGGCGCTCGGTCGTTGGTCTGGACAGAGAAGAGTGCCTTCGAGTGCCGGCAACAGCAGCGAGCGTGAGGTCGGAGAACATCCGCGGAGGAAGCATGATGATGGCGATGGCCGGAATTTGACCGGCTACTCTACCTCCAGTTGCGCGCGAACTCGGGGCGCGGCGCTGACATCTTGGTGTGATCGGTTGTGATGGATGGGGCTGCTAGGCTAGGGGTGGGCGTTCGGTCATACCCGATGTTTCGGTCCGGTTTTTTCGGTCTTCTCAATTTTCGGTTATCTAGAATTGCTACCCAAAATGACAACGAAAATTTGGGTACCCGACAATTTTGGGTACCTAAATTTCGGTTCGGTCTTCGGTTATATCCAAACTACCCAAATTGGCATTAATTTTCAGAGAAAAAATAAAATAAATTTGATTATACACAAAATATACTATGCAATCAACTTGATAATGAGTTACCATTATATGATAGGAGAAACATGAATATGATGAATGAGTAACAAAAGATGTTATGTGACCATGATTTGAATCTATGTGCTAAATTCTACATCATTATACTAATTTGGGTAGTTTGGGTAGTTGAGGTACCCAGAGGTACTACTCGAAATTTACAAATAAAATTCGGTTACCCATTGGTACTACCCAAACAAGTACCCGAAGACCGAAATTTCGATTTTTTCGGTCTCGGTCTCGGTTTCAATGTTTGGGTATCGATTTTTGTGCCCATCCCTGCTGCTAGCTAACGATGCCTCGCCAGTAAAGCGAACCACACGGTTAACAACCAGATTTGAAGGATGATGCTACTAGAACGATAATTTCGCCAGTTTGTATGCCGCTTATAGTATCACCAATGTAACTAATTCTTGCAATAGGTACAAAATCTATGCTTACTTATTCCAACCCCACCCTACCAAGTTTGCAACGACATGGACCTCTGATCAGGCACCAATCTGAAAGATTCTACAAGGAATCCTATGCACACCACCAGTTTCTCGCACACTGATCCGAGGCCGAACTGCCTCATCAAATGAGGAAATAACTCGTCACATATGCTGCTGCAAATTGCAGTATCTCCAGTTTAACCAACAGGAAAAAAAAGTATCATCATCTCATACACAGAAACAGAACCACTCTGCTCTCGAACTCTACTGCCCGAGCAGCCTCTTGACGCCGGACTTCTGGTCGGCCGTGAGCCTGGACGGGAACTTGATGTCGAACTTGATCCTGAGGTTGCCCTTCCTGGAGGGGTCCTTGGGGATGGGCATGCCCTCGCCGCGGACCACCTCCTCGTACCCCGGGTGGATCACGGAGCTGATGGGCACCGTCAGGCTGCGCCCGTCCAGCGTCGTCAGGTGCGCCGTGTGCCCCGTCAGGGCCTCCGCCAGCGGGATCTTCTGCGTCACCACCAGGTCGTTGCCGTCGCGGGTGAACACCGGGTGCGGCTTCTCGTCGATGATGAACACCAGGTCCGCCGGGATCGTGTTGGGCGTCTCGTTGCCTTTCTCCGGGAACGTGATCTTCGTGCCTTTCTTCCAACCGGGCTTCACGTCGATGGTTAGGATCTCCTCGACCGGGATCGTCTTGCTGCACATAACGAACAACATTGCTTTAGTACAGACTGCAAGTTAACATCAAACTAACTGCGAGAGATGACAACACTATAAAAGCTCAACCAGTAAGTAGTTCGGTGTTGCTCTAAATATCAGGGATGGTGATTGAAAACTAAGTTCATTTGATACAGTATAAGTGTCACAGATGGTGATTGATCCAAGTTCATTTGATTTCAATCGCTTACAGATAGCAAAACCAATACTTCTAGAAGTGACAAGTTTCCATATGAGACGAGTGCACAACGACATTGGTTAGATGACTGTTGTCCACCAAAACTGAAAATTAATCACCAACTCCTCTACAACGAACATTTTTTAGTCGTTTACTGCACATATTGAAGTTCCATGTACCTATAGCAGAATTTTAATCATAAAAAAAAAACTAACATTCGACTAATTTTGAGGCATTTACCGTACACTAAAGTTTAAACCAAAATCTTGAGCATATAGTACACGCAATGCTAAGGCAGGAAGGCGAAGCAACGGCAATGGAACACTTACCCACTGGCATCAGCAATTTCCCTGGAAATCTTCATCTTCTTGGTGGTGCCCTTGTACAGCTCCTCCAGGCTGCACGGCAGCTTCCGCTCAATCGCCGGCGCCTTCACCGCCCGCCCAGCGGTGTGCATGCCGTGCCCGTCGGGCCCGCCGCCGAACGCCGAGCCGAATATGTCGTCCCCGAATATCGACGACGAGAACCTCGTGCCGCCGGTCCGCATGCCAGGCCCTCCCCCCATGCCACCCATGCCGCCGCCGCCGCCCATGCCTCCCATGCCGCCGAAGGGGCTGGACGAGCCGAAGAACTCCGCGAAGATGTCCTCCGCGTTGCGCGGGTTGAACCGGAACACGTTCGGCCCGTCGCCGCCGGTGGAGAAGAAGGTCGCGCCACCGGGGCCCGCCCCGCCGGCGCCCGGCGGCGGCACCTGCCCCTTCAGCCCTTCCTCGCCGTACTGGTCGTACACCGCTCGCTTCTGCGGGTCGCTCAGCACCTGCGCGAACACGAAACATCAGGAACACGTCACGACATTGATGATGAAATTCCGGTCGGGCAATTCGCTAAACGGGAGGGATGAATCCGGGGTGGAGAGCTTCCATGGATGGATGGATGCTTACCTCGTACGCCTCCGAGATCTCCTTGAACTTGTTCTCGGCCTCCTTCTTGTTGTTGGGGTTCTTGTCGGGGTGCCACTTCATGGCGAGCTTGCGGTAGGCCTTCTTGAGGTCGTCATCGCTGGCGCCCTTGTCCACGCCAAGGATCTTGTAGTAGTCCAGCCCCATGGTTGATTCGCTTCGCTTCGTTCGCAGGTGTTCCTGTGCTTGCTCTCGGTTCTCGCGTGAAACGAGCGCTCGTCTTGGCGTTCTCGATGTTGTTATGAGGTTTGGTGAGAGGAGAAGAGGAGAGAAAAGGGGAAGAGAGAAGCGTCTGGAGAGAGGGGGAGGAAGGGGAGTGTGGAGACGGGTGTGGAAGCTTCTGGAAGGTGCACGAGGCTGCGCGCTCTATCTGGGTGCTCTGTTATCACGTATTCACGTGAGGCCGACGCGTAGACGGCCGGATCCTCTTCTATTTATGGAGAGAAAAATTCTAGCCTGACCCTAACAGTTTCGTACTCGGAAAAGTGCGTCACGATTCCCCTCCTACTTCCATTGACTCGAGCAGGGATTTTCAGCATGAAAAAAAGAAGCTTTTCACCCACCGATGGAAAATCATACAAAAAGCTAGGACCACGAAAAAGATTCAAACCGTTATAATGCAACCACCCCCCCCCCCCCCCCCCCCCAAAAAAAAAAAGGATAGGACAGCGTCCCCTACAAACCGAAATTCGGACATGATTAAGATTTCGTTCAAGGAAAAATACTCTAAATCCACACATTTTTGCCCGTCATTTAAATGGACCTCCCCTAACCGGAAAATAGGATCAAAGTACACCTTTTCTGAGAGAGGAACCAAAGAACAAGGTATATATGATGGAACTTGTCTAAAACTTTTGGTATGTACACAGCGAAAAGCCTAATTTGTAAGCTACAAACATAGCATATACAAAACCGATTATGAGCTGACTGCCTCCCACTAATGCACACTTCAAAACTGGCTGCATCTCTTTTCTTCATTCGTCAGCATTACTGCTTATGTTAATGAGCATCATCTTCAACGGCCTGGACATCTAGCTTCTCTTTAGTCGCTATACTCTGAAGAATAAGATGTACCATCATCCTCATCCGCATTGTCCCCACCACCACCACCATCATCATCATCGTCACGAACTTCATCATCCTCACCCATCTCAACATCGTCATCCTCATCACCAGTAGGATCTTCGGCTTCATAGTCCTCTCCATCCTCCTCACCCACTTCATCTCCTTCAGCATCGTCATTATTATCTTCACTGCCATCATCCATCATCTGTAACGGGCTGGTCCCATAATTGTCCCTTGAATAATCAGGTGCCTGTTCATCATATTCCTCATTCATGGGATCACCATTTTCTGATTCCTCTGATTCGGACACTGAACTGTTGTCGTCATCCTTGACATATTCCCTTCTCTCCAAGGTCCACTCTTCCGCACCCGAGCTCTCAGGAGAATGAACAGCAGTGGAAGGGTTTGCCTTACTTAACATGCTAAAGTTGCCCAATAAGTTTGCCTTTGGAATTGATCTGGACCCAGGCTCTGATGGCTGCCGAGGTCTGACAGTTCGAAGTCCTCGCCCACGCCCACGACCGCGGCCACGTCCACGGCCACGGCCATTCTTTCGTGGCATTTCCTCATATGGCACAACATTATCATCCCTAAACTGAATCCTGGACGAGCTGCTGATACCTCTAGGGACCCTGCCACCGCGACTACGGGATCTACCTCCCCTGCTGCCTCCTCGACTTCCTCGTCCACGGCCTCTACGACCATTACTGTGTGTTAACGTCAATCCAGCCTGTCGATCAAAACCAGCAGTTCCAAACTGTTCTATTGCTTGTTTGTTCTTCGCAGCAATGTATCTCGTTGGAAGCTTCTGCACGAAGATAAAATGATAAGAGTTACACAACAGGGCCCTTGACAGATGGATCGGAAGATCAGATATAGATTCACCAAATAAACAGTCTCAAAGACATAAGACATGAATAAGGCTCACCGTGAAATCTCGAGCTTCTTGCTCTTTATTCGACCCAGCCTTTGGATTATTTGTGTATGCAATGGCCGAATCCAGGTCGAACAATCTTAAGGCAACAGCAGCAGTGGTGTCAGGAACCCATGGAAGTACAGCAGCAGATGCAGAATGTGCATCAGAGCTCTGAGTTGCACTATCTTGTGAGCTTTGATTAAGCAACTCGGTTGTCGTTTCAAAGTTAGCTGACAAATAATCCCGCTTTATTGCACCTTCCAGCATGGTTAGCATCTGTAAGAGAATGATAAGGCTTTCAGTGACACAAAAAAATCAGCTGAAATAAAATACTAAGCTTTATTAACCATGGTAATATCTCGTACAGAAACATGATTCAAGTCCTACTAAAGATGCTATCGCCCAAAGGGAAACTGAAAGAACTGAAGCGGGAGGAATCTATGTCGGGATAATCAAAGACTCATGGCAGCATATGTCCAGCCAGATATTGTTGCTATTGACAAAAGAGTAAATTGGAGGAAATGGAGGTCTACTGAAAAGAGAAAACGCTAGACGTATTTTTATAGAGGAAAAAAATTTGATAGGGATGTGAAACCTGGAAGACTTCTTCGGCAGATGATGCAGAATACAACTTCACACCCCATGATTTTCGATATCCATCCGTCCAGAATGGCTGTAGAGCTTCTGCTGGTAATGAAGCCTGCAAAATGTAGACCTAACAAGTCACAAAGAGAATTGCTTGAAACAAACAAAAACAATTTCACTGATTAAAAACTATTTACTACACCTCAATGGTAGCCAACAGCAGCTTCAACAATCTCAATCCTAGAGGAATAGAATTGTCTGCAGTTTGCATCTTCCAATTAGGATCTGTTCTCTGTTTTTCTTCACACTGTGACAAGTGCTCCGAGAAATTATGAATGGGCTTGAATGTTCTATGGCAAGATGAACAGTGCCTTTCTTCTGCTAAGTGAATCTGGTAGCAATAATCACAAGATTGTATCAACACAGGGAGTCGCTTCTTTCCATATTTCATGGCACATGTAGTTTGGTGACTGTAGCACTCCTTCCACATCCATTTTAGAAACACGTGAGCCCTTTTAGAAATGGCAATCTTCTCGACATCATTACGACCAAGCTCTATCTTGAAAGTATACGAGTACGCAACAGTGCTATCAGAAGCAGCACCAGAAAGGGTACTGCACGGACTTCCAAACTCGTTACTGCAATTTGGACTTATGATTTCATTACTTCCATTTTTCAAAACCCTTTCAGGTGGGTGTTCTGCACCGGAACACTTTTTCCTCCCAATAGCTTCCTTAAAGGTTTGCTCGATGCTTTGCAACATTGAATGCAGATGCGACTCGCGGATGCCACGAGTATCAAGGGAAGCTGCTAAAGCATCAAATGCCTGCATTGTTAAGGTGTCATGTTAAATAAATATCTTGCAATCGAGAAAATAAAGGCAACAAACATGAAACAAAGGCAGCTGTATGTGCATGAGCGGACACTGCTATGAGACCGTCTAGCCTATCAACTATCGATGCCAGATACATATTAAAAAAAAATAAAAAAATTCAATGACACTACTTCATTCTTTTGGCATCTTCTAATGGTATGGAATATTGCCATTAATCTACCTTTCAAAGTTGATCAGTACCAGATATTGGCATCTTCTAATGGTACTATTTTCAGGTTAGCAGGAATGACATCCCCCATAAATTACAGAAATGAACTGATAAATAATTAATAAATTGAAAGGACAAGATTCATCAGCAGATATGCATCTTTTCTAGAAGTGCTATTAAAAATATTAGTGCATGCAAAAGTTTCAAAGAAATAGCTACCTCAGCTGAGTCAATAACCCTCCAGTATCCATCTCTCGATTCAAAAAATATTCTTCCTGAACCAGGGTCATTGGGTGATGCAGAAGCACAGAACTGCCAGTATCGATTCCGTCTTCGATCTTGTCCAAGAGGTAGCGATCTGTACACATAAAGCTGTTCCGCCTTGTGACCTATGTATGATTTTAACTGAGAACGTGTTTTCTCAGATGACGCATATTGCTGAACTGATAAGCTTTCTGGGTTAGCACTCAAGTCTCGGCTTACACCATTCCGCTCATGAGTATTATTGCCAGTAATAAGCAGGTTCTGTTTATCAGCAAGCGAATCATTATTTACTGTACTGGTATTTCCACCATTGTCTTTAGCAAAGTTGTGGAGTGGAGTGACACTTTCAGAAGTGTTATTTTCTTGCTCGGCATCAGCCTTGAACACAGAATCACATTGTATTTTACTAGTAAACTCCTCTCTCAAACGCCTTTTATCAAGTTGTGCTTCTGCCCACATCTGCTTTTTCAAAGCACTTGCTGCTTCCAGACGTTCCTGCAAAACCTCTTGTTCAGATGATGATTAATGAAAAACAATATAAAAATAGGATAAAAAGATTACATTTGATCATTACCTCTAAAATTGCACGGATTGAATTTCCTTCTGTGGCAACACCAATAAGTGCAACCAATGCATTGAGGCGTTCCTCCACGCAAAGATCACAATAGTCACCTTCAGCTAGCCCCTGCACCCATGACTCTCCTTGGTTACTTTCATCTATCTCGGTGCCCTGTGTGTCATCCCCAACAGACGGATCAATTGAAGTGCTTGTTGCTCCTTCTAAAGTATGAAATGAACCACTTTCAAGAGATTTAGAGTGAATAGTAGCTGGTGCTAATGTGTTAACCACACTATTTGATTCCTTATTTAGGGCACAATCAGTTACAACTGATGCACCATCTTGAGCTCCAATACTGGGTGACTTGGTGTCCTTTTCCTCAATATTGACATCATCAGCATCAGGATCATCATCAGCTTCATCACATTCAGAATCCTCATCCCTCTCAGCATCATCCACATCCTTTTCCACTTCTTCACACTCTGAAAGCGCATTCTGAAATGCCTTGATTTTATCACGTGCCGCTGACAAGATAGCCTCAGAGTCAGCTGGATCTTTTCTGTAAGATTCTTTAACACAATATGTCGAAGGTGCAGTTCTCTCAAAAAGCTTTGTATCTCTTGACAGTGCAGCAGATATAGATGCCTCAGGAGTCTTGCTTGTTGTGAGGTCTCTCAGACCAGATTTCTGAAGAGAGACAACAATCAAACAAATAAGGATAACAGAAGGCCCGGTAGTTTAGAGATTTGTGTGAAGTAAATATACCTGAATCTTTTCTGCGACTTCAAGTATAGTGAGACCTTTGCTCCCTTCAAGTGACAATACATGGAAAGCAGCAAATTTTACTGTTCCAGGGGTCAGACGGTGACGAGACCGGCGACGATTAGTATATCCTCTTTCTTTCATTTTAGCAGCAGCGTTCACAGCCGCTGAACCGCTACGCAGAGTGGAAATAACATTCTCACCATCATGTCCCTTCAAAAAAATGCAATGAATTGTTCAGATATCTTTAAAATTATTGTTTACTGCTATATATAGCAAAAGAAAGCAAGCTCATGAAAGCTAGTAGTAGAAAGCAAAGAAGTAGCCATAATGCTCTGGATTGTATTAAACAGCACCCATAACACTGTACTTCAAGATTTTAATCCAACAAAGTGCCCAAGGGATGATGATACCAGAAGGTAAATTGATGCTCGCCTCAAACAAACTAATTGATGAGTTTGCGAACTCACACATGATATATATATTGTGAAAATACAAGGTCGTCATGTGTCATAGAAATTTATAATAATAATAATACCAACTACTGCAAATTACTAATACAAATCAAGTGTCACGCTAAATTGCATTATAAATATTTTGCATACTGTCAATAATCAATACCTCATTATCGTCGCGATAATGGACAATTTCAGCACTCCTTTTCTTTAACGGAGGTCCAAAACCAGCACATAAACCAAATTGGCGCAATATTTCAGGCCATGTTACAAAATTCAAGTGTTGCTGCCAGGTAAGTATGTTGAAGCCCCAAGCATACGCCTAATGATGCAAGACCAGAAATGTTTAAGTTAGAATAAAAAATAAATTTTGTTCCTGAATATAACAAAAAAATATTTTAGAAAACCAGGATCTGCACACATACCCCTTCAACAATTTGAGGATGGCCACCTCCCGGGTTAGCACTGCTCTGATTTACACCCAAAGCAACTGAAGGAGTCCGGGCAACATCCTCGATATCTTTTATGATGGATTTCAATAGACTAACATGTAATTCCCCAAGCAACCTTGAATCCTATCAAATGAGTAACATTATAGGGTTAGATTCGATTACAGCATACACAACAGAACTTTGAAACTGAGTAGAAATAAAGCAACCCAAAATTGAATCATGACCCAACAGCCGGATTCTTGTTTGATCTTTACTACTTAGCATACTAAAGAGGTGAACGAAAATAAAAGCTAAGGAAGCACACAATATCATGCAAAAGGAAACAAAGCAGAGAGTAGCTCTCACATCACATAACCTGCAAATATCTGCACTCACAAGAAAAAAAATATAGTATATGCGACAAATGGAAAAGCTTAGGATCCATCTGTTTAATTACCATGAGAAAACATAAGGATATAAGCAGCATCGTGTTATCATTACAGGATAACTCCAATATCATAAAATAAGTAAAAGCTTACATAATCATGAAGAGCCTGAATGAACTCATCCAGCGTGAATGATGGAAGCCCAAGTACATCAGCAAAGGTAATAAAGAACTTCCACACCTGAAATCCATTAGAAAAATAATGAGTAAATCAAAAAAATAGTTTGAAGAGAAGCAAAATACAAAACAAGTTCAACACTTGGCAAAGAAAAGAAATACAAAAGCAAATGTTAAAAAGTACTCGGTCTGTTCTTTTTCTACCCATTAGCTCAAAATACATGCAAAAGATCGAATGTTCAGTCACAATGACAATGGGAATATACAATGTGATAACAGAATCAACAAACTTTCTAGAGAAAAACAGCGACAACCATAGGCCTTTGTCATACAAATCAGGTAGTTTTTATTATAGTAGTTAAACTAAAAAGAAAGCTATAAAGATTTTAATAACCATCCATCTTGGGGGGAAGATAACTTCTTAAGAGATGAGATCAGGAGGTACCATCAAAAGATTTCCGATATTATCGTCAGACATTATCCATGGTTTTACTGAAAATGGCATCTTCAGTCCCACAGATTCAGTCGGAAACCGTGTCAGCATTCCTGTGAATCAAAAATACATATACATATGTTACAACATGCATTTACTACACTCAAAGAGCTATCTAAATTTTAATGTGGAAATTTTTTATAACTGTTTTGAGTTATTATATTATTAGACTGTTAGTAATAACAACAGCACAAAATTTCAACCTCAAAAGTTAGAAACCAATTAACATTTACTCAAGTTGAAATTGTCTTTGTCAGAGAGTAAGGCGCAATTTTTTTAATCCTAAGCACCAAACTAGAAATAGAATTATTATAAGTACCCAACTAGGACAGAGTAATTCAGGTTTAAGCCAGCAAATGCATTCCCCCTTTTTTGCCATGAAAATTGAAGACATGCTTTATTCTCTCGAGCAACACAATCCAAAAGCATACATTATGAATATTAAGCATACCTCTAAACGAATCAAGCTGTTGTAATGTGTTACTATCAAGATTAAGCATTGACGGCAACCCTTTGCTGCGAGCTGCAAGTTCCATTAGTTCTAAGCGCTCGTCTTCCATCAGCTCCATGTACTCCCGTGCAATTCTACGCGCTGTAGCTCTTTCATTAGCAGCCTTCTGTCTTGCAGCTTCTTTCTCCTTTCGGAGCTCTTCTTTTTGTTTTTGTTTTTCAGCCTGCAAAGTGTGCATAAATAGAGTGTAAACTAAAAGTGGTGGTGACCTAAGTTTCAGAGGTTGAGAGCTACTTAATTCAAAGCATAGGCAACAAAATCAGTGAACTCACTCTTAGGGATTGCTTAATCAAAAATTTCTCCATGCGCTTCTTTTCACGCCTTTGTTCCCTTTGCAATCTCTCATTCTCCCTCTGCTTTTCACGAAGTAACCTGTCCTCTTCTTTCCTTCTTTCACGATCATGTCTCTCCATTTCCCTCCGCATTTGCTCTTCTCTCTGCAGAAATACGAAAAGTTAGACGTCATTCCATGAGATGTGTACCTGATGTTCCCTAGTGTAGTTAAGGAAGACCTTTCTGTTCAGCAGATCTTGCTTCTCAAGCTCCTTTCTGATTCGTTTTTCATGAGCCTCAACTTCCTTAGCGATCTTTGCTTCCTCAACATGCTGAATAAAGTGTACAACAGAGGTTATGCATCAACAACTGGACATAAGCAAGCCTGAAAAGGACACATAAAAAATGGGACATAAAAAAATGGGACCAAACCTTGCGCTTTCTATCTACACGATAGGCATCTTCATCATGATAACCCATCTCAGAGGGAGCAAGGGAGTTCTCAAACCCAGCCATCTGAGGAATGCCATACTGCCCATGGCTAGGAGCAGAAGTAACATTAATATTAGACAGATCCATTTCGTGATCTGTTGATGCCGATGGTAAAACAGGTGATCTGCCATGTTGAGCTAAATGGCTAGAGCCAGTTTGACCGTGAAATGTATAGCTAGGTGCCTGGTCAGCTCCATGTAGGAAGCGTGATCCCGTATGCAGAGAAGATATCCTCGAGTTTGAAGCTTCTGCTGGAGCATCATAGAAGCGTGCCTGGTTTGCCCTTTCATATAGATCACTTGGCTGCTCTGGAAGAAACTGGTACTCATGAACTGCCTGTGAACTAAGATGAGAAGAACCTCCAGCCAATGACTTCCGCTTCCCAGTAACATTATTTGGAGCAAAAGGGTCTACGCTAGGCAAGAATGTTGATGCCTACAAGGAGAAAAGGAGATTTAAAACTGAGAGATAATGGATTTATTATACAAGAAAACGAAATCGCCTTGAAAATAAAATAAGAGAAAATGACAAAAGAGCCCAGCTAGCAACAGTGCAATACTATTCCAGATTCCAGTTAAAAAATTACTATGATGCATCAAATGCCAAAAGTATAGTTATTGTCTCCATAAACTAGTGTTCATTATTAGCAGAAATGATAAAAGAATGACAATTCAATAGTAATGGAAGCAAGACCCAGAAAAAATAATAGAAACGAATCTATTCCACTAGAAAACCAAATATGGATCAGCAAATGTACAAATGAATGAATGATACCTTCATGAGCTTGTGATCATGCGCAGCAAACATCTTGCTTTCATAAGACCGGAAAGGCTGCTTCTGTTGCTCTGGAACTACTCAAAACCGGAAAAAGAAAATTGATAACATAAACAAGTCAGCAGAATAGAGGTATCACTAGAAATACTGGGACAAACTTTGATATTGCACAAAATCCCCACACAAAGATCCCAACAGTTAACATAAGATAGAGACAATATACATCCAATATATACATTGTTAAGTATATAGCATGGCCTTTACTCATCTAACCTATTCTGATGATCAGCGACAAAGCATAGTGGTCCACCCATCAGGATTAATTTTCAGTCTAATATATGTATGATAAATTTATAATAACCAACCAAAGCATGTCAAGTACAACAAAAAAAAAAAAAAAAAAAAAAAACATTAAGAGGCTAGTGTACTAGTGAAATGCAGCCATGGAGGCATCATAGGCATAAGGTTCTTACCGATAGGTGCACCAAATGCACCAGGAGGAAGCGGATCAAACTCAATACCAAGCACGGGACCATCCTCCCTCAGCGGTTCACCTATCAGTTCTTCCACCGTATCAATCACCTGCTGCTCTGCTTGTGTAAGCCGCACCGGTGCCATAGGAGGCAGCATGATCTGTGGTGCCTCATAGTACCTCCTCCCAATCTCCGGCACAGAGATCCTAGGCACAGCCGACGACCGGCCAGGCCCTCTCCTGGGGCAGGGCATCAGGTGCTCACCATAAGTCCCAACTGTCCCAACCATTATCTCACTGGGTGCCAGCGGCGGCTGTGGGAGCACAGGCGGCGGCGCCATGACTGGCATCTCCTCGTCCCGAAGCTGCCGCTTGGCCTGAGGTTTCCGGTCCTTGAGCCGCCGATGACAGAACCACATCTGCAGCTGGCGGTCCGTCAGCCCCAACTGCACTGACAGCTCGGCGCGCTTCATCTCGTTGGGATACGGGTCCTCTGCATCAACACAGGGGAAATCAAATCAAATCCCCACGAAAAATCACACTCACAATTCGATCGAAAACAGGGGAACAATCAGAATCGTCAGAAATCGAGCACGAACCTGAATAGGTCCTCTCGAGCACTTCCAACTGGTAGGGCGTCTTCATCACGCGCTTCACCGGCGGCTTCCCGCCGGATCCAGACGCGCCCGCGCCGCTACCGCCCCCAATGGCAGCGGGCGCCGACGCCGGGCCGGGACTCCCCGCCTCCACCACCGGCGCCGCGGCGCTCTCATCGCCCCCGTCGCCGGAGGAATCCATCCCCGGCGACCCGAACCCTAGATTCGCCAACCGCGCCGCCTCGCAACCAAACGCGAAACAACAACACGAATAACCAAACCTAACACTTCCGTCCTGCTGCGTCAATCCTGTGCGCGATAAATAGATGAGCAGGCGAGGAAACCCCGAGCCCGATGTGCGGCTCGATCCGCGCGGAGAATTCCAGCAGCGGCGGCAGCAATAATAGCAAGAACAAAAATCTGGGGACGCGTCGCGGCGCAAAAGCGGATAGCAATAGAGACCCGCGAGCGTGAGGAGGAGCAACAGGGGAGGCCACAGCTGCCTCCGAATTGGTCAGGATTTGGATCGCTTCCATGCTAATAAAAACCTTTTTCGATTTGATGCCTGCCTCCGACTTTTATTATTGCCCTGGCTTGCTGCTGCTGTTTGATGCTTCCGCTGCTGTGGTTATCCTTTTTCTCTCTCCCGCGACGAAGAGATGCGAAGGGAGCGTGAGCAGAGCATGGAAAAGAAGGGGATGGATGGCCGCTGGGCGCTTGGATTTGGTGATGTTTGGGGTGTGGATTTCGTGCGTGCCCGTTGTGGGTTGGATGCCGGTGCGCGCGTGTTCATAGGTTGGTTGCGCTGTTCGTCCGGCCGTGTGATGAGATCGTAGAACTTGCCGCGGATCTTCTGTGGTGACGGAGAATGTCTGTGCCGCAGACGGTGGGGCCCCGAGCTTGGTCACCTGCTTCGCGTACCAAAGGTGTTCGGTGATAGTAGAGGTTGCTGTGAATGGTTTGTGGGTCTGGCCTAGGTCAGGGACACCAAGTGGCAGTGGTCTTTCACTATGGTAATATATATTGTGAGAAAATGGTGCATTCCCTTGAACTATGATCATCTACGTATTTATCTGTAACCCAACCTGATACTACTTTGAGTCGAGTGTGTTTGGTTGCGAGCCACAACCAACGACGTCACATTTTGTCGGTAGCTATGAAAAATTGGAAAAAAAAATGCTTTTGCTTGGTTTTTGCGTAACTTACGGCATTCACATCGTTTTACTTCATTTTCACACCAAACTTGTGGTGCCTGTTTTTCATGCCGCGTGTTCGGCGCCGTCGGCGCGTCGTGGCTTGTTATGGCAACGTATACAAACTGCAATGCAAATCTGGCAATAGGCGTGACGTGTGAACCATACTCTGTACCACAACAACAATTGTAACTATGCCGCTTCTAAAAAGAATCAACCCAAAAATGGAAAAGAGGGCCGAACATCGAAGCCTCTCATGCTCGGCCAATGGGCCAAAAAACACAACGTGCTTTGATTCAATGGGCCCAAACTCACTGAGGACGAAGTGGGATGGAGTGTGACATTGTTGCGCATAAGACATTTAGTCCCACATCGTCAAGCCAAAGATAATGTGAGTGTTGAATCCGTTATATAGAACACGGAGCGGTGGTATGTGAGCAAATCAAATGGCTTAGCTTGTCTCGGCAGATGGGCTAAGTGATGGGCATCTTGATGGATCCCGGATTAATTGGAAATGGGATATAATACTGGATTATCCCATCTGTAAATAGGAAATTGAGGGAACGAGCGGGATGAGGTCTCTCCTGGTTTTATTTCTTCGGTTCCGTTCGTTACCACGTAACAATCGGAAATATAGAAAACATACAAAAAAAAGTATAGCTAAATATGGGTGACCGTAGCTGGACAGGAGGGGATTTTCCAGTCCTGCTTTACAGTGCCCAGATCTTGACCTCCCTTGGATGTTCGGTCCTCCTGTGATCTTTCCAAAGTTTCACAAGGATGGCAGAACGACGTGACGTAGCCATCACTTTGCACTGATCCGGCATGCGGATTGAAGTCAACTTTTCACTGACGCTGCGGCACTGTGATACTCTGGCATCTGCCGATGTGGTAAGCTTGGCAGTTGCTGGTTGGCGGCAGTTGGACTTTTCCAGTCTCCCTATCCGCCAGGGCGCTGAACAAAATTGGGAAAAAATTCCTGACCAAATCGACCAGTGTTGCTTCGGCAGATTCTCTTGCATGCTTCCTTTTTGCGGAATAGTCCGCCAAACACAAGAAAGCCGCGGATACCACAAGCCAGCTCGTCTTCTCACTTAAAATAGCAATGCGTGGTCTGTATCTGACACCATTATGCTATGGTGTTCGTATTGCAAGTATCAAAAAAAAAAAAGTTACTTGCAAGTATCAAACTCGTTTGTGTGCCTTTGGTCTTGACCATTTCTTTTGTCGTCAACATGGGACGACTTTCTGAACTAGCAGCTTCTTGCCATTCTGAAGTGGTACATATCTCCCCCTATTCTTGCTTTGAAGCAATCGAGTATTGATATTCCTTGTAACTTCGGGCAACTTCCTCAAAAAAGAAGAAGAAGATAATCCTTGTACTAGCTTACTGCTACTATAGTAGCACCCAAAGAGTAAAGTTTCGAGTTCGTCAACAAGCTAAGGTTACAGTTGCATGAAGTGTACGAAAGGCAACAAGTGTTGTGAATTCGACTGATAATACCCATGATGGAAGTTTCTTTAACCCCCCACTAGAAGTTCATGCAATGTTTTTACAAGAATGAATGGAAATGGAAAAAAAAAAGAATATGAATACAAACAGATACTAGTAGTAGATAACATCTGTGATCTGTCCTAGACAAATTAGCGTGCGGAGAGCGGGAAGCCGATGCCGTGGCGTGTAGTAGGGAAGGTCACGAACAGCATGCTCCCGACTACGCCGATGGCGATGGGCAGCACGGTGAGCACCTGCCTTGCGTCCTCCGACGGCACGGGGTAGAAGCACGACACCACGTTCTGGTCGAACAGCGCGACGGCGGCGAAGACCATGACGGACACGGCGGCGTGCACGAAGTCGATGAACCGGATCCTGTACTCGGCGGCGGCGGCCGCGTCGTCCGGCGGCGCGCCGCCGTCGATGACCCAGAGCCCCCGGCGCGTGGCGAAGCCGTAGCGCACGGCGCCCTTGGCGTCCCGGAAGCCGTCGGTGAAGCTGAGCACGAAGCAGGAGAGCGCGCAGAGCGCGAGCAGCGCGGCGGCCATGGCGCGGTTGGCGCGGATGCAGTGGCCCTGCGCCGTCACGATCGGGGACAGCAGCTGGAACGCCAGCACCGTGCCCGTGGGCAGCAGCGTCGCCAGGTGCGCCGTGCTCTGGTACGTCTGGCTGATGGCGCGCTGGATCGGGCTCATGCCGCCGTCGCCGTCGTCGATCGAGCGCTTCGCCAGCAGCGGCCGCCGCTGCTGCTCGTGGTGGCTGCCGTCGTCGCGCTCGTGCTGTGACTCCACGTCGTCGTGCCCTCCTCGCACTGCTGCCACCGGCTTCGCCATCGCCGTCTTCGATCCCTCTGCACTGCCACCTTGCATTGATCTCTGCTTTACTTGTCAATCGAATCGATCGACACTAACCGACAACCTGATCGATCAGTGGTCTCTTTGCGGCTGCCGATGGAATGGGAGGGGATTTAAAGGATGCGGAAGAACCAGATATGCATGTGCTGATGTGCATGGCGGCGAGTCCGACCGATCGTGTCAGGCATTTTGCGATCTGGCAACGCACTTGGCTTGCAAGGAACAGAAACCTTTCTAAACAAATCGGGGAGCTTGAGGTTGCTTGCACGAGAAACGGCCAAACCGGCCTGAGCTCTTGTGGCTTAATTCGGCCTTCGGTTACTTTCGCCTGCACTCCAGCCATGGCTGAGCGCGCGAGGGCGCCCGACACACACACGCACCACGCCACACGCGCCCGTGGTTGAGTAACGGCAGGGTATACGTGTGTTTGCTCTCTCTGCCTTCTGGCTGGGCGATGGATCAGCGCGTTTTCTTTCGTCATCAGCTAGACGCCTCAATGCCTCATGCAGATCAGGTAAGCTTGTGACGCGCACGGGAAGATTTGGCTGATACTCTCCTCTCTCTCTCTCTCTCTGTCAACACGACAACTTCCTCAGGTTAATCACATTGCACTATCCATCGTCTTCAAATCAAAATGAGAGGAGTATGGCTCCGAGTGATTCCTATGACTTATGCAGCCGACGTATCGGACTCCGGCTGCTCGTAATGTTCCCGAATGATCTGGAGAAGGTTCTATTATTCTTTAATCAAACGAGGTGTGATGATCCACACGAATTTGTATTCCACTTGGCAGCACGAGAGTGGATTGAATGATGTGTAACTTGAACGCATCGATCAGTAAGAGCTCACCGTTTTGTTTATTCGTCACTCGTCAGCAAGCAATGGGCGGAAAACGTTGCTTGCAGGGTGCTTCAAGTTTGTTTTCTACTCATAAACATATAATAATCAGAAAATCCTGACTATCCATGCGCGGGAAAAGCCCATTGAGGCTCCAACAGTTGACTGTCCTTAGTTTTCTGAGGGAAAATAAAATGAAAATTACAATTGTCAACCTCACATATGGACATCCAGCCCAACTCGCCTTAACTGAACTAAGCCCAATGCAACTTGGATCGACTTCTCCATGTTTTTCTCTAGCGCAGCATTCTGAGTATGATTCTCACTCTAGAATGCATTATGAAACAAGACAGTCGTTTGCCTGGCATCGTGCGACCAAAGGGATAATAAGTTAATAACCGATATGGGAACAAATTACGTTAGGCTACGACAGAGGTGAATTGCATTTTGCCAAGACAAACCTCCAGCAGTGGGCCTATTTGCTTTTTGAGACAATAGCGTTTTAACTATGATTCTAAACTCTAATTGTGTTTTCACCATCAATTTTCAGATTTTGCAAGATCACCTTTCAGATTTTGCAAGATCACCATTGATTTTTTAAAAATTGATGGTAAAATCGCAAAACTATTTTGTAAGATCACCATCGCTTTTCGAAAGCTGATGGTAAAATCACAAAATCTAAAACCAAAGGTGAAAACGCAATTAGAGTCTGAAAAGATGGTTGTTTTGCAAATACTCCTTGCCTTTTTGTTCTTTACCCAGCCCAGCAGTGGTGGCTTTCCTGTGCAGAGACATTCCATCACATTGCATTACACAAGCAGCAGAGGATCCTGGATCGGAGAACATTGCAAAGCTGCAAGTGCGACAGCAAAATCCTTTAATCATGTGGTTCCCTTTCTGCATGAATCGATCATAACATGATCAGTGGGTGCACCTTTGTACTTTTTAGGTTAGCCCTATTTGTATCAAAGTATCTTATAGCACATTTCACTCTATCAGCCTAGATTGCCATTTGTTACATTCCTTGATTCAGATCGGTAGACCAGGTTGTGTGCGCATGGTGTACCTATTACAGTGGGCGTAACGTCACTCACCATTGATTTATTGCAGCCACAAAAATTAATATCACCTTTCTTTCCATAAACGCTGGTCTAATGGAGTCTGACAAATTATAAATTATAACCCACTATTTTATTTTACTATTACCTCCTTTTCCAGTTCGTTAAAATGTCAACAATGGGCAAATTGACTCATTTCATCATCAATCAAATTTGACAATGCAGTTGATCGCAACCCTCCACAAAGAATCCAATGGTTGATAATAGGGGCATTTGTAAAAGCGGTTCTGTTTTGGATGCCAATTACAGAATCGGTCTCCTTTTCTGGACTTTACAAAAATAGTCCTGTTTTTTACAACAACAACTAACGGTGTTAAATGGCTTGCAAAAAGACTAATATGCCCTTTGCAAAATCAGTCTTGTTTTTAATCAAAACTTTGCAACTTTGGCAATGTTTTGAATACCAGCAGTACAAAAATTAAATTTATATATTCGAATAAGTTTGTAGTAGAATTTAAATAATTTAAATACACAACATTATTTTTGGAATCTGAACATGATTTTGACAGGCAAAAAAAAAAGTCCAGTGCAAGCCACACTTAGTGCGGGTCCCACCATTGTCTTTACTCTATACTTTCTTCTTTCTAAAAGGTCCCACAATGGACGGTCGTTTTTTTTTTTTTTTTGAGCAAAATGGACGGTCGTCTTCTTTCCCTCGCCGGCATGGCACGCTGGCAGCACGGATTGATCTCCCCCGTAAGGCCTAACTGATCAAATCCCCAGCTAAATCCGGCCAATTACTTGCACCAACACCTCAAATCGGTTGTTTTATCGCTTAATCAGGTCTTCTAGTGCTTGGATTTGCATCGTGAACATACATCTCACATGGCCGTTGAGGCGTCGCCTGGTGTCTGCCCCTGTCTAGCCGCGCTCCGCCCTGGATGAGCAGCACAGCGCACAGGCTTTTGCACGCAGCCCTGCTGCAAGCAAGCAGGCTGCCGTGCCCAGCAGCACGCACTGCCCTGGCTGCGCCCGCGCTCGCCCCGCCCTGCGCCTGTCACTGGCCTCGCCGTGCGCCGCCGGTTCGCCTAGGGTGAGCAGGGGTGTCGAGACACAAAGAATGTTGGGGGTCGACGAACAGAAAGGGCTCCGGTGAAGAAGAACAGAGCAGGGGCAGTCCGGTCTTTTCCTGTTTTTCCAAAAGTTTTCTGATTTGTTTTAATTTGAAAAAAGGGTTTTACCAAACGGCATCTCAAAACAGGACTTGACGACAGCTTTAAGTTCAAAAACAGAATCGTTTTTGCAAAGTCTAAAAAATAAGACCGATTTCGTAATTGGCATCCAAAACAAGACCGTTTTTGCAAATGCCCCTTGATAATATTACACATCAAATAGGAGGGAGGGAGACATATGCCCTCTGTTCCAAAAATCCACTTGCCTTTACTGTGTTATTTTTATAGTCGTATACATATATGTACGCTTTTGTGGAGTCATAGCAAGATATTATCTTTTCTTTTCGAGTTGCATTGCGGGCGGTACGTTCAAATTGTGAAAAACAAGTTGGGACTTCATCATAATAACAAAACACCCAAACCGCAAGGACATGCGGTGGAAAACAACTAATAAGAACATGATGACAGTTACAAAAAGGAGTAACAATAATCCTTCAACCGTGGGCGAGTATTTTTAGGGGAGTCGAGAGGACATCTGGACATGCCCAGAATACCCCTCGACCGCCATTACAATTGAATACCAACAGGTATACAAAGATGTTCAAAGGGTAATAATGTATTTTTGTCCAGAAACGACGTGTAACCCTAATTCTTGGACTCCGGGGCTTCGCTATTTGCTCCATCGCCTATGGTGAGGATGCGGCCACACGAACAATGACGACGGTGTGTACGATTGCGGCGATGACGGATGTCCTCGCCGTTAGTTGGTCCCGATCCCCCAACAATACACATTAGCGATATTGGGGAGGGGGGAGGGGGGATCAAGCTTCACATGAAAAGAAACTAATTAGCATCTGACATGTAGTAATAGTAATAGTAATAGTAATTGGCTAGTAGGTTTTGGAGTTAAGTCAAAAGATGGAATATAATGTTGTGAGAGCAAACAACTTTTTGTTGGAACTTTTGGTTGACCCCCCCCCCCCCCCCCCCATCCTTTACTTACGCTGACGAAGCAACATGTGCAGGGTTGGTGCTTCTTAAGATACTAAGGCCACATTTGGATACGAAGTATTATTTGGAGTTTTAGAAGAAGAAAAAATATGATTGCTTTGGATTTAGGGAAGTACGAGGTGTTTGGATGGAACAAAACTTGTAGTTGCAAAAACATAATATTGCCAATTTTGTAAAACATGGTATTTTAGAAACTCCACCCAAAACTCTCTCTCTCTTTTTTTTTCTAAACCATGGTCTTACTTGGCAATGACATCTAAAACCGTGGTTTCATAATACCATGGTCTTTTAAAAACTACAGCACCCAAACATGGCATAAGGCTAACTAGGATATTAATATTACATTATTTGAAAAGAATTCCATGTTAATTAAACAGCAACAGCTAACTGACACCATCTTTTCACTTTTTCAGCATATATCAATGTCTCAATTTGGAGCCTACACTAATATATCATAAGTTAATGCAGTGAGCTTGTGCCTTGAAATAAGTTCATCTTAAATAAAAAAGTTCATGTGATGCCGAGTTGACAACTTGACATGTCACCTTTTCGTTGTTCAAGGGCTTACATATAGTTCTGGCTCTTTTCGGATCGACGGCGAGAAAATTTCCCATGGGGTACGCTGTCATTTTCTGATAGAGGCGTACTATCCGTCCAATCGAGGCCAAAAGCTCCCTATGCCAGTTCGCTACCACACGTGATCTGATCATTCCGTTGTGATTTAGCCACGATGAGTCGGGCTCTAAACGTACGGCGATTGAGCGTGCGTGGCGATTTGTAGCAGTTCGCCTCACCTAAACGCAAGTTATTGCTAGCTCCTACAAAAGCTCGTGGCTATAAGCTAGATAAAGACCAATAGAACTAGATCCCGGGTCATGGCCAACCACTTCCTGCCAAGCCACCCCACCCCACCACCCACCAAATCTCCAACATGTCTTCTTCCGAAGCTTCGTACCACCTGACGTGACGTAGATCTAAGCATGTGTAAGCTACTGCTGCATACTATACTTTCTTTAGAGAATAGATTTGTGCGACAAGAACAGTCTCATAAGAACGAGTGATCAATTTCACCATGCATGGACGACGGAAAGAAAGCAGGGGAGCTGGCCTGGCTTTTTCCGCTGTGGGGAGAGGCTGCTAGCTCGCCGTAGTAGTATTTGTCGTGCAAGACACTCCACGGCGACCGCATATCTAAAGCTCCCAGCACCTCATCTCATCCCCACTCCTGCCCGGGCCGTGCGCACGCGGTGGAACGTCCAGTTAGAAATTGAGAATCCATCGGGTTGCCCAGTCTCCACTCCACCTGCTCGCTCTCTCCGGTCGCGCGCTGCTCGCGAGCACGCACGCATGACGTCTTCTACGACCTCGTGCTGCAGGGTGGGCACAAAGCTAGGCCTTTCGATCGGATCGTTCTAACGGTACTCCAAATAGCTAAAACACAGTTTTGATTGAGACGACAATTGTACCTTCCCACACATAAGCATGAGTACGCACATATGTGTTTGCTGTGTGGTAGTAGAGTACTATCTTCCAATACAGTCTCACTGGAGAAGGAAGAATTGCGCTGATCGATCTAGCCAACCAACCAGGTTTCAGATTTAGATATTTGCATCAACAATACCGGTTCAGTTCAGCACGGTCTCGCCAGGTCCTAGCCAGTACAGATGAGGAGATGGAGAAGAGAATGCAGGTCCTGCGTGCCGCAACTGTTCTTAACACGGGTAAAAGTACGTACGACGCTCCGCTACCTGGCTGGCTTCACATTAGCAAACCGCAAATGCATCCATGCATATGCAAGTTTGGTGCATGTACTGGTCCTCTTATTAACTTCCTGTAGAAAAAAAATCGAACAAGTTGCAATTTGTGATGGATAGTCAATCCTGAGCATGGAGTTGGTGAGAGAGGTCGTGCTCCGCAGCACCGCTCGCCATCGCCGGCCGGCCCTGGTTTCCTTCTCACGTATACGGAAAATTTTTCGCGAGGCCAGCCTATACGTGAGGACCAAGCAACATGCCATCATCTACCTACTGTGCCATTGTGCGTTTCTTGCGCACACACCTGCACAAACAACACAAAAGAATGCAAAAGCTAGGCTATAGCTATATACTCTCTCTCGTGGCCCATCTATCCTTTCCCTTTGTGGTGCTATAGTGCGGTAGTGCCCCTGTTGATCGGAGATGATCAGCACCACCGTCTTGGGATTTGGGAGGCCACACAGCGAAAAGTTGCACCTGGCATGCGTGATGGATCCCCTGTTCGTACCGGCTGAAGATGGAGAAATCACTGAGAGAGTGAGTAGAGTACGGTGGTGTGTGATCGCAAGTAGCTTTTAACAGGGACAAGCTAGCTAGCGGCTTCCTTCTTTATTTATTTTCTCCCTCTCGGTTCTCTTTCCTTGACCAACCCCCTTTGTTTGTTGTTCCCTCTACGATCTCTGTCGCCTCCACAATATCTCTCTAGAGCCGACCCCAGCCTAGCCTGCTTCGGCTTCTATTAACCCTGCATTCCTCTTCCGGCCGCATGTTGGCTGTCATGGAGTTGCCATAGAGAGCTCGACCAGGCACCCTAGCTTCGTCGTCGTTGCGGCATTCTTGCGAGAGACAGATAAGCAAGCGAAGAAGAGGATGACGTGGTGCAATGGTTTCAACGACGTCCGCGCCGCCGTGGACAACGGCCTGTCCCCGGCCGGCGTCGTGGCCGCCGCGGGGAAGAAGGCGGCGGCGTCGCTCGCCGTCCTTGTCAAGATGTGCCCGTCCTGCGGCCACCGCGCGCAGTATGAACAGGTGCGTCGTAACGCTTGTGTGCTCTCGGGTGGGACCGTGGCTAGCATGGTGCAGGTTTTGGCTCAAGGGGGACCGGGATAGATCATTGCGTAAAATAGGGCACCGTGTTCTGCACACACCTGTCCAACTAATTGTTTGCTGATCTGCATGCGTGTCCAACTAATTAATATCAGGAGGCGACCACGATCCAGGACTTGCCCGGCCTGCCGGCCGGCGTGAAGTTTGATCCGACGGACCAGGAGCTTCTGGAGCACTTGGAGGGGAAGGCGAGGCCCGAGTCCCGGAAGCTGCACCCCCTCGTCGACGAGTTCATCCCCACCATCGAGGGCGAGAACGGCATCTGCTACACGCATCCCGAGAGGCTTCCAGGTAATACGTACGCACCTAGCTACTACCTGGATCGATCAGCAACTTAATTGGCGTCTCATCATTTTGCATGGTTTCAGGCGTGAGCAAGGACGGGCTGGTCCGTCACTTCTTCCACCGTCCGTCGAAGGCGTACACGACGGGGACGCGGAAGCGGCGGAAGGTCCACAGCGAGGACGAGGACGGCGGCGGGGAGACGCGGTGGCACAAGACGGGCAAGACGCGCCCCGTGATGTGCCACGGCAAGCCGCGCGGGTACAAGAAGATCCTGGTGCTCTACACCAACTACGGCAAGCAGCGCAAGCCCGAGAAGACCAACTGGGTCATGCACCAGTACCACCTCGGCTCCGACGAGGAGGAGCGCGACGGCGAGCTCGTCGTCTCCAAGGTCTTCTTCCAGACGCAGCCCAGGCAGTGCGGCGGATCAACCACGGCGGCGATGGCCAAGGCGCCCGCCGGGGCCGCGGCGAACAACAACAACAACCACCCTGTTGTTGTCGACGGTAGCCATCTGCAGGGTGGCACCGTCGTTCTCAGGGAAGCAAATAACGTTGCGGCAGATTTCTACAATCCGGCGATGCTTGGGTATGGCCAGGGGGTCCCAAATAACAGGGCGGACGGTCACTTCATGACAAACTTCGCGGTGCATGCAGCACGGGCTAGCTTTGGACCTTGAATCAGTACAAAAGATTATACCGAAAAACCTATCAATTCATAGGTTAATTAGCTAGGTGGGAAGCAACCATCAACCCGCTTCCGTGGCCTGAAAACTACAGCACAAGTGAAGACTTATCACCATTGGAGTACCTTGCTCCTAATTTGCACTAACTTGACGTTCGTTTATCAACTTTTTACTTCCTTTCTTTTGTATTACTAAGCTGCTATTGCTTTGTTCCGCCACGTTGTTTCAATATCCAAATCATTCATAAACACTGGTTCTGAGTACTTTTGAACCTCGGATAGTCAAATCCTATGTTCTCTACAGCTGCACGTTGCAGTTGTAAACATGAAAATTACACAAGCATCGAACACCAATACAGAGTGACTTGAGATCTACAGACAGTTCCTAGCTGCAAACTGATACAAGTTTGTCGGCGCATGCTAAAATGAACCGCACCACTAAAGAAACGCACAAGCCAAATATTTCACTAAATTAAATGCAATGTTTCACTTCCATCTAAATTGACTCATCGACCCTAAACGCTACAGGAGAAAGCCTCTCAAACATCTGGAGCAAAAGCACGTGGTATTGCAAAGAACTACTACTTGCCGACAACATGCTTTTCATACAAGGCTACGATGTCCTTCTTGTTGGGATTCTTCAACTGAAGCAGCTGAGCCCCGAACCCGTGCTTGGTGAGCTCCTGCTTCAGTTTCGGCACAGTGAACTTGGTATAGTCTTCGGTCTCTGTCCCTTGTTGACTTCCGTTGTAAGTATCTTCACCAAGAAAAACGGATCCACCATCCTCCGTGTGATCGTTTTTAAATGGGCTTGTTGTGCTTTTTGACCGTTTCCTACGCCTCCCATTGTTGTCATCATCGATATCCATATCATGGACAGACTCGGTAGCTTCACCTCTTACACGCCTTGCAGAGGTCTTGAGCTTGCTATCGAGAGCTGTTTCATTGAGCTGAACAGATGTCAGCTCTTGCTGCAGCATATCCAGTTTCCCTTGAGTTGCTTGCAACTGCAATGACAAGGCCTCCGCCCTCTTATTGGCTTCAGCACAAGCTTCACGTTCTGTTGCAAGTAGACTCTCAAGCACTTGGACCGTGCTGGATCTTTGCTGATTATTCCGCTTCAACATCTCATCAATTTCCGTTTCCCGCTCATCAACACTCTTTTCAAGCAATGCGACCTTGGACACAGCATCCATCTCTGATTGATGAAGTTTCTCGATTTCTTCCGCCATCTTAGCCTTATCTCTTTCTAGAGCCTCAACCTGTCGCTCCATTCTTTCTATCAGTGCAAGCCTCTCCATTGAGAGCCGCTGAACTTCACCCTTATCCTTTTGAGCAGAAGCAGCTTCTGCACGGGCTATATCAGCCAATTCTGTAGCTCTTCTGGCCTCCCTTTCAGCTTCCTTGCATCTGATGTCTATCTCATCAAACTTTTTGCACTCTGATAGATACTTCTCCTGAAGATGATTCTTCTCTTGTTCCAGGATCCTCACTTCCTTCTCACGTGACAGAGCTTCGCTTCTAATAGACTCCAGGTTATCCGTCAACATTTTGATCTCTTCCTTCAAAGCCAATGAATCTGACTCGTGGGTCTTCAGCTTTGCTTCAGTAGCCTGAATTAAATCATTGAAGCAATGAGATTATGCAGAGAGGGAGGGATGGAGGGAGGGGAAGGGAGAGGCAAACCTCAAGCCTCGAGATCAAACTTGTCGCGTGAATTTCAGTTTGATTTATTTTTGCATTTAATCTTGCTATTTCCTCTTCCTGTTACACAGAATAAACAAAACTTAAGCAACCAAACATATGCACATATGATTTAGCGAGGAAAACGATATAAAGTGCACCATAGAATGAGAGAAAGGATTACCTTCTCAGACAGTTGGTGTGAAATTTCTGCCCTCAAAGCATCCTCCCTTTCTTGCACCTTCTTATTTGTTCGTTCTTGTGCTACAGCTGCTCTCTGAAGAGCTGCTTTGGCCTCGCTAACAGCAACTTCATATTTCCGTTTCCACTCTGATGCCTCCTCTTGAGCAGACTCAGCCTGTTCTCGTACAGCAGATAGTCTACCCTCAGTAATATTTACCCTAGACTCCATTGAAGCAATTTGGGATTTTAATTTGCTGTCATCTGCTTTTTGCTGTAAAATATTGTGCTCATATTTGTTCTTCCAATCAGTGGATTCCCGTCTTGCAGTTTCAAGAGAAGACGACAAGCCCATACACCTTTCTTCCAACTTGCTACCCTTGTTCTGAAGTTCAGCAATACGACCTGAGTAATCCTTTGAAATTTTTTGCTTATCATTGATAGCTTCCTCATAGCGTCTCAAGTACTCAGCTCTATTATTCTCACTTGCTTCAAGCTGCTTCCTGAGCAATGCCAACTTATCATCACTAGAATTGCATTTCAATCTCAGAGCATTCCTTTCAGCATCTATGTGCTCCAACTGTCTTTTGAAAAGGTCTAGCACAGGCCCAGCCAAGCTGCAGTAATCATTCGCAATAAAATTAGTTTACCATATTATCATTTAAAATTAATAAACACTCAAATAGATTTCAGTGGCGCTTACCACTGATGTAGAAATGTAGCTAGCTTTCTCCATTTCCCAGGACCATAGGACGTTGACTCATACTCTGTGAGTAGACCATCAAGGAGCTGCAGTGAATAAAACAGATAGGCATTAATATAAACATGAAGACCAAAGAAGTTCATAGCTGATTAATTATACCGCAGAGAAGTTCATAGCTATATTACCCTCACTATGTCATCTAACTTTGCATCAGGACGGCTACATGCGATCCGCACTTTCGATTCCATGCTCTGTACTCGGTTTGAACATTGCAAATCAGCCTCCAGAAAAGCATTCCTTTTATAATCCTGCATTCATATGTATATCAGCCAAACAATCAAAACTCAAAAATCGTAATTATGTAGCATATGGTTGGTTCATGTGAAAACAAATACTCAATGTTAGCATTTGTTTGACTTTCAGACATCACGTTTGACCACTCGTCTTATTTAAAAATTTGTGAAAATATAAAAACAAATGAGTCATCCTTAAAGTATGTCTAGTGATAAAACAAGTCATAACAAAATAAATAAAATTTTCATAAATATTTTGACGCAGGCGTGCTCACTTCGAGCAGCATATGGGGATTGATGATATCACCTCAAAGGTCTTCTTGAGAGAACTATGAAGAAGCTTTTCAAATTTTGAACGAGCAGCCCCAGCACCAACAGCAGAAGCATTAAAAGTAGCAATAGCCTTCCTCAGTGCATTTTCATGCGTTTCTCTTAAAGAATCCTGCAAACATGCACAAATCAGTAGAACTTCCAGATAGCTCAAATGAGATATCTAAGGCAACATGCTTATCAGCAACTCCACCTCTTCCACTGGTCTTTTACGGTCAAAAGAAGAATTGTAAGCATCAACAGCAGCATCGTATGCCCTTCGACATTCTGCTTCCTCCACACTCTGCATATTTTCAAACTTGTCAGATAACCTCAGAAAGGACAAGATATCCAGATCAAAACTGAATAGAACATGCACATCAATGAAATAAACGGTCACACATTAAACTGATTTTGTCACTGTGCACTGATACAAACAGTTAAGAATCTTTTCATCATTTATCATTTAAAGATTTAAGTTTTAACCGTCTTTATCTCAATTGCAAATTAAGGCTGATATAGTCCTTAAAACAGAGCTTATCCACTGGTCCTCTGTTCTTAAATACATAACGTTTAGGTCAGTTAAACTAGTTCAAATCACACTAGATTCGTTGTCCTAAACATATATATATGTAAGAACAGGAGGGAGTATAACAAGTCTATTACATCTGAAATTACAAGAAGCTATATTTCGCACATAAAAAGATGGTAGCACAATGTAGAGAGAAGATCCAACATTAGTCACAATGCTGTAATCAGGCTTGACAAACCTGCCATGATGACGATATTACAGGGACAGCACCACTATTAATGGCATCAAGAAATGACTGAGTCAATCCAGCAAGAATGGGGCCAGTCATGGTACTTGCTCCAAGCTGTTTTGGTCTTGTTCGGTCAAGCACAAATTTTGTGAAAGCATCCAGTCCAGATCTGAACTCTGGACGGAAGTTACTCAACTGCAGATAAGGAAGAAATGCATTAAACTAATTGCTTAGACCAATATGAACATGCAATATGATTGTAATCCCCTGAACAGAATGATATTATATAATCTGTAAACTCTTATTCTAAACTCTATTGCCGCTTACTGAACCAAATTTCTCGAGCCCAAAGACATGCATAACCTCTTATTCTCTAATAAGGTTAACTGAGATTCCTGTTACGTAGGAAATAGCCAAAATCCAGCATAAACTGCACTAATGACTTGTCAGAGAAGAGTATTCTCACGTACATGCATTCAAACACTTTAACATTCCGCTATTGATACCAGTGAGAATATTGACATCTAGCAAAGGAACCACACAATAATTACACATGTTTTTTACGCAACTCATAAAATATGCCATGCTGAGTATTTTAGTACAAGGACACAATAGCAGTCTGTTCACTACAATTCAAAACAAGCAATGGTTACCGGAAGTTGATCAAGACGCTGGAGATCTTTCTCATTGTTCACAGGTCGCACAAGCGTAAAGCATTCCCTATCTGGAAAAAGAGCACGGATGGACTCCCGTATCTTCCAGATGAGCATTGCGGAAAAAGAAACAAAAGATGCATCAGGACAGTCTGTGTCAGGTTATTTGAGTAGAACAAGATTTCAAGCAAAAAGAAAAGAAACCACTACTATACCGCATTCTTTGCAGAAACATCCCTTGCTCCACCTTGAACAGGCCTAAGCGCAAGTTCAAGATAATCTCGCGGAGTAATTTTTCTGTTGT
Organism: Eragrostis curvula; assembly: GCA_007726485.1. Taxonomy (NCBI): domain Eukaryota; kingdom Viridiplantae; phylum Streptophyta; class Magnoliopsida; order Poales; family Poaceae; genus Eragrostis; species Eragrostis curvula. The sequence continues at coordinate 39,385,143 of CM017445.1, read as the reverse complement.
CTTCTGTCAAATCCAGATAGAAGTCCTGTCGGAAAGGAAGCAGCATGTCATTTTAAATGAAAGATGTTTAATGCATAAAAGGGACTTGTTAGACACCTTATATATTTCCCGGAAGCTGGAACATGAAAGATGTTAGGGACTCTAGCTAACAATGTTCATATCAGGACCCAGAAAAAAAAAACGTGCATGTTGATATCACGATCAACAAAGTAAAACAATCACTCAGTATCTTACCCTCAACAACCAGACAAAGACAGGTGAAAACTGCCCAAGTTCAGATGCAGTAGACTGGCCACCTGAGGCCCTGACACGTATATGCTTTGTCATCTCCGTGACCAGTGAAAGACGATCCAATGCGGCTTCATCTATACCTCCCATCTGGAAGAATGTACAAAAGACTCAGCAATTAGCATCCCTCAATATGACATACTACAACAGAAAATTTGAAGCAATAAAGTATCAGTCTACTATTTCCTCAGGATTTCAAAGATGTAGAGCACAACTCACTGATTCAGAAATGTACCTGGTTGTATATGAACATGCTTGACAGTAGAACGGCCAAGGAAAATATTTGTATACTATACGTCCCCTGTCAACAAGGAAACAGTGAAAGTAAATAAATATTTTCTACAACATAAAACCGTCTAATAAAGATTCAATAGGAAAATAAATGAGACAGACGCTACACAAAATTATACTTCACCACATTATCTTAAAAAAAATTATACTTCACCAAAAATTGAGGCTCACCCAAAAGGGGTCGTCCATTTATAAGTTCATATCATCTGACACTGCTAAGAGCAGATCATTATCTATGAAAGGAGTTAATTAAAAGGTAGGTAAAGCAAACATACCGTTTGGTCATAAGCATCGATTCCTTCAGTGTCCAACAAAACAAGACTGTATTCAGTTCCATCAAGACCAGTTCTCTTCAAAGGCGTGCTCCACATCCAAAGTCCCTTGGTGCAGGGTCGATGTGTTGAAGCCACTTGAAAACCACTGCTGCGACCCAGAAGCTACAAAAGAGGCCTTATTTCAATGTCTGATGCAAAGTAAAATGAAACGAACACACAACAAAGCAACGCTGATCTCCATTAAATCTGATTACACTGTACATAAGGAGGGCTGCGTGGTTTCAAATTTCAATTAACTCCTACCTACCACTTTCAAGCAATAGACACGAATGCATGTAAAGAAGCAATAGAATGCACACTTCTAAGAATCCAAAGAAAACATTTAAACTACAAGATTCCAGATTCTAGAACCTAGCACATTTAGAAGCAATATCAATTTCACTCGTCAAATTTCACAGTTGACAACTAATAAAATTTCTGCAGAGGCAAAGCCACGGAAAGACTCCATGCTAACATATATTTAACTGAAATCAAAAGATTAAAGCAGCTGACGAGACATGCCCAGAACATTGACGAGAAATCGGATAAGCACACTACAAAATATTACACTGAAACATGGGGAAAATGAATATAATAATGTGGCAGTTCAGGTTTATATAATGCCCCTCAAACCCACCAATAGAATGTTGATCACACAATCTTATTATTGAATAATTGGCTGTGGTTGTTTTTGGATCCAAATTGACCTATAAGACGTAGAAGCCTAACAAAAATTTAACATTAGTTCTTAGTTTTTCCATATGGCTATTCATCAGAATCTAGTACAATAGCACTAGCTCTAATGTGACAACAGGGTACATACCTAACCTAAATATGAGGTTAAACTGATGGATCATGAAACAGATTAATTTTCATGCAACACACTATATAATATGTCAACAGATTACGGTATTTATGTAATAGCATTTTAGCAACATACAACTAAATGTGTTTATAGTACGATTAATTGCATCAATACATAATTTCTCTCCTTTACAAGTTCTAACTAAATAAAATAAATGGATCAACGGCATGTCAAGGTCCGTAGGTGCATAAACAAACTTCCTGACAGTTTTTGTCCTAGTGCGGTTGACTGTTTGTCGGCACTTGACGGATGCACCCAAGAACTGCTACACAAATGAGTTGTGAAGCAATTAAACACAGGTTTGCAATTTTCACAATCCCTTTGTATAATTTATGACATATAACAATCCTGCAAGTCTGTAAGCACCAACCATTGCTAGACCACTCTAGTACCAGAACAAACAAATTCACAAGCCCAAATGTAGCTCCAAGTGATGAACCACATTCGAAACCCTGATCTAATGACCAAGTCCTCACTGAAACAAACGCATCTAATAGATGAGCACAATGTATTTTCGATCTTCACTATTGTGTGCGCAGTCAGTCAAGCCACACACATCGCAAATATTCGAGTTTCCACTTAGTTTCCTTCCTAGAACCGGAGACACTTCCAAGTTGAAATCACCTAATTCTTCAGGCAAACAGCATCGCGACATCAGACAAAATGTGGGCAAACGCGCTAATTTCACCAGCAGATTAACCCTAGAATCAAAACATCACCCTGCCTATTGTACAACTAGAGTAGCCGAATTCGCCACTTTGACTGCCAACACGCGCATCAAGCATGAATGCATTAGCGCATCGTATTTCGGAGACAACGCCAAACCCTAGCCTCGTAAATAACCGATAGCCAGACCAGGAATTTCTTCCCCAAACCTAAGAGCACCCTGTCCAGCGCGTACCTGGTTGAGCACGAAGCTCTTGCCCTGCCGCGCGCGCCCGCAGACCGAGACGACGCCGATGGGGCCCTTGACGAGCTGCAGCGCCGCCACCGCCTCTGGGTCCATCACGAACTTGCCCTTGTCGTCGCAGTACACCAGCCGCAGCGGCCGCGAGGGGCCAGCGGGGCCGTCGCCGTTCCCGACCGAGGGCGAGGCGTCCGCCTCACCGGCGCTGGGGCTCCCCCCGCCGCCGCGGCGGAGGCCTAGCATGTTCAGCATCTCGAGTTCGCCGACGGCAAGGGGTCGTGTCTGGTTCCGCCTTTCAAAAATGGGAAGAGGGAAGAGAATCGTTGGGTTAAGCAAACGAAGGACGACGACGCGGCACAGTTGGGTTCGGCGGGGACGTGTGCGATGAGTCGGTTCCACCTGCGTCTGAAGCGTGGAAGCCACGCGGACGCCTTTTGGGCTTGACGCGTTGGTTTCCTCGAAGAACTGAGCTGGCCCGGTTTGGCCGGTGCAGAAAGCCCCTCCAGGCGACTTGTACTTTATTCACATTTTTTTCTCCAGGATCAAGCAAAGTATATCGGGCCAATTTAAATTCTTTTTGGCCTGAATCAAGTTATGGGTTGCAACGCGATATAGTATTTTTTCGGAGGCAACAGGCAAAAATAATAATACTGCTCTTATCATCATGATTTCGACGAACCATGTGTCATCTCGGTGAGATGTGAATCCGTGATGCGTGCGACAGTATTTTCTTCTCTCTCTCTATGTCGAACCGGGGAACAAAATACATAACGAGGCCATGTCATGCCACGAGGCACGAGCTATCGGTCTATCATCTATGGCCAATGAGGCACTGTGAAAAGGGTCTTAATCTAATGGTTAAGATTTTCAAATAGCATCTTTGAAATTCTGAATTCGATTCCTCCTGAGAGCGAATTTTCTAGTATTTAACGGTTTTGTGCTTTCAGCGGTAGGCGATGTGGCCGTCGACAGCAAGGCGTCACCGGTGAATTCGCTAATCTCGAGAATTTGCCGGCTCAGTCTTCGAAGATGATTATAGAGGTAGGTTTTGCGTATGTGTGTTCATAGAGATGAGTGTGCATGCGTTGTAAATGTCTAAGTTGTACTGCGTAAAAAAATAGACATTGTTCTCGTTGTCACGAAGCAAAAAAATAAAATAGTAAAATACACCCCAGGTCCTTAAACTATTGGTGGATGGTCATCTAGGTCTATGAACTCTTAAAGTGTCCACCTGGGTCCTTAAACTATTTTCGGATGGTCATTTAGGTCCATAAACTCTTAAGTGACCACCTGAGTCCATAAACTATTTATGTTGTGTTAACTAAGTCCATTTTTTAGAGATGAAAACATCCAACCTGGACATGATGGCGTGGAGACATATGGCCTGTAGGTCCTTCATTTTTTTTCTTTCTCACCATCACGCGTCGTTGCAGTAAGCATGTACCCATTGCTGGCACTACCACATGTGACACTGGATGAGGTGTATGTGAGCCGCGGGGTCATAGAGTGACCCTATTTCTACGATCTATGGAATGAAGAGAGTGACCCTACTTCTAAGAGCGACCTCGCGCTAGAAGAAACAGTGGAGGTGAGTGCATCAACAGTAACAACGCCATGCCTTCGGAGTAATGTTGCAGTGAGAATCCCAATGCCTGGTCCCTTGCATCGTCAATCGCGACGGATACTTTGACGATGTGTGATGACAATATATAATTGCTTCAGGTGAGGGTGAGATGCTTGGTAAAGAAAAAGAAGTGAAAAGACTATATGCTAATATGTCTCCTAAATGTTAAGAATTCATGATTGACACAACATAAATAGTTTATGGACTTGATTGACACAACATAAATAGTTTATAGACCCATGTGGATCACTAAAGAGTTCGTGGACCTAAATGACCATCCAAAAATAGTTTAGGGACCCAGGTGGACACTTTAAGAGTTCATAGACCTAGATGACCATCGACAAATAGTTTAAGGACCTGGGGTGCATTTTACTCAAAATAAAAATAGTTGATCGAAATGGTCAGCGAAAAAAGGAAATGGCATTTGGAGCTGCAAATCTGCAAGCAGAAGTGTTCTCTACGTGACTACGTGGCCCTGTTCTTTTTATACCACTCTACATGGGCCTTCTTAAAACTGCACATTTCCTCCTTGGGCCTCCATAAACTGTAAACTCCGTTGGCTTCATGGACTTTGTTCGCAATGTTCTCGCGTTCTTTGCCCCAACTCCGTTCTATGCTCCCCCAAAGCAACACGTTTGCATTAGCACAATATTAGATTAGAGTATTAGACAATCTTTGAATAAAGCTTGCGTCTCAAAATGTCCATTCCAGGTGTAACCTTTCCTGTGCGTATATCAGCGGACACCTCATGCGCATCGGTTCAGGGCAAGGAGCATGATTTATTCCCATATATATATGTCCATTATTGGTTCACCGTATCTGCAAAGTAAAACTGTCTGAATCAAAGGCACGTCCCATCGATACCAGATTAGCAAAAGATGGTCTCCCGAGTCTCACGTGGCCCTGCCAGAATTGCCCTGCTAAACTCCTTTTATGCAGCGCCATTCGCGACAGAATCTTACAGACGCCGTTTGGTCGGGTCATCGGTGCTCCTACCTCCATCATTCACAGTTTCCTGGCAAGCAGCCATGCTTTGCAGTCAAATCTGAAGGTTACTGGCACTACTACTTCATCCTTCAACAGTAACGGAACACTTATCCTAGCTGTTGCGGCACATTGTGCTTTAAGAAATGGAGACAGCACTGGGTTGGATTTGCAAGAGAACACCTCTAGATTTAGTACAGCTGATCCTTATAACCCGGGAAAGTGAAGGGAGTAGGCCAATCCAGAGGAAGTGAAAGCAAGATGCTACCAGACAAAAGGTTCAGCTCAAAAAAAACAAGGCTCAAGCTGACACTAATTTCCATGGTGTTTGGCATACAAGACGCATAGCTAGGCTCCCCTATCTGATTGCCTAGAGCACTTCGCTTCACACTCCTGAAAAGTGTTTGTAGTGCTTGTAGAAGAACCTAGCTTAGCTACGAGTAGATTGCAATGTTTCGTTCAATTTTTGGTGGAGACAAGACAAGCGTCATGCTCACTAACGAGGCTGTTCGTTGCATGGGGTCTAAAATTTAGAGGGAAGAATTTTGTCATTTAAGAGTATTAAATAAAGTTTAATTACAAAACTAACTGCATAACCCTTGGTCTAAATCGCGAGACGAATCTAACGAGGGTAGGTAAACCGTGATTAGACGCTGGTACTGTAGCATTACTGTAGCATCATTGTAACAAAATATAGATTAATTAGGCTCGTTAGATTCGTCTCGTAAAGATGTACCTATCTGTAAAAAGGTTTTGTCATTAAATTTTATTTAGTACTCTTTAATAATAAGATTCTCTTTGATATGACAGGTCTAAATGCTAAATACTAAAGCAACGAACACCCCCAATGTGTCGTTCTGTATCCTGGGGCTGGGGTTAAGGCTTTTGCATATTATGCTCCCCTAAGAAACCTATACTCAATTTCCTGCCTTTTTATTCCCCGTCAGCAATTAAAAATTCCCACAACAGAAGACATTAACAAGTTGTTCCGTAGAAGAATGCTGCCGCCTTGCCTGTCCGCCATTCACTCATACAAATGTATTAAGAAACCCACAGCAGATCAAATGAAGTAAATCAATTGGCCTAACAAAAAAAGAATGTAAAGCCACAAGCAGATTAAGAAAAGAAATAGCTACTACAGGGAGCAGCTGTCCAGACAGACCCTACACAAGATCCAAATTTACACGCCCTGATCAAGGCGATCATCAGAAACCTGCTCGATTGATGCTTCAACTTTTTCATCATCAGCAACAACACCACTGGACGCGCTTGCCTCACCGCACGTCTTTAAATGGGGAGCACGGTTTCCGGGCGCCCTATACTTTTTGCGATGTGTGGTCACTCTCGCGCTCGACCTGCCAAGATCTGCCGGCCAGTGGCTGCCGGCCGTCGCAGACGGGGGTGTGCTGCTGACGCTCGAAGCAGTCCATCAATAAACGCGCGCGCTGCGCCCGCCCCCCGGCTGAAACGGGCAATCTCCTGCGCCACCTTTCGAGCGCGCGCGGGGCCGGGTTGGCGATTGCTCGTCTGGTCCATCTGCATCTCCATGGACGATGCGGGTGATGCGTAGCATGGTCCTGCAGCTAGCTACGTGTTGGTGTGGTTACACATTTGAGTCTTCATGGGCTGCCAATGCCATGACCAACTCTGCAGGTGTAGATCAGATTTGTAGAGGTAAGAGTGGTAGGGCAGTAGGAGTATTGTACTCTAGGCCCGTAGCTTCATGTTAGTTTGTGAAGTGGTTTGCGTGTCTGTGCAAGTCCCGGATTGCCCGGGAATGCGCGCTTTGGGTTCTGAGCTTCGTTGGGTTAGTTGGAGGACTGTCCGGTCTTAGCGTAACAGGATGGCATTACCACGCACTACTACTCCCGGACTGTACACATTGCACTTTCTGAATGTTATATAGACAACGGCACTGTCTGGACGTTTGTAGTACGTGCAGAGAAGCGTGTCAATTAATTCATCATTACAAGTACTAAGGCGTGTGGTCACCTGGGCTAGCTTGTTTGATGCTGCATCGCTGTTTCCTTTTGGCTTTGATATATATGGGCGCAAAAGTGGGGATACAAATGAATGGCTTTTATACAATCTGCAGCGTTTGCTAAAGCTGAAAGGACGTGCAGCCTTTTGCTAAACCGGGGATCAAGATCATTAGGTCGAGTTAGTAAAGTTGGGACAACACTCTTTGTATGGGCTAGGGTTATAAGCTTGATCGAGAAGTTTGATATGATGCCACTTGCTCAGATGAGGCACTTATTTCGTTTTGATCATTGTCGTCGGTATCTTTATGATCCACCCTTTGTTGTTTCTCCCGCAATGGGAAAACCTTGCCCTTGAAGCGGGTACCAAAGAGGCATTTCGTGAGCACCCTGCAAGGGCGTCTTTCAATGGAGCAACGACTTTTGCTAGCTTTGATACGGTAGATGCTTCTTTTGCGTAAACTAGCTATCCATGCATCAGTTCATATCTTTAGCCGTTGGGGTCGGTCCTTATAACTGCCGCCACCTCTTTCTCGATGTAGGCAATATCAAGCTCATAGCCTCATAATTAACCATTGCTCCATTAGTCGCCAAAGCGCACTGATAATCCAATCGTACTGCTTAAAAACTACTTGAAAAAGTAGTAGAATGATGGTTTATTTGACATGATCGCAGTCTATCGACCATAGTCCTTAGCCAATCCATAGATTCCTTGTCACAAATCACAACCCAAAAGAGAGCACTACTGATGGTGCAGCACGCATGCAAGAGCATGAAGTAGTAGCTGGCAGTAAGTAGCTTGCCGTTCGATCTCGTCTATTCATTGTCCTAGGTTGCTATTTCTTTCCGCCTCCAAAGAAGAGAGACATGCCGGGCCTCAATGCCCTGGCAGACGGTTTGCAAACCAAATCAGTACACAACACACATGTGCTACATCCCTACTACGTATACATGCATATACAAATTTCTTTTCTACTATATGCGTGTTACAAGGGCTGCGTGCATGGTTTAATTTTGTCTTAAGGACTAATCAGAGACGTGCAGTTGGTGTAGTACTAGTACATGCTTTCAGCTCGTCCAACGCCTGCTGCATGCTGAAGGAGTAATTCGGTAGTCCCATCATCTGCATGCGGCGTCCAGAGAAAAAAAAATATTTATCTGCTGATTAATGTTTATTTTCTTTTATCTCGGCATGCATGCAGTCCTCTGCGATTGGAGTATCTCTGCAACGTGCAGGCATGCACCTCGCAGAATTCACCGGCCAAACTTGTTTTCAAGGTTTGACCAAGAGCTTTCTTTTACCGTATCTGGAGAGTAGATGTTTTCATCAACAACAAAAAAGAGAAGTATTCGTCCATGAATACTAGTTATACTATAGTACATCCAACTGTTTCGATATTGCACCGCCATCACGTACGGGCCACCGGCCACAGTAGTGTCCCCTGCGCCACCAATATACACTATACGGGTCCATCGTAGCAGGGCAGTAGCTCGTACTCAGTCGGCAAGACGGCAATAGTACCAATTTTACTTCCCTTACAAGTGGTAACATTGATCAGCAACGTTTGGGTGCTTTGTTAATTAGCACACGCCTTGTCCTTGCCTGGCCATTAATCCTCCATCAATCACCGGGACCCGGCAGCAGCCGGCAGTGCGATTTATGGGGGTATTGAAAGCGAGCATTGCAGCGCGTCGGACACAAGGAAAGCGACGTGTCCGTCTCACCGGATCAGCGATCTGGCTAGCCCCCACCGCGTTCGGCCGAGAGGCTCGGCACCACGCATCGGCAGGGCCCGGCCAGGGTGGAGGCGGCGATGGATTGGGCAACAGCACGATCAGGTCAGGGACGACGACACGTACGTAGATCTCTACTTACTCCTACGTCTTTGCATGCTGGAAAGTGCATATACAGTACGTACTCCTACGTCAGGAGTAAATCATAAGACTGGAAAGTGCATATACAGTACGTACTCCTACGTCTTTGCATGCTGTACGTGTGTTCTCGCTCAAACAATTTCTCATTTACTTACAACGGGTCCACGTCGGATCATGTGAGATCACGGGATCTCGCTGGAACGTTGCAACCAGGTCCCTCCGGATCATGCAAATTCGCACTCTATGCTGGCCGGAGATTTTTCAGCCAGCCGCAGCTAACGTCGGCCGCCCGTGTCCTGTCTGTGGTTTCTTTTACCGTGTCGTGTTTCTGGTGAAGATTCGGCTGCTTGCTCGCCGCTGGCGCTGGGCCAAAGTTGCCAAGTTTCGGCACGGCGACGAGAAAGGCCAGCGGGTGCTTGCGACACGAGGAACCTGTCTTTTCGTTCTTGCGCGTAAAAGTGCCTTGTCTCCACGTCACGGACAGCAGGTGGTACGCTCTTGTAACTCGAAAAAGGTTTGGCCTTTTCTCTCCGAACACAGAGGGCGCCACTTTTATCAGGACGGGCTGCCGCCGTTCTTGATTCTCCTCCCGTGAAGGCAGCGCACGCGCAGCGACGTCCTCTATCCAGTTCCGTCTTGAATTATCTACAACCTCCATGTCAAAATAGATGACGTTTTTGACTTAGGCATGGAAGCAAGTAGGAGTAGCACAGCGCAGAGAGCAGCAGAGAGTTACTAATCGCTTCTGTACAGCTTAACAGCCTTAACTCCTCACATAATGTAGTCTCGTACTACGATGAATCCATCAACATGACGTTGCGATCACACGGTTAGCTTTCGTTGTCTCTCACATGTACACCTGCGGCAAAACGGGGCATCAAACGGCCGCCTTCGCCGTCGCGGCCACGTAACGGCGATCGCTCCCCCGCGCCAACCACAGACATGCGTGTGCTTTGCCATGGAGTCGGCCTTGCCTCACCCAGACTGATGATGGCAAACCGAGGCGGCGCGAAACGAGGGAACACGAACGACTCGCGCAATCATACGGCGAATCATGGCGAGCGCCCGTGCCGCGCGCCGGCGCTGTCGCGGTCGCGTCACATGCGCGGGGAAAGCGGGCGGCGAGCCCCGCCTGCTGCTGTGCTGCCTGACTTCTCCACGCGGAGACGCAACGTACCCCGTCTTTCCTCTGCCCCTCCTAGGCGCGTACGTGCGGCAACCAGAGCATCCGATGAAAAAGGGCAACGGCTTCGGGATCTTTTCCGCGCGCCGCTCGCCGGCGTGCTTCGCTCCGACGAAATCCGATGAATGCGACGTCGTAATCCAATGTTTCGCATCGGCGCGAGAGGGGAATACGAACCAGACCAGTTTTCGGGCTACAGGGATGATTAACGTGACGTTTTCCAGACCAGTCGGTATTATCAGCAGTAAATCGAACAGGAGACCAATTTGTCTGCCAGTCCTGTCGTCATTAAGCAGTTTTCGACGCTTGGCCCGCACTGAAAACCAAGTCGCACCGGTGTTTATTTTAAGGATTTCTCTGTTCAATACCTGGTCATGTCACGTTAGGACATGTACAACCCACAGACGGCGGGTCGTTTGTAGAATCTTGAATTTATCATGCAGACAGATATAAAGATAGCTCATACAACCTACAGACAAAGTCTGTCTATATGTTGTTTAATGCTTTACCCACATAAAAACGCGCGGGATCCGTCTGTAAGCTGTACAACCCGGATGCCTTGTCTGCTTGGCGTTGGGCAACGGGAGGCAGCGTCGCCTCACCAGGGGCGCGTTCGACGTTTTAGAGCCTAAAATTTAGAGGGGTCTAAACAAAAAGAATTTTATCTTAAATAAAGTTTAATTACAAAACTAATTGCAGAACCCCCCCTCTAAATCGCGAGACGAATTTAACGAGGGTAGTTGAGCCGTGATTAGACGATATTTACTGTAGCATCACTGTAACAAAACATAGATTAATTAGGCTCATTAGATTCGTCTCGTAAAGATGTACCCATCTGTAAAAAGGTTTTGTCATTAAACTTTATTTAATACTCCTAAATAATAAAATTTTCTTTAGAGCTAAATTTTAGAGGGGTCTAAACAGGTGCGCCGAACGCGCCCCAGGCGACGCGAGTGCCGTCTCTGGGCAGACGCAGGGTCCGAACTGCAAAAGTACCGGTACAGAGACGGAGGATGGAGACCGGTTGTACATGCCCTTATTTAGTGTGGACTTGACGTCGGAGTACATGTCGTGCCTGTTGGTCAAATCGCACCAGTGCCATTGACCGAAGAGTAAATACGAATCTCTCTCAGAGGAAAAACGAAACTCAAAACAGAGAGGGGGGCCAGTGTGGATGAAATGAGATTTGTTCGTGCTTAAACGATCTTGCTCCGTTCCGTTTTTGCTAGTGGAACTGGTCAGTGTTTTCATGTCCTGGTGCCGGCACAAAGCTCGAGTCAAACAGCTCCGCTTTGCTCCGGTCGGAAAGCCGACCCGACACGGGGGCCCCACGGATCAGGACGCGTACAAACGTCCCCCATAATTCTTGCTCGGGCGCGCAGAGGCGAGGCGAGGCCCCACGAGCGGCACAGGCGACGCCGACGCGTCCTTTGATCGAAAGCAAACAACCGAGCGCAACAGCGGCGACGCAGAGAGCTTCAGCAAGCAAACAGCAGCAGCGATCAGGATCATCACAAACAAACGCCATCGCTGGTGCACGCCACCTCTGTCTCTCTGCCTCTCTCTCTCGCTTACGAACAAACACGCACACTTCCGGAAAAGCAGAGCGGCTTCTCCCGAGCCCGTCTTGTCACAACTCACAACTGATGTCTCGCCATTAACGCCCAGCTCGCTCGCTAGCCTCCCATCGCAAGCCAACAAGGCTTTTTGACTGTTGAAGTGACTTTGATCAGCTGTGTGCGCGCGGCGGGTCCCGGGCACCAGCGGCCAATCCGTGGGGTTCCCAGGAGCCTTTGCCTGCCTGCTTGCCTGACAGCCAAAGCGAGAGCAGCAAGCACGGGGGGAACAGCTCTCGCTTGGCCCGGTCCGTGGTCCGTCCCGTTCGATGCCGTCCGTTTTTGTTTCCAGCCACTACGGAGTACTCCGCCATTCTACCAAAGCTGCTAATCAGAGTACTCGAACATGTTTTAGGCTAATTAGGTCCTGGCAAATGTTGAGGACACTCACGCTCCGGTCAAATGAGGGAGACACTGATGCCGCCCGTCCTTCTGTTGTGGTCAAGTGAGATAGTAAGCAATGATACGAACATGACTCTGTTTCACATTTCATGACAGGCGGTTTACGGTACGTACTGGTAGCCGGTGGCGTACGAGTATTCACCCGGGGCCGGCAGATGGAGATACGGAGCAGTACTAGTAGGCGGTGGCGTACGAGTGGCAGGCGCTCGTGAGCGAAAGCAAGAGGGAGGAATCGGGATGACGACGACGACGCATGGAACAATGGGACGGACCGGATACGCGTGCGTGATCCGCGGGAACGGAACAGAACAAGCGCGCGGGCAGTCCGCGGAAGAGGAGGGTCCCCGTGCCATGCGCGCAGCAGAGCAGAGACCGCGTGCGGCAGCGGCAGCTTCCTGCAAACGGCAGCCCGATAAAAGCGAGGAGAAAGTTGGGGTGGGACGTCGTCACATCAGTTTCACTCGCTACTGCCTACTACGCCGCCTGGCTAGCCTACACGCTGATGTCCAGGGCCTCTTTTTTCACTCGTCTTCTTTCCCATTTCCATCGTCTCGCCCACAATTTTTTTCCCTCTCTTTGCAGTCTGCAGTCTGCACACCACGCCTCTCCCTGTCCACTGGCTGGGTGCGACGACGATCCGTCGAGACGCCCTCTCTCGCTTTCGACCTGGGATGATGTGTACGCATGGGTGCATCTGGCGTGGTGAGCCTGGAGTCTGGTGACTGTGCGCTGCCTTTGATCTTTTCCGCCTCCTCCTCTCTTTGTACACTGGCCCTGGCCTCTTTGGAGAGCGGTGGCAGCGACAGCGCCATCAAATTTGGCAGCGGCAGCCAGGCCAGCCATGGGGGCCAGCAGCGGCGTCAATAGTCCTACGACAAGCGTGTCATGGGGGTGCCATGCCATCAATATTTTGTTTCTTTTTGAGGTGGGAGCAACGTTTTCCTTATCGATGCAACCGTTCTAACCGAACCGGACCGGTAAATCCAGTTATCGGTCGGTAACCAATCAAACCGATCAAAACCAATAAAATTCGTCAAACTTTCAAATTCATTTCAAATTCAAAATTAAAAATCAGTAAACCGAGGAAACCGAACCGGACCAGTAAATCCGGTTACCGCGATAACCGACCGGTTACGGACGGTTTTGCAAACCATGGGTGGGAGTAGTACGTAATGCATGCAGCGCACCCTGGTACGCAGGCGTTTTACGAACCGGTACTCTACACCTGAATGAACCCAGATGAATCTACTGCTCGATCCATTTTCACGCAACGATTGCCTGCGTGCGTTTGATGCTACTCTTGCAAGCATCAGTTGTAAGGGACACCACATGCATCTACCTGTGACGGCCAAGTTTCCTGTTTAGTGTAGACCGAAACATGCACCACGAATAGTAACCGAATGTGTTTTCGTACGACCATGCTAGTTTTACATGATTTCCATCAGACAAGATAAGAAGAAGGAAACCTTTCCTCCTCCAAGCAGCAGCAAGCGTACGGCGCGTATTAAAAACTCGACAAATCGAATCGCCGCCTTAAACCACGATTTGAAAGGGCCACATGCGATGCGGTGCACGGGTGGACCACCGCGCCCTCGACACCGCCAATAATGGCGACGTGTCGTGCCAACGCACGGATATCAACCGGGCTCCTTGCTTGCACCACTCGAGCAACAGCTCAACCAACACAGCTCTCTCTGCTGTCCGAGAGAGCCTGAAAGGCAAGAGGAGGCAGACAGGGACACGCGCAAATGGCTACAGGGAGTTGATAGTTATGGACGCCCGGGCTGCAGGCAGGAGGTACGGACCGGACCGCGTTGACACTTTGACCCCCCCTCGCCTGAGCGGTCCAGTAGACAAATTTCCGGGTTTACAGCAACTGAATTACGGAGTGGTATTGTACGAGTATACATGCACAGACAACGGTGAAGTACTAGGCAGGTACAGCTTCCATAGGTACAGTACCGTACTGCTACTGCTAGTCGATGTTTGTACTCCACTGTTAAGGATAAGCTACACCGACGTCTAAGGTTTACTCGACCGTGTCGGCACAAGTCGACGTAAGCCAAACGAGAAGTACGCCTAGAAACTCCAGGGTCTTAAAGCTCTGAAAATCGTTTTCTCTTGATACTACGTTTTTCAGTTGTACTAGTACGTGGATCACCCACAATCTGGCCATTAATACGATGTGTCACGTTAACTAGTGGTGATACCGCATTAATGTTCGATGCAGTGGGCACTACAAATGGGTTCACCTATGGGCTTTGCCAAATGGGTTCGATGCAGTATGATCAAAGCTCGCAACCGTTCTTTGCCACATACATCAACCGGAAACGGTATATCTTCCCCAGTTTTTATCGTCAAAGACACAGTCTACGCTTTCCTGTACCGGTAGCAGTTGAGTAGAGGAAGAAAAGTGAGTCGTATCAGTCGTAATCGTACCCAATAAGACTATTGTTATACCCGTACTCGTACTCCTCTGCTCCAGTCCACCACCCTCCTGCAGCTGCACTGATGTCCGTATCCATCCATCCATCCACACCACACCATCTCTCTCCTCTGCCGCCCCCGCCTGCCTGCTCCGCTCTGCGCCACCACTGTGCGCGGCACCCGCCTCTTCCGCTCTCCTCTTTTTCACCTGCCCCTCTCTTTACCAGCCCAGCTGCTGACCGCCCCCCTTTTTTTACTCCCAATACCGCAGCGACAAACGAAGGCGTACAAGTACTCCGTATTTTTCCTTCATTCATTCACTCATTTCTACGGGACACAGACAGCGCGTCCCCCCTCGCCCTGCTTCTTTTCCGGACCGCCGCTGCTGCTGTTGCCGCTCACAGTCACACACACACCCAGCCTCTTGTAGCTATAGGTAGAGTAGCTAGGGAGTACTAGCTGCCTATAGCCTCACCCCCATACCCCACCATTCATGGCCATTCCCACGATGTGTCACCCCACAACACCGCCCTCTCGGCCGCTCCTGCTGCCTCCCTAGCTCAGCTAACCTTCCCTTCCTCCCCCCACCACCGCGCCATCCTCATTAATCACTTCGCTCGCCTGCGCCGCGCGCGACCGGCTCCCCTGCTGCTGCTGCCTCACTTCTCGTGCTCCACGCCTCTGTCGCGTCCAGCGCCGCCACCGCCGCCGCCGACGCGATGGCGGGGATCGACCTCAACGACACCGTGGAGGAGGACGAGGAGGAGGCGGCGACGACGACGGCCTCCAACGCCAGCTGCGGCTCCATGTCCCGGAGCAGCTCCGCGGCCACGGGGACGCCGCCGCCGCCGCCGCCGCCCAGCCGAGGCCCGGCGCCGCGGTGTGCCTCGAGCTGTGGCACGCCTGCGCCGGCCCAGTCGCGCCGATGCCGCGGAAGGGGAGCGTCGTCGTGTACCTCCCGCAGGGCACCTCGAGCAGCTCGGAGATGCCGCGTCTGGCGGCGGTGGCTGTGGCGCGCCGGTCCCGGCCGCCGTGCCACCCCACTTGTTCTGCCGCGTCGTCGACGTCACACTCCATGTGCGTGCGGTGCTACCGGCTTGCTGCTTCTACTACACTTGCTATGTTCAATGTGTCAGTTGCTCTGTTTGGTTTGCTTCAAGAGTGAAGCTTGATTGGGTTTGGCTGCGTGTTTCTTGCAGGCGGACGCGGCGACGGACGAGGTGTACGCGCAGCTCGCCCTGGTCGCCGAGAACGAGGTGCGTGAGTGAAAATCACAGCACACCAGCAACATTTGATTTGGATTCGATTTCCGGTAGCTGAGATTAGTGTGCTTGCTTCTGACGCCTCTGCAGGAGATGACGAGGCGGCTGCGCGGAGGGTCCGAGGACGGGAGCGGCGGCGGCGACGCCGACGAAGGGGACACCGTGAAGCAGCGGTTCGCGCGGATGCCGCACATGTTCTGCAAGACGCTCACGGCCTCCGACACCAGCACGCACGGCGGCTTCTCCGTGCCGCGCCGCGCCGCCGAGGACTGCTTCCCGCCTCTGGTGCGTATGCGTACACAATGGCGTCAAAAAGGCTCTTCTTTTTTGGTGCCGGGTTGATGTTTTGAGCTGCCTTGCTGAACCATGTTGGTTTTGTTTCGGTGGCGCAGGACTACAGCCAGCAGCGGCCGTCTCAGGAGCTTGTTGCCAAGGATTTGCACGGCACAGAGTGGAGGTTCCGCCACATTTACCGAGGTACGTCGAGCGCGATGACGCATACTACCTCCCAATTTCTCCTCTTTCTTCATTAGTCCCCCCGTACTCCGCATGCATCTCCAGTTCGAGTTGCTGCATTGCTTCACCCTGAATCATTCAGTACTATCATTGAATGAAACTGAATGCTATAATACTCGTTTCGTGATTACGAATGTTTTCCTAGGATTTGCACTGCTACTAGTTCTGATTGAGCATTTCAAGCTTCACCTATTCTCACCTAGGACCTAGGATTTGCAGCAATGGTTGACCACTTGTCCTTTTGTACTATCTTTGTCAGTTTTGTATGATCAGTACAGATGACTATATGCTCAGAAAAGTATTGAAAAACTATGCCAAATCTTCATGCTCTCTGCATTTGGTTTCTATTCTGCTGTACTCGTATTCTCTCCAAATATATGTACTATTGTTGTTAGTTGAGATAATAATTTTACGTTTACATTTTGCTCATTGAATTTGTCTGGTTCATTAGTTGATTGTTTGGGAAGTGATGGTCCCTGTTTATGGAACGTAACATGAGTAGCATAAGAAGTTATGTGGTCCTTCATTTCTGATGAATGCACATCTGAATTTGCTGCAGGCCAGCCCCGCAGGCACCTCTTAACTACTGGATGGAGTGCATTTGTCAACAAGAAGAAGCTTGTTTCGGGGGACGCCGTCTTATTTCTGCGGTAGGCCACAGGACACCTCTAGATGGTTATCACATGCTGCTGCTACTTTTCTCTAAAACTCTTGGTCAATTTTCAGAGGAGACGATGGGGAGTTGCGACTTGGTGTGCGCCGTGCAGCTCAGCTTAAAAATGGATCTGCTTTTCCGGCGCTTTATAACCAGTGTTCAAATCTTGGGACACTTGCCAATGTTGCACATGCCGTGGCCACGAAAAGTGAATTTCACATCTACTATAACCCCAGGTAAGGAAGAACACTGATTTGTTACTACTTTCAGCGTAGTTTGTTATGGTAGAAATTGAGGATTGTATTATAGTTGTCGTGCAACTGCAAAAATTAGTTTGCTTGTGTCTGATGAGGATCTGAAATACCCATGATGTGGAGTGTGTGTTGTTTCTTGCTATAGAACTAGCTTGTTTCTGATGGACCTTTAATCGAAGGGTAGTGACTTCACTTATTTCTTTGTGCATCTCTTGGTTAGTTACCACAATGTAGGAAATTATTAGAACCATAGCGTAATATGCATAAACGTTCAAGCAAGCCTTTGCCATTTCTTTGGCATTACAGCTGTCACTGATTTTTTTTATTTTAAAATTACAGGTTAAGTCACTGTGAATTCATTATACCCTACTCAAAGTTTATGAGGAGCTTAAGCCAACCATTTTCTGCTGGGATGAGGTTCAAAATGAGATATGAGAGTGAAGATGCTACCGAAAGGAGGTTTGCATGTTGCAGTAGTACCACTGATCATTAATAAATTGAATGCTGAATTGTTGACACATGAAATTATTCTGCAGATTTACAGGGATAATAACAGGAATCAGCGAAGCCGACCCTACATGGCGTGCTTCGAAGTGGAAGTGTTTGACGGTAAATTGCCTTTTCTCGTATTTTACACAATGTATACCTTGCAACATCAGTTTTGATTCTTAGTTTTTAGCTGGTGATATGTCACCTGTAACTGAATTTCAACAAGTATCTCTATACCTAGCACATGCTTACACATGTAACTCAACTGATGTCAGTGATTTAGGACCTAATTGGAGAGATTAAAACTGCTCATATTTTGCCGCACACATTTTCATTTTACTCATTTAGAGGCATGTTTTGTACCAGGCAGGTCCAGAACTGACCGGCCTTGTTAAAATGCACTTAACTCTCTTGCCTTTGTGGGGTAGAAAATGTTCTCTTGGCTTTACTAAGTACAGTTTTTTAATGCACTTTTGAATGGGCTGCAGCCAACTCTCTTGGCGACCTTCTGACTTCTGTACATATTTTATTTGCTGATGGATACTTTTGCAGGTGAGATGGGATGATGACGTAGATTTCCGCCGGTCGAACAGAGTTTCTCCTTGGGAAGTAGAACTGACAGGTTCAGTTACAGGATCTCATTTGTCTACACCAAATTCGAAGCGACTGAAACCATGTCTTCCCCATGCTAATCCAGACTTCCTGGTTCCACGTATGTTCTTGTCAACATACTGTTAATTGAATGCAATTATCTGTTCATATTTACTGATGGATTTGTTTTTCCTTCTGCTAGATGGAAGTGGTTGCCCTGATTTTGCGGAATCTGCCCAATTCCACAAGGTCTTGCAAGGTCAAGAATTACTCGGTTATCGAACTCACAACAGTACTGCTGCTGCTGCTCAGCATTGTGAAGCAAGGAACATGCAGTACATTGATGAGCGAAGTTGTTCCAGTGATGTGAGTAACAGTATCCCTGGGGTTCCAAGGATAGGTGCTAGAGCACCAATAGGAAGCCCTGGGTTTTCCTACCATTGCTCAGCCTTTGGGGAGTCACAACGATTCCAAAAGGTCTTGCAAGGTCAAGAAGTTTTACGTCCGTACCGAGGAGCTCAAGTTGATGCATGTATGAGAACTGGTAGCTTTCATCAACAAGATGGTCCTCTTGCACCTAGTGTGGCGAACAAATGGCACGCACAACTTAATGGATGTGTTTACCGTGGGCCACCAGCATCATTGCTTTCATCTCAAACTTCATCTCCCCCGTCTGTCCTGATGTTTCAACAAGGTATGTCAAAGATGTCCCAATTTGAATTTGGGAATGGCCATTCGGATAAGAATGGGGGTGATAGGTCTGTTATGTTTGGCCACCCTGAAGGTATTGGAAGAAGAGAGCATATGTTGATGCCTCAGCCTCATGATGTTTCTGGAGAAGTTGCAAATGGACACCTTACCGTTGAGAGAGTGCACTCAGCTATTGGTGTTGGAAAGGATGTACCAGATAACAGGGAGGTTAGAACTAATAGTTGCAAACTATTTGGGATATCTTTGACTGAAAAGGTTCCAGCAAGAAAAGAAAAGGATTGTGGTGATGCCAATTACCCATCTCCGTTCCAGTCTTTGAAGCAACAAGTGCCTAAATCGCTGGGCAGCAGTTGTGCCACAGTAAGTGTTCTGTGACCTATTTTGATATCATTCTGAAGTAAACTGCTTTTTAACAAAGTAATCGTGCAGGTTCACGAGCAAAGACCTGTTGTTGGCAGGGTGATTGATGTTTCAACAATGGACATGATGATCTGATCTGTATTTGCTTTATTAGCCACATATCATGGAGGTGCGATATATTAATGCCTGCTATCATCTCATGTTAGTCATGCTTACAGGATCTAAGCCTTGGAGCTGACAGTTTCACGTCTGCTGTGCTGATTATGTCTCTGATGCTTTCAGGACTGATCTCCTGTGGAGTGCGGGTTGTCTCCAGATGATGATTGGGTCTGATGACGATGTAGATGAATCAAGGCTGCTGATCAAACTTGTATCCTAGTTGTAGTGTTTGAGCTCTTAGTATGACCTTAAGTGCTCAATGATGTCAGCATTTGTTGCTACTGTAAACCTAACCGCATGTTTATAAGCTGTATGCTTTGACAGGCCCATTTATAGAGGGTTTGCTTGTATTATCACTGTTTACTTCCAAGCATTATGAGATTATAATGTCCATGGGTTGCTTCTCCACTATAGGCCCCATGTCTTCATCTGACCTGTGCTTAAAGTTGGCTGACTGATCAAAGTTGGAATATTTGTATCGTGACAGGGGTAGCATACTCCGAGTATGTTACTTCTGTCGGCCCTAGATGTCATATTTTCGTTCTTTCGATTTGCACCATCAATAGTTACAACTGGCACTGTTAGTATGTTATTGAAATTTGTAAACTGGAGTTGTTCCACGACGATGAAATAGTATAGCCAATCTTGACGATGCCTTAAAACCGGCATGAGAAAAAAATAGCCAAATAGGTCGAACGGGGTACCTCTTTCTCTCCGGTGCCAAGGACCTCGGAAGGCGGCAGAGGCCTGTGAATTTCCTCGGAGCATCGATCTTGTGAGGTATGGAACGTCTGGCCGCGGTGGACATGAATATATGCACGTCACCAGCCGCTGATGAAACGGACGGGCAGCTGGTGCGGCCGTGCCAACTCCACCGCATACATCATCAGCGCTCGTGCAACGTCCGTCCGACCAACCCATTGAACTCCACCGCCAGTCTGAAGTTATGCCGGGCCTCCTTTGCCAACGCTTCCTGTCGAGCTGGCTGTTTGCCCCTGCTCAGCTACTTCGCGGGCTATCCTCCAACCACGCCTGCGGAATGCGAACAATAAGCCTCCTTCAGTTCTCCTGGCCTCCTTCCCTGAAACAGTGATAAAGGGTCATAACAGAAGCATACACTGAAAGGAATACAGCGGAGATTAAATGTTTGAAGTAAAGATTTTGATTCGGCACTCTCTTAGCAAGGACTTTGTGAACGTTACAGAAAAAATACTGTTACCAACAAGTAGTGGCATACCTCGTGGAGTTGATCCACTTGGGGACTGTCCTCTTATCCAGTTGACCATGCTTCGAACGGTAGTGAGCTGGATCAACTAGTTAAACAAAATGTAGTTTGGTACGGGAAATGCTACGAAACACAGAACAATTTGGGAATACATATACTTCATAGCGTTATTTTTTCGCTAATCACCATAGTCACATTAGACATGACACACGACAAGGCAATAACATCGAATACAGCATCCAACAATACAAAGCATGTGTCACGAACGATACTGGAACCTACCCTTCCTACAAAATAACGACTGCACTATCCTTAAACTGGATGCCCATCACTCGTCATCTTCATCGTCATCATTGAGATCAGTGAAGTCCTCTATGTTGGTGGCATTTGGAACAGCAGGCTCTGTTGAACGGAACTCTTCGATTTCAATACGGAGGAGGGGATCGCAGACAACCTTGCTTATTTGTAGGATTGAGGGACATGCTAATTGAACAGAAGAGAGCTAAGTGAGCACCTTGTTAAAGGAAACCAGAAAAGAATGGGCAGAGAGCAATAATTATACCTGCAATAGGGCAGTTCGCCGGTTTCTGGGTTCTTATATAATGCAATATAGGATCCTTCTCGTATATGTGCCCACAATCCACACTACATAGGAGAACATTATCAGATCATGGCAATAGATGGCGACGTATCCTATGAGAACCAGATCCGTGTGAGAACTATGAGAACTCCAATCTGGGTCACATGATCTTGATCCAAGGGGGGCGCATAGGGAGAGGTGGGAGGGGGAATTTGCAAAAGTATGATTAAGTGGGCGGTGATTTTGCAAATCCCCCCTCCCACCTGAATTCAAGCGCACCATTGGATCAAGATCATGTGGCCCGGATTGGAGTTCTCATAGTTCTCATACGAACCTGGTTCTCATAGGATACGTTGCCTAGATAGAATGCCTAAGTAGAAAGAATATATGGCAATCATCAATTGATATTTTCATCTCCCGAAAATATTCAAATAAAATTGGTCGGTCGGAATACATGATAGTTGTATCACATAATCCACACTGACAGAGGGCGAATTGTTTACTTCTGCATCATGTCTAAAGGTTAAGTAACGGAAAAGATTGTTTAAGTAACACCAGAAATCTGGAATCCAAAATTATTATTCAATTGACAATTGTCAAATCTACCATAGGGATTTTAAACTGAGAAGAGATCATTCTGATTACATGCATACATCATAAACATAAATCAAATTGCTGGTGAAAAGAAAGTGTGAGTAGGTATTCTCGTTCACCACGACATTTTGGCATCAAGTTGAACACTATATACACACTATCAGTTTTCAAAGAGTTACAGAAAAAAATTTGCCATACCAGCGCACTGGATTTGGCAGCTCAGTCACAGGCTTCCCGGTTAATGGACAGTTGACATTTCTGATGCTTGTCTGCGTGCTAGTCATGACAACATCCTCTTGTTCCTCACCAGGCATCGGTTGACCTGCATGGTGAACGTTCTGCAGAAAAATAATACAGAAATGTCAGGTCAAGCATCATGCACTTAAACACAAACATATATTTTTCTCAAACGTATCCCTACTGAAATAGTGAATTTCATTCTAGAAAGTAGATACATTAAAATTGGCCTTTCTAACAATCATAGGCTATACAGAAGCACCAAATCAATGCAGGAAAAAATTGATAGCAGTAAATAGTCCTATGAACGATCTTCTCAATGACCATGAGAACACAATGCTTGATCACATACCCAAATAGACTCCCTGAACTGCCGGAAGAGGGGGTGATTCTGCCCTGATGCCGATGAGCCCTCCTTGATCTTGCTAACCTCTGTCTCAATCAACCCCTTGAAATTCGTGGCCTTCGAATTGTACCGACACAAAACGGGCCAAAAAAATTAGGAAAATTTTACCAAACTCAGACGCCCCAAATTTGCTTCAATTCGAAAGGCTGGCAGCGCCCCTACCTGATCAGACGGCTGGTAAGATTCAGGCACGGCCTTAACCGCCTGAGCAAGGGCCACGCAATCTTCGTAAGAGTCCAGCATCTCCAGCACCATCTTCTCAAGCTTCTCCACCTGAAAAGAGGAAAAACTCATGAGATTGGTGGGTTAGGGGTTCCGAGGAGAGGCGAGATGGGGATTCAATTGGGGAATGCTTGAGTTCGCGTGCCTTGTCGGACTTGCCGTCCCTCTCGTAGTCGACAGCGAGGGACTTCATGGTGCCGAACGCCTTGCGCATCTCCTGCGGGATTGGGGATTCGAAAGGGTTAGGGTTTAGGGGGCGCGACGAAGAGAGGAGTTAGCGCCAGGGCGAGCGGAGGCGGGGGATGGCCCTTACCAGGACGAGGCCTTCCGTTTCCGACGAGACCTCGTCGGCGGCTCTGGAGAGCCTCGAGGTTACTGACGTCATCTCCGGTGATCTCCGCCGCCCCGGTGAACTCCCGCGTCTTTTGTCGCCTTTGTGAGGGAATGGAGGGAATGGGAGGTGGGGTGGCCGGGTGGCTCGGGTGGAAACTGGAGTTATGCTGTCGAAGGCCCATGGACATTTCTCAATGGGCTGGGTCGAGACGATTCAACCCGCAATGGGATACATGTCCAAGCCCGTATTAGGATTTATTAGTAGTTATTATATTTTTTCCTCAAAAAAAGTTGTTTTCTTTGACACAAGAGCAATTTATTTATTTGGATATTTGCAAATAACGCCACTGCTTAGTGAGGTGACAAATCCTTCTGCCTTTTAAACCAACCGGAAGCCTGTATTTCTTTATCTAGTGTACGCCTACATTATCACCCCGTGGCTCCGTGTATGGGCTCAAACATTAAGAAAAACCACCTACACAAAAAGCACACAATTGGCATGTTTGAGATACAGATATAAAATTAAGAATCTAAAAAAAATACTTCACATTTAGCACAGCGTTTTTGGAAAAAAAAAAGTCTAATGAAAAAGCTTTAACCACAAGCAAAAGGGTGAAAAAAGTCATCTTTTTTTCGGCGGGAGTCGACGAAAATGCTTCAAGTAAAGACCATCTTGAAATTTTGTTTTATACTCCCTCTATTTTTAATTATATGACGCCGTTTAATTTTTTGTTGAACTTTGACCAACAATATATATGAAAATAATTAGTTGCTTAACGTAAAATGTATATTGTTAGATATATCATCAAAAGCACTTTAAAATTAACTTATACATTTAGCTATTTGCACAAATATTAATAAGAGTGAAATGCATGAGTAGCCATTGTACTTGTCTAGCCGTTTCAATTTGGTCATTGTACTCATAAAACTGTAAATCGCGGCCATTAAAATTGCTCATCCATTTCAATACGGCCATTGCCTTCACATCCCTAAGTATTTTGGTGACATGGCGTACGTACAACGGCGACTCACTTCCAGAGTGGAATTCCAAACATACATCGCATGCAGCCCGCAAGGTCTCCGATCCTTCACGATATCAACAAAAACTTTCATCTGTTACATACTCAGCCTTTGGAAAGAGCCAGAGACGATCTTTGGCGGCGTCGTGTGCGACGAGCAACGATGGAAGAAAGATCGAGCGGAATTGATCGACAAGCAGTACAAGACGGCGGGAGCGACTTCCATTGGCGACGAGGTCCGACGCAGGTGACATACGGAACCAGCTTGGGCCATGGGTCCAGGCCGCTGGCAAGGAGAAAGACTTCCTCCGGTTTACGTAAGTCTTATACTTGTTCATGCTTCATCGTGCTTAAAAGGATTCCGGCCACAAAACAAAAAAAAAAAGATTCCTCCAGTGTTAGCATCAAGTTAACTAATAGATTGTTTTTGTTTATGTTTTTATAGATGCCCATAGCGACTCATTCAGCGTGCAGCTTTTTCATGGTTGAATTTTCACTGTTAATGGCACCAATCGGGCTTATATTGATGCCCAGCCCGCAAGATCTCCGATCCTTCACGATATCAGCGTTGTACATATGCCACGTCATTAAAATACGTAGGGTTGTGAAGCCAATGACCATATCGACGCGTATGAGCAATCTCAATGACCACGATTTGCAGTTTTATTAGTACAATGGTCAAATTGGAATGGCCCGACAAATACAATGGGTACACATGCATTTCACTCTATTAATAAATCGGGCGAATGGTCAAAGTAACGAAAAAAGTCAACGGTGTCATATATTTAAAAACGGAAGGAGTATCAATAATATGCACATGATGCAAAAAAAAAAATCACATTTTCTGCATGTGTGACATTTTTTGCAGTGAGTGCGTGACCTTAATTTGGCTTTATGAAAACTAGAAGTGACGATAAATAACGCCGCTGATCAGACGAATAGCAAAGTTATTTTGGCGCCGATGGATGGACAACCAAAATGTTGCAATCAACGCAAGTAGTTGTACTCCACGTCTGGACCTTGGATCTCAACGTTCTTTTCCTCTGGATATGAACATTCTGAACCTGAGCTGACGTGTTAGTCATGTGACCGGTCCCCTGATCCTGATCGCCGCAAGCCCGGACACTGCCTGCATGCATATATGAATCAAGCTGACCAGCTAGTCAGCTAGCATTAGACTCTCCGCACTCATATTCCTCTATATCTTTCAGTTAAAGGAATATTTTGTCTTAGTCATCGAGATTCCTTCCTCTATACTAATTTCCTCTGCACCCATCATTCCTCTATATCCATCCTCTATATCAATTACTTAATATTTTATTCAACCATCTCCAACTACCATCAGTGGGGTCCACTTGTAATTTTATTAAAATATATCCATCTGAGATCTTGTTTTGAAGGATTTATTGAAACGAATTTAATGGTGCAATCAGAATTTGATTTGGGTTTTTGGTTTGTGAGTTATAACATTTTTTAGTTCGTTAAACAAGTGGGGCCCACCACTCTCTCACCTTTACCTCTCTCTCTTCCAACTGGCTGTCGCCGTACCGAATGGAGGATTCCCTGGCTTTCTCTCGCAGTAGCGGAAAGGAGGCCTTTCTTTTGGATAGAGGGAGCGGTAGGAATCAAGATCACCTGCCTTCATCCCATTTTGAAGGCAGGTGACTTCGCAGAGTTTGCAGCCGTCCGATCGCACGTGAACGCGTAAGATTTAATGCTACAGGAACAATGAACAGTGAAATACAAACAGTAATTTTGATGAACAGTACCATCGCTACAGTGTTTGAAGGCACCGCTACTGTTCCACACTGTAGCGCTCCTCACAAATCACTGTGCGCCGCTGCCTTCTAAAGGCCTGAAGGCAGGCGATGAGCCGGTGCAGCACATGAGTTCGGTAAAAGCTCCTGCAGGGAGCCGGTGCGGGCAGCTTTAGGCTGACTTCAACAAGGCTAGCCAAAGCCATATATGCCTCCCCACGCGGTACTATAGACTATGCAAGGGTCTCCAACAGGATAGGCAAAGCGGCAGGCAAAAATACATTTGAGGAGAGAGGCGAGCTAGAATTGGATTACCTCTCTCCTCGAATGCATCTGCACGGGCGAGCTGCGTCGGGACAGGCGGAGCGGAGCGGGCCGGCGCGTCCATCACCACCCGGAGCCGGACGACCTCGCCGTCGCGCCGGGATGGAGATGAGGGTGGACGGGGCAGCGGAGCAGGTGACGCCAATCGCCGGCAGGTCGCGTAGGGCGGCGGAGCCAGGGACGCGGTGCGCGGGCCCGCAGGGCGACCGCGGCTCGGGCGTGCAGGGCACGCGGAGGAGCGACGGGGAGGGCGGGCACCGCTGGCTCCCTGAGGCAATGGGGAGGGCCTCGAGCTTTGCTAGCGTGGCGGAGGCGGCGTGTAGGGTGGGCGCGAGGCGAGGGCGAGCGTGGCGCGCGGAGGTGGGCATCCCGGGGAGCACGGTGCGGCGGAGCTTCCGTGAAGCGTGTCCGGAGTAAGCGCAAAGCTTGGCCGCAGGATCCGTGAAGCGGTTCGCGAGCAACGTGGGCTTCCGTGCGTCGTCGTGCCTCGGCGATCCCACCCGTGTGCTCGTGCAGGCCGTCGAGAGGGCGGCGAGGGAGAAGAGCCTCGACCAGCCTCGCCGTCGCCGGCTCCCAGACCGCCCTCGTCACGGCCTCCATCTCCCACTCCACCGTCCGCCGCGAACTTCTCCTCCGTTCTCATCAGCACTTCCCCAGCTCGTCGACGCATCTCATCAGTTCTCACCGAGAGGTTTCCATTGGTTACGATCCTCTGCATCCAGATTATGGGTCGAGAAAGAATTGGCACTCGATGCAGTGTCCATCGCCGCTTTCATTGCTATTCCCCCATCGTTGGCGCGTTTGCACTGTCCGGATTTTGGAAATTGCAATTGCCTCTATCGATCTCTTCAATTTCGTCTACTGCCCACCCTGATCTGCTTAAGGAATTGATTGCTCCGCTCCTTGCTTAAGGAATTGATTGCTCTTTGCTTAAGGAATTGATTGCTCCTTGCTTTTTCTACACACTCGCGACTTCTTCATGGCTGCTACGGTTTGCTGGCTTGCCGATGAAATCGATAGGAATTGCAGCTGCGCGCGCGAGCGGGGTGCGGAGCGCGCGGGCCACGGCAGGCGAGCGCGGCGCGGCGGCGCGTGGCGTGCGGAGCGCGCGGGGTGTGGGGCGCTGTGCGGAGCGCGAGCGGGGCGGCGCGGCGTGCGGCAGTCGAGCAGGGTGCAGTGCGCGGCAGGCGTGCAGGGCGCGGCGTGCAGGTCGAGTCGCACGGCGGGCGAGCAGGGCCTTGTGCGGCGGTACAAACTCGTAATGCAATAGCCTGTTGGAGATGGTGTCCAGGGAAAGAAATGCAAAGCACTGTTCAGGCCAGGCAATTCTCAATTTGCATGTCAACAATGGCTTCTATTGTTGGAGTCAGTCTTATCTTCTACTGATAAACATGCCGTGATGCTCCTGTCCCCCGCTCTCCCTGCTTGATGGCCGGGCCGGTCCCTGTGCCCATCCATAAGCTGCCATTGAGTCTAGCAGCGCAGTCAGCCTACGAAAAGCACACAAAGAAGAGGCTTCTTCATCGAAAGAAAGGAAATAGGTCACACAAAATGCACCGCCTCATTTCTACAAAGTTGCAAAACAGCACAAATGCCACGCTGGCGCAGCTGATTTAAAACATACAGATCGAATATATTTTATCCTTGCCGTCCAGTGATCGTTACGTTGAAACTGCACAATTAATGTCGGCACACTTAACCGTGCGTCGGGAGAGTCACTCGCAATTCTGTACTGCTAAAGCAACGGCTACTTTCCGCCGTTGTCGTATTGCTCGTATTGTTTGTAATGTTCAGGTCTCGTTATCAAATTGCTGCTTCTGACCAGGTTCAGAACCAAATGCTTGTCTATTGTTGCCGTGATTAGTTTACGCGAGTCAAGAAGCGATCGCACAAGAAGCGGAAGTCCACATGCATGTTGGAGTCAAGAATGCAGTAGTTTATGGTCACGAAATCCCACCTCCCCAGTAGAATTTCGGCGTTGATTTTGTGAATTCGAGTTGCTTTGGATCCGGCAGCTTCCGTCATCTCGAAGGCACGCCAAATATTGCCGTTGATGAGTGGATCAAAGTTGCCTGTTTTAGTGTTATTATCGGCGGCACTACTGAGTAGGGATCAAAGAACACACCTGGCTTTGCTTCCCTTTTTCAGAAGCCAAGCTTTGAGCACCCGTGGTGCGTGAGTCACGAGCACGCGATTTGGTCGGTTAGATTTGCTGGTTAGATTCCCCGGCACGCGATTGAGCAATATAAAAACCGAGGGAAGCAAATTTTTTTCGAGCAAGCGCGAAGCTGGAGCTCGTAAGCTGAAACAAACCATCTTTTCAGCCTGCACGGTGACTTCTGACTAGCAGTAGAGTACAGTCATGTCGTGTTAAACCCTGTAATTATCGGTTCAGACATGGCACAGCAGTTGTTATGGAAGTCGCACGACCCCACGCCTTCTCTCGCCGGATCGACGTGCTATGCGCGCAGTTGATGAGTGTAGCTAGCAGATTCCATTTTTGTCGGCAGGACTACCGGCGATGCGTTGCTATTTGAGCAGGCAATAATTTTGTCGAACTAGTGGAATCGAGCTGAGTGAGGGGTGCTCTCGGTGGCAGTTTGATTTTGGAATCGTGCTAACACGAATGACTTCAGTCTCCTCGAACTATGTTATTAAGATGTTGATTAGCTTCACCATTGCTCCAAGGGATGAAAGCTGACGCAGTGATGCTTATCCTATTGCACGGTATGGCTTTCCGATGGATTATGTGGTTGTCCAGCAGTATTTTGCTGGAAATTGTTAATGTTCATGTGCGTGCACTGCAGAAGTGCAGAGAGTTGTGCAGGCAACGGCAAAGTAGTGCCAGCTTGTTCCATCTGCCTGCCGGATCTAGAACAAGGGGAACGTTTCATGACCGTTGTGTTACAATTTTCCAAGAACTGCAGCTCTGTCATTGCCAAGGCGACCCATCCATCACAAAACTGTCCGATGGGATCAACAGAAAAAACGCTCGCAGCAGTCACATCAGCGCCACATAATTCCCTTTTGCATCCGAAGGCAGAGAAACTGCACAAACTTATGCATGCAGTAGTTGTAGCCTCGCTGATGGAAACGAGTGACGGTTCAAGAATTTGTCGGTAGAGCGACCAGTGATCGTGCCGAGGGAGCACGGCAATTATTTTTTCCGACAGCTAGTGGAACTGAACTTGTTACTGAACTGGTAAGTTGGAGTCGTGCGAAGACGAATGACTTTTGAATCTGTGATACTCCAGCAACGAAATTGTGCAGCAGGTGACCGTTGCTCAGTTTTCATAGAAAGGAAAATAAAAAGGAGAATCGGAACCCAAGAATGCTCAGGATAAGTAGGGAAATCTTTTCTGCTTATCCCATGGTGATTTTCTGACCATATGTTTTTGTCATGCAGTGATAGCAGTATTCTGCAGAGCACCATACATCCACGTGACTGCACTGCAGAACTGCGTTCTGCCCATTCAGGAGAAGGTTTCTGCACCGCAAGTTTTTTTTTTTTGAAATGAGAATAAATTTCATTATTCCAGCCTCTGCAACGATCGGTGCATATAGCTGTTCATTATTACATCAATGATGACTTCTCTGAGCCAAAAAAACGCATCACATTCTGCACCGCAAGTTGCATGAGGCGATGCTGTTTTTGTCATGGCAATCCATCTGAAACCTGAACAATGAAATAACAGAAACTCTGAAAAACAATGGTGTGATGTGCAGTACATTAGCAGGCACAAATTTTCATTTCACATGGAAATAAAGAGCACAAAGCTTATGCACCTGCAACTCCACTGATATCAAATCGGCGTCCACGCATGACATCAAAACCGATCGATCTGGGGACGCCCTTAACTAATCGCAAATCAAGGCGATGCCGATCTGCATCTTGAACGCGACGCTGGAGCTCGGAGAGGAAACTAAACAAGCTCGAATCGTACTTGCAACTTGCTCTTAACTACTCCCTCCCACCTGTGATTCTGTGCGCCCCCACTAATTCTGTGCGCCCCACTAATCTTACCATCGAATCGTCTGGTCAACACCAGGCTCGATCTCGTGCCAGACTGTTTCCCGTGTCACATGCTGACAGTTTCAAATCGATCTCGCGCCCCACCTGTTATATAATCGCCATCAAAGCCATCACCTCGATCCAGAGCTTAGATAACAGCCGTAGTGAGAGAAGTGAGCTGTATAGGCAGGCACAAAACAGTTTAGCGCGCGCAGCAGCATCAATGGCGGCGGCGGCGAGAAGCCTCGTGGTGGCGGCGGCGTTCCTGGCGCTGGCGCTGGCAATGTCGTTGCCGGCGGCGGTGCTGTGCCAGGCTCCGGCGCCGGCGGCGCCTAAGGGCCCGCCGAACGTGACGGCGGTGCTGGAGAAAGGCGGGCAGTACTCGACGTTCATGCGGCTGATGAAGGCGACGCAGCAGGACACGCAGCTCAACAGCCAGCTGAACGGCTCCTCCAACGGCTACACGGTGTTCGCGCCCACCGACAACGCGTTCAGCAGCCTCAAGGCCGGCACGCTCAACTCGCTGACGCAGCAGGAGCAGGTGTCGCTGGTGCAGTACCACATCGTGTCGCAGTTCTACTCGCTGGCCTCGTTCGAGACCACCAGCAACCCGGTGCGCACGCAGGCGTCGGGCTCCGACGGGCCGTACACGCTCAACATCACCGCCAACTCCAACGGCAACGTGAACATCTCCACGGGCGTCATGGCCACCGCCGTCGGCACGGCGCTCAGGGCGGAGCAGCCGCTCGCCGTCTACTCCGTCGACAAGGTGCTCCTGCCCAACGACCTGTTCGGCGTCAAGCCGCCGCAGTCCGCGCCGCCCGCGCCGAACGGCAAGGGGCCGTCGGGCAAGGGGCATGGAAGCTCCGCGGCGCACGCGCCCGCTGGTGCGGCCGACACCCCGACGAAGGGCGCGGCCGCCGCCGGCGTACGCGTCGCCGGGTGGAGCTTGGCCGCTGTTCTGGCCGCCGCAGCTAGCCTGTTGTAAGAGAGAGATTGCTGGCTGAGAAGAGGAGATCATAAAAGGGCGAGAGAGAGAGAGAGAGAGCCTGCGTGCTTGTGCATGAGTAGTTCTTGTTATTACATTTCGTTTTGTTCTATTGATCTTGGGATTGATTTGTACTCAAACCTGGTTTGGAAAAACCTTGCCATGTGATTCCGATCCATGAATGTTATGCTCTGCTTCTGCATTTTCTTTGTTGCCTTGTTGGTAGTTTTCGCTGAGACGAAATGGTGAGGAAAAAAAAATCTTCTTGGAGAAGAGAGGATGTGTCGTCAATTGAGCTTCCCTCCCAGTCTGTTGACTTGCAGATGAGAGTACCCGTTGCGGATTCGCGCCAAGGCTTGCTAGGATAAAAGAAGGCTCCGGGTGGGCCAAACCTCGGATGAGCGTAGCTGGGCTGTTTGGGCTTTCGCGACCTTGGGCCGGCCCGAAACCCAAGCTACAGAAAATCTAAGCCCAGCCCAAACAGAAGCTCTAATCCTCGTTTAATCCATGATTTCCGTGGGGAATGGCGATGAGAGAGACAAGGGAGTTTGGTTTGGTCGCGGCGCAGCACATTCCAGAGCTGATGGGACCGCGAGCCGGTGAGAGAGACAGCATGTCACCATGTGTGGTTGCCTGCCAAGCAAAGCGGCCGGGTCTCGTTGCGCCGTCGATTTCTACCTGGCGTCTTGCTCCCAGTTCCAAGCTTGCGCGAGGCACTTCGCATCCTTGCGTAGCTGGAAATCTCAAGTGCCGACCGACGCCTGCTCACCTGCTGCCGGCTTATTCTAATCTCGCGGCCGTTTCCGACGCACATGGCTATAGTACTACTACGTGAGATCTGCAGAGACGATTAGACGAGCCACTTGGTGATAAACAAAGGTTTCAGTATGGGCCGTCGAAACAAAATGCGCGCCGGAGTTTACTGAAATTAGCATCAAGCTGTACAGATCAGTACAGGTCATGTCTAGTTCAGAGTTCCGACAAGTTATCGGTCAGTTTGAACCAATGCCGCGCTGTATGTGTGTGTGTTTGGGACCTTTGGGTAGGTGGGCAGGTGCTTGTGTTTCCCGTGCGGTGATGTGTACCAGAAGCCGAAGCGATTGTGCTGGTCGATCGGCGGCGATGGATCGCAGGTCGATTCCGAGCCGCTGCCATGTCGCTGTCGCCAAAATCTCCGCTTCTTCGTCAGCAGCTGGTGACGAAGAAGAACCGTACGAAGATTTGCTGCTGCGTGCTTCTACGCACTTCAGTACTTGATTCGCCTTTCCCTGCAGATCCAACCAAACACTTGACTGTACTTGTAGAACAGGAGCTCTGGAGCTGAAAGTCTGAAACTGGAGCATCGTCCCACTGCAGCCATTGCAACAACCTACAGGTTCCGTCTGAACTAGGCGCCAAAACCTTAGGCAAAATCCAGTCTAATTCAGAGACTAATCTAGCTTGGTAAGATACAAGCTTGCTATAAGTGGGCTAGTATTCCAGCAAGCAAATTGATTGGAGTTCGCGTATTGTGGCGCACGTCAGAGCGTTGCGCGGACGCTGTCATTGCAGCAATGATATGATACTGACGGCCAGCTCGCAGTAGAACGCTGGAAGCTACAATTACGGGGACTGTCGGTGGGATAGATTCGTCTACCTTCGAATGCAAAGCTAATATTCTTCGATCGCCACTGTTGCTCACTACTCATGATTGAGCTTTATCAGCGATTACATGATATTATTCCTGGCATAATTGGCAGGCATCGCTTTTCTGGATACAAAATCTCCAGCCGACAAAACTGCAGCCATCACCTTGCACTCACGCACAGAACTGCATACAGATCGGAAGGCCTACCAGCATGTATTACGCACATATATTCGAAATCCTCTTGCAGCCTATAGTCGATACACACTCAGAAAAAGGGCCAAAAAAAAAAAAAGAGATATTTGGCCGAAGGTCCCTTGCAGGTAAAGCATCACTCTCTTGCAAGCTGTCCGCCTGATTGCCGCCACATGCATCGGCCAGCAGGAAGTGTGCGTACATACGTGAACATTTTTTTTTTTTGGCGAATGAACGTACATACGTGAACATACATACACGATACGAGGTACATGACGCATACGTGTTGCAATCCGCCAAAATCTGCAACGCCGTGCAAGCTGGTGATGTACGTATTCCGGGAAAAGATCTTCTGGATGACACTTACCGTCGTTGCCGTTTGAAGAGTTTAACAAACAATTCAACAGTATTCATACTAAAGCCAAGCAACAAGAGTGTAATCAATTGGCATACGCATCGGTCAGTGCTTGCTTCTTGAGTTCAAGCTCAGGTAGTAGCTCGCAGATCACATCGCGGCGCACGTAAAAGAAAGGAAAAGGTGTGCGGCGACACCTGACTTGCCACGCAACTCGCCAAATGAAGGCCCTATAAACCTTCTTCCTCCCCCGCCACGTCCGCCCAGCTCACTGCGTCGCACACGATACGAACACTTGCGGCGCGGTGCGGCACTCACACTGCTGTCACTCGTCCACCAACCGCTGCTATAAGTCTATTAAACACAGCCTCAGATCCGCGCCTCCTCCTCCTCGCCAGCCACCGCACGCACCAACCAGTAGCCCACCGCCGCCATGGCCTCCCGCGTCGCCATCCTCCTCTTGCTCCTCGCGGCGTCGTCGGCGCTGGCCGCGGCGCAGAAGGGCAGCAGCAGCAAGGCGCCACCAAAGGCGGCGGCGTCCGGCCCAGCCGCGGACGCCGGCCCAGCGGACAGCTCGCCGAACACGGACCTGTCCAAGGCCCTGGGCGGGCCGACGGGGCAGTACAGCAAGTTCCTGCAGCTCCTCCACGACACGCGCGTGGACGACCAGATCAAGGCGCAGCTGACGGACAGCTACAACGGGCTGACCATCTTCGCGCCCAACAACGCCGCCTTCGACGGG
The DNA here is from genome assembly GCA_007726485.1 of Eragrostis curvula. NCBI lineage: Eukaryota > Viridiplantae > Streptophyta > Magnoliopsida > Poales > Poaceae > Eragrostis > Eragrostis curvula. Next base: position 39,350,778 of record CM017445.1, on the reverse strand, counting down.
CTCAAGTCCGGCACGCTCAACAGCCTCTCGTCGCAGGAGCAGATCCAGCTCGTGCTCTACTGCGTGCTGCCCCGCTTCTACAGCCTCAACATGCTCGGCTCCCTCAACGGGAAGGTCACCACCCAGGGATCCGGCAAGGACGGGCCGTACAAGTACGACATCAAGCGCGTCGGCGACAACGTCAACGTCTCCACCGGCGTCAACTCCATGCTCCTCGGCGCGCCGGTCAGCAAGGAGTTCCCGCTCGCCGTCTACCCCGTCCCAAAGATGCCGCTCCCGTACGAGCTGTTCGGGCCCAAGCCCCCCACCCCGGCGCCCGCTCCCGCGCCCGCGCCGGCCAAGTCCAAGTCCAAGACCAAGAAGCACAAGAAGTCCACCGGCATCGCCGAGCCGCCCGTCGCCGACGACTCCACCGCCGCCGACGACCAGAAGTCGGCGGCCGCGACCAGCGCCGGTGGTGTGGCTAGGTGGGTTGCCGGGCTCGCCGTGCTCGGCGGCGCCGTCCTCAGCGGCCTCTTCTAAGCAGAACAACCTTCATAGGGTGGTGTGATCTTCGACGACAGACAGCATCGTGCGGCATCGTGCATTGTTGCCATGCACGGTCGAGTTGGTGTTCCGGGACGTATACTACCCACATTGAGATCCAACGATTATTTGATTGATCCCTCCTTCCCTGTATCAAGCATCTCCCATTTTGTGCTGCGGCGTGCGTTTGTCAATCGGCTTTATTCTTTTCTCTCTCTCTCTCTCTCTCCCTTTCTTTTCTATGATTTTTTTTTAATTTTGTGCCTGTAACTTATGTGATATACTAGTGTTACCTTTTTTTCATTGGATTCCCCTGGCATCGCTTTTTAGATCTTTTTTTTCTTTTCTTGGACGTAGCTACTGCTACAGCTGGTAGCTATGTGTCTGCTTTCGCTTGTGCTGTAGAACAGAGCACAGTGCAAGCGGTTCACAAGCATCGATGATAAGGTGGCAGCAGAAGATCCAAGGCACCAAACACACATGGGGTGGTTACAGTGCGCTGCGCACTCGTAGATCGCTTGCCAGCAATGTTTTGCTGTCCCCTGACCAAAACGCATGCAGTATCTCCCTCGATGCACCACCACCGACTACATTCCGGGGTTTTTTTTTTAAAGCAAGCCGTAGCTGCAAATGCTGCCTCGGCCTCGGGTGAAACTTACCAGACCAGCATGTTCTTTTTTTTTTTTTTTTTGCGAGGAGCATGTTCTTTTCTTTTGCCAGAAGCATGAGTTAAAAACACCATCTTTTCAAATCAAAACTTTGGGGCCTGTCAGCAAATAATTGCGTTTAATTCTGATCAAGTGGAACCGTGCCTACAGCACAGCCGGGCAGGGAACGCATTATTTATAGGTACTGCATCGCAAGTTCGCAACGTTAAAGCGTTTCGGGTACACCAGGAGGGAGCGGGGGCATCTTGATCCCTTTTGCCCCGTCTCACATGGACCCTGCGTACCTAATCTGGATCTGGCGTCCCGTTGTTCCTGCGGTGGAAATAAATTTGGTGGCGATGCAGCGCAGACATGTGATCCTAGTCATGGGCTTGGTTAAGTTTTCAAGCTCGTAGATCTGGTCCAGTGGTTTGAGATGTAATTCATCCGGTGTTTAATTTGTTGTCAGTAATCACTCGTATTGTCCTTTGGATTCGCGTGATTAAGGTCGGGTGCGCTGTTATTGAGCAAATGAAACATGTGATACTAAAAACTGACCTATCTTTGTATTTTTTTTTCTTCCCAAAAATTGCCAAGGAGGTGATATATTGAGACGACTCCATGGTTCACATTTTTTTTTTTTTTTGAACGGACGCCATGGTTCATACTGAAAAAAAAAACCAAATAGAGAGAGTTTAGGGCCGAATACTACTGCCGGGATTGGCCCGGCAGATCGACAGGCCTTGTTCTGTTGGGCTGAATACTGCATTTTGTTCCAGCTCAACCTCACGTTGGACCTAGCCTTTTTGGGCCTCTATTCTATGGACTGTTGGATAGTAGACCGAGCCGAAAATTTGCATGCAGGCCTCAAGTTAAACACACTCCGTCTAGCTTCAAATTTGCAGGAGACGGAGTCTGTCGAAAATTCACCGGTGTCGTGGGCCATCTGAACTCGAAACGAAACAGAAGAGCAGAACCATTTCGTTCGCCTCGCCTACTCCTCGGATAAACAAGCAGGAGAGGAGAGGCAGGCGTGGCCACGGGCGGCGAAGGGATGGGTGCCGGCGCCACGCGCGGCTGACGACGCGGGCCTGATACGACGAACAAGTTTCGACACGCTCCGCCGCTCCCGATCAAGCACGCGTGTTCCCTGGCCGCGTGCGGCCGGGCGCCTCGGCCTCGCCGCCGCGTGCGATCCATCCATCGAGCCGAGCCGGCGGTTTGTCGCGGCGCCGTACGTGCCGACCTGCCGCCTGATATTTTTCCCGCGAGAGGCGGCACGCATCAAACGTGTGACGTGACGGCGCTCGCGCGGGGGCCGGCGACGTGACGCGCTGGCTCACGCGCGACACGAGACCCGTGCAGTTGGCATGGCGGCTTCCTCCGCCTGACGGCATCCGGGTCGTCACAGGAAAACGACCTGGATCTATCGGCTCAGGATTCAGGAATTAATCGGGCTTAATAAACCACTGACTTTTACGTACGTTCTCCTTTGACGCGCGACCGTGCTGAAAATTAAATCACATCAGGATCTAATAGCTACTTTGAACTGCTACGCGCTGATATGTTTTGTGTAGAAGTGGATGATCCACGTCTGCTCCTGTTCGTGCTGTTGATCCTGGACGGTTGGCTCGTTGCTGTCACTCATTCATTCACCTCGTCGTTTTTATTCCCCTGCTGCTGTCTGTCATGGACCCTGCATTTTTCCAGGTTTATCACGTACTACCACTCTGGTCTCTATCGTCCCAGCTGAGCTGAGCTGAGCTGACGACGGATCGGAGGAGTGCGGTTGAGACATTTCGCCGAACCGTGAGGTGGCGCGATTGTGCTGTGTGAGTCGTGCATGCATGTTCACGCCTCGGTGACGTGATCGCGGATGCTTTCGTGTCCAGGTTTGAATGGTGTCCGTGTTGCGCGTAGATTCAGTGATTTTGAAGGAACCGCGCGCAACGGGCAAATCATTTGGAAAAGTGAGTGTGTGAGCGAGCTGGGTTAACGTAAACTCCCGTGTGTTTCTAGAAGATAGACCGATACAAATTAAATTTCTCTCCCATTGCAAACCAGAACGCGAAATTAGTTGGACAAATAAGAAGTCAACATGATGTATATAAGCCCGAAAGGCCGGGCCAAGTTTTCCTTTTTTTTTGTGGGGCCACAAGGTTTTTTTTTTCGACTGAAGGGGGCATAAGCCTTCGCCCGTCGCCTTTACAGTATGTACTAGATCTTGTTCGGTGGCGACGACAATCACTACGCCGGCGACTAATTAGATAGTAGAGGATATATATACGTACGATGCCTGAGTCAGCCTTATCCGATCCCAGATCTTGTTCGTTTCCCTCCCCTCTAAAATTTAGACCTGTTACATCAAAGAGAATCTTATTATTTAAAAATACTAAATAAAGTTTAATGATAAAATCTTTTTACAGATGGATATATTTTTACGAGACGAATCTAATGAGCCTAATTAATCTATATTTTACTACAGTGATGTTACAATAATGCTACAGTACCATCGTCTAATCACGGCTTAACTACCCTCATTAGATTCGTCTCGCGAATTAGACCAGGGATCCTGCAGTTAGTTTTATAATTAATACTCTTAAATGACAAAATTCTTTTTGTTTAGACCCTTCTAAATTTTAAACCCTGTACAACGAACGCAACTACGCCACGCGGCGACGTCACACGTGATCCCGGGATGTACGTACGCCGCGATCCGAATGCGACGAAACAGATAAAAAATATCCGCCATGCACACACGCACACACGTAGGCGACCGGCCGGTAAGCTGATCCTTTCGAGACGGGGCACCATGCCGGCAGCCACCATAGCAGTGGGAAACTGCGAATTTTCCAACCAAGGCCCCGTTCGTTTTCCGCTCCTCTAAATTTTAGACCTTTAAAATAAAAAAGAATTTTGTTATTTAGAAATATTAAATAATTATTTAATAATAAAATCTTTTTAACAGATAAATGCTCATTTCGAGACGAATCTAATGAGCCTAATTAATCTATGTTTTGTTACAGTGATGCTACAGTAACCATCATCTAATCATGGCTTAATTACCCTTATTAGATTCGTCTCGCGAATTAGACCCGGAGTTCTGCGATTAGTTTTGTAATTAAACTTTATTTAATACTTCTAAATAACAAAATTCTCTTTGATGTGACCTCTCTAAAATTTAGACCCCTGGAAATGAACACCCCCCAAATTGATCGCGCGCGCCGTCGACCGGAAGACGTGCGCGCCGCTCTGCCGACGAACGGTGTTATGCATATGCGACGACTAGGGGTGAAAGTGGTGTGGATAATTTCCGACTCCGATCCGATCCGAATCCGATTTTGAAGGATTTGGAAAAGTGCTTTAGATATACTAACGGATATGGATTATCCGAATCCGATTGAATGAGGATTTAGGATAGGATATGGGATTAGCAAAATCCGGCGGATATGAATTATCCGATAAATTAAGATGGATAATCCGATGTTTAAAATAGAATTATCCGATTTTCCCAACAAAATCAACTCTATATATTGAATACTTGACATATTAACCAAAGTAATTTTGTTTGTCGTTGACTAAAACGTATATTTTTATGATGAAATTATGTAGAACCACCGTCAATTACTCTTATTTTCTATATACTACCTTGTATAGTGTTTTTTAGTGTATATATAGAGCTATATCTAAATACATATTATCCGCCTATATAAGTCCGCTTCCGAACCGCATCCACTCCGACTCCGTACCATTTCCGACATCTGAAAAAATCCGTATCCATATCCACATCCGTGTACTATCCGCTCCGCTCCGAATCTGTTGAGAAAACATGAATTAGAATATGGGAAGGACATTATCCGCTCCGTTCCTATCCGTTTTCATCCCTAGCGACGACAGCCAGTTAGTGCCGCTGGATGGACGAGCTCACCTTCGACGACTTTGCATTGGAATAAGCAGAGATGGATCCACTGTTGATGCGATATGTTCATGGCACTGTTCAGCTCCAAAAACTTCCACGGCGCTGCTGCAGTCGTCGCCGGCGGCCGTCACGAGGGCCCCACACGGGGGTGCCGGCCAGTCGTCACCAACCACGTCACCTCCCACGCGCCGCACGTTGGTCGCGCCGCGTCAGACGCATCCTACTCGTCACGGACCGGTTCAGGCGCGGGTGGGGGCCCGCCGAACCACCTCAACCGCGGCTGACGCCCCGCCACGTCACGCCGGGGCCCCGACGACCACACCCGTCGTGGCCTCGTGGGCCGCGGTTGGCGCGAACGCTTCTGCGGTCGCCGTCGTCATCGTCGACGTCAACACCCCCCGACCGCGTGGGACCCACCGGCCACCCGCTGACGCCATCCCCGTCCGCGGCTGACCTCACGGCCCTTTATATATCCACGCCTCTTGCTGCCCCTCAAGAAAGACTCGTCACAACGGCACAAGTCGCAACTCTCTCCCAGCTGAAGCAAAACCGAACAAGACGTGCACGAGAATGTACCAGGCCATCCCGTACAGCGCCAGCCGGCCCTGGCCGCCGCGCCCGCAGCCGGCGCTGCCGATGGCTGAGGTGGCCGAGGTGACCGTCGCCGAGGAGGCGCTGCCGGCGGCGGCGGCGGAGAAGAGCGGGGAGGAGGTGAGGCGGGCGGTGGCGGAGTGCCCGGTGCTCATCGTCGGGAGACGCGGGTGCTGCCTCAGCCACGTCGTGAAGCGGCTGCTGCAAGGGCTGGGCGTCAACCCCGCCGTGCACGAGGTCGCCGGCGAGGCGGAGCTCGCGGGCCTCGTCGACGGCGACGTCGCGCTCCCGGCGGTGTTCGTCGGGGGCAGGCTCCTCGGCGGGCTCGACCGGCTCATGGCCGTGCACATCTCCGGCGAGCTCGTGCCGATAC